>JAWQUT010000282.1:14354-37147 GCA_033807755.1 Ellobium chinense
GGGGTTGGTTCTAAAAATATAAGCTTCTCTATTGAACCAGTCACATACATAGAAAGACATTTGCAAACTTACATACGAGTCTAGATCTACTTACCCCCTCGCCATCACCTCGCCTGGGAAGCATGTTCGTTCTGAAATCTATAAAACATAATATTTTTATGAACACTGTAAGTCACACTAAATAAATTCTTTAGAGCATTATCCCCTGAAATGGTAAGTCCCATGAAAAGATCCGCACACTTCACCCCAAAGGAATGGTTAGTTCCTTCTTCTCGAATTTTTTTCCTCGCTCCAGATCTTGAAGGTATAATCACCAAAGGTCACCACGCAGCAGCAATTAGCACGAAATTTTAATGTTCGCGACCTTTCGCGGTAACGCGCGATCGACTTACCTCTTCCATGAGCCGAAAGTTCGCCACTGTTGTTCGCTTAAAAATATAATATTGGCGATAGGAAACATCTAGCCAGATTTACCAGTGCATTTGTTGATTTTTATTCCTTCTGTAGCCCACAAAGTCTAAGTGCAATAGGGCATAGGAAAAGTTTACCGGTACAAAGCCTTAAATCCTCAAACCTCTGTTATGCTAAAGTGATTATGAAAAGGATCCTACTCCAAACCCACATCCGTAATCATAAAAGATGACTTTCCTAGAAACCTGAAATGCGACAACTTATTGTCATCCAGGTTAATAGGGCCAAAAGAAGAAAAAACAATAGATGTCAAAGACCAGAATAGGGAACCGTTTCAGTCTATGGCGCATCGCGAAGAAATGGATGATACTGTGAGGGGAGAGGACGTCCATTAACATCATAGGGACTAATAACACATGAGATATGACACCTGCAAACTAGGCCTGGGCAAAGAATCGGTTCTGGATTAACCGGATATTATCCGGTTAACCTATTCTTTGAATCGAATATTGAGTGATTCATTATCTCCCCTTAACTCGCATTGTGTTTCGGTTCTTGGGAAAGATCCGCTGTGGGGTGTAAAAATACCCTATTAATACATTCCTAGCTAACCTCCGGTTCCCATTTTCTGAATTTAGGGAAGTTACTATTGATCTGTTAGCTGTTCTGGTGATAGGTTATTTTGACTTCACGAAGTTGAAATGGGCATACTCTTGTCAATCTTACAGCCGATATAGCCCTATAATTAAGAACTAATACTACACCATGCAATTTCAGATAGGGTGGAGATTTTAAAAAATGTGTACACCGCATTGTGTTTCGATTCTTCCGAAAGATCCGATGTGGCATGTGAAAATATCCTCTCAAAACATTCCTAATTAACCTTCGGCTCCCATTTTATGAAATCTTGGAAAGTCACCGTCCGTCTGTTTGCTGCTATGATGATAATGCTATTTTGAACTCAGGAAACTGCATTAGGATATAGACCTATAACAAATAACTGCTACTAGGTCGTGCGATTTCGAATAAGGGGGAGATAAACAAAATGGTACACCGGTTTACACAGCGCGCCTGCGTCACGCGACGAGACGATGAGAGCTTGACTGTACTGTCCATAACAATCTTGCCTTGCCCATCTCTCTGTATCAGTGTGTTGCCACCCATAGAGACTTTCCCTTATAATATTGGTAATATGGCTCCACGTGAAATCATTTCTTCTCACATAGGAGAAAATCGCTTTTTAAATATTGTTGAGTAAAAATCGTACAAAATAGGGTAAAGTGTATAAAATGCCTGGTTTTAGCCATAAAATTCTACGATTTTATTCTTCTTAATTCGCTTCAACATCGCAAAAAAAAAAAAGTATAAATCGTGCAATATAGGGTAAAGTGTATAAAATGCCTGGTTTTAGCCATAAAATTCTACGACTTTATTCTACTTAATTCGCTTCAACATCGCACGTAGGGAAATGCGATTGCACGGGGAAAGAATATCTTTATGGGTGGAAAAGCAAATGATCAGGATGGCAATACCGCCGCATCTGTGACTGACACAAGAAGGGCTACATGTCGATGATATCGACTATGATTGTTGTTGTTGATATTTTGGTTTGTTTCGTTTTATTAAAAGAATTTTATTTTCATTGAGCAGATTATAAAACTAAAAAAAAAAAAGGTTTAACCCGTGCGCGATGATCGGGTCTTATACGACCCGGGGGTATCTTCAAATAGGTGTAATTCTCTTAAAAATCACTTCTCGGATCTGAAATTTCGTGACTTTTCCTAAAAATCATTTTCCTCATTAGCAACCAAAAATCAATCAATTCCACCCATAAGTTAATGAGTGACCACCACTTTCTGACCACAACCCCCCATAATGATGATCGGGTCGTATAAGACCCGATGACTTTTAAGAGCAATTGATGGTTGGGATTTTCTTCCTGTTGCTGCTAAAGTCGTTTAATAGCAAATACCGAAAATTCCATACCTCCGACTATTATGGGCTGTAGGTGAGGGCTTCCATTATTATTTTTACTTCAGGGGTTCTAATATTATTTTGGCTTTTAATTCGCATTGTTAATGCGCTACTTAACAACATCAGGTTTAACTGCTTGTTGTTCTGGCACAGTTGTGTGCCTCGAAGTTTTGATTCACACAATGGAGGGTGATGACAGAAGAGAAAACATTTTAAACAGTTATCAGGAAAGTCATACCATAGATGAAATCAATAGCGAGGAAAACAATCATTTTTACGGCCAGGACACAGAGCTCGAAGTAGACGAAGATGAGATGCTGTACGTAATAGAAGATATGCCATTTAAAAAGGTATTCGTAAACCAGAGAGGACCACAGTAGTTTCAAAAGCTTGTTCATTCTTATAAATGCCATAAGGTTCACGGGATTTGAAGGTTTAAATTACGTGTTAGTTAAGTGTTGTGTTGTCCTCCAGCAACATAATTAATGTATGATCATAGATCTACTGCAAAAAATGTATACCCATCAAACCACTTAAATCTCACCCACACGAATAAGGACTGGGGATCTTAAAATCCACAGATTTATCTTACAGTACAAAAGTATTCGAACACCAGAATCGGGGGTATAGTCCCAAGTTCATGTAGGCTACATGCTAACTGTCATCGTTTTGACAGATGGCGTAAACTGGTTACGGAGTTGCAGAACTGACATTTTTGCACTCTGAGCAGATCCATACGTGCTCAGTCCTTGGCAGCAAACGACCTCCTGTCCCTTTTTCGCTGTAGCCTTTCCTTTTGACCTGGTCCTTTTGTAAGCACAATCTCTTGCAGTCTGAGGGCCTGCGGATGACAGGCGATCTTTCAGTAACTTTTCTATGCCTGCCTTATCCATCCGTAATGTCCCCACCATGGGGACAAGAGCCGCCAGCCGATCAGTTCTTTCATTCTCATGGACCCCAGCATGTCCTGGACAAAAGATCCTTGTGGTTCCATGAAACCTGGAGGTCAGCAGATAGTCGATCCATTCATGCTGCAACCATCCGTTTAGGACCTATAGGAGCATGGATTATGAGTCTGTCACAATGACTGCTTTTGCTACTGTGGTCCCAGAGAACTACTTCAGAGCCGCGGTGACTGCCTCCACCTTCGTTCTCAATACGGAAAAAGTCGTTGATTACTCTCCACTCTACTCAGTGCTGACCCTGTCTCTCAATGAGAAGCCCTATCCTGATTTCTAGCCACGCAGCACAAACCCATCAATGAACACAATAGCATCGTCTTCTCTCCAGTTGTCAGCAATGAGTTGCTTAATCTCGAGGTCGACTCTCCCACTGCCAAGGATGATGATTACTTTCTGGAAGTAAGTCATGCGCTATCCAGAGTTGACCTAGTCGTCTCCCTCGACTGAGTCTTTCGCTGAGGGGACCAGAGCAGTAGTATATTTTTGCTCAGTGGTATTTTTTTTACTTGTGCCATCCATGGCATCATCTCTTAAATCCTGTGCTGTGGATGTCAGCAATGTTTTCATGTAGTGGATGTCTCTTGTCCTCCACTACTCACAATTAGCCTTGACAAGGATCTTGGCAAGCATATCTGGGTTTTATTGACACGAGTCCCAGAATGTGTCTTATTGTCGCAATAAGGGCTTCTCCAATGCACCCCAAACGATGTGCATACCTTCATTCTGGATATATTCCAGTCGATCACACCGGGGTGGTGACAGCGTGAGGATTCCAAGACCATAACTGACCAACGCTAAGACCAACTGATGGTGCAGAAGAGCCAGTCGACTCTATTCCAGGTTCACAGCTGCTGTTGATTTCAGCGTTGCCATATCTCGTTTGCATCTCTGAATTATTCGCTCCCCATGGTGACTATACAAACAGGCTGCAACCAAAGGTCACCCCGGGATATTTAATTCTGTGCATTTTCTATGTTATGTTTCTGCAAGGTGATGACGGGGAGGTCAGCCAAGACTATGTGATTATTTAAAGAACTGACCTCTTGCAGGTTGTCTTGTGAGTTAGATTCATCACTCCACTATGTGATGGTTTGCATCGTTTCGTGAATGCTTGTGACCATCTGCAGCCTATCTGGGGCAGTCTTATATACTGTATGAGGATATCATCTACAAACGTTAATGTCCTTCCTGGACCATTACATTTAATCCTTGTCACCCTAGCAGTGTAGATGTGGAATAGTACAAGTGAAAGAGGATATCCCTGAGGCAATCTTGGACATAAATATATATGGATTCAGATGTCCATAAACCCAATAGAAGGGGGACTTTTCTCTCCATCAGAGCAGCTGCGACCCAGTTCACAAGCCATGCATCCCTGTCCATATATATTGATATTGCAGTCTATCAAGGAGTCGCGAAGTCCACTTTTTTTTTCCTAAGCATCCTCCAGGTCGATGGCCTAAGGCGTAAACAGTTAACTGAGAGCAAAACATGGGCCAACCCATATTAATTTAAGCTTACTCAAATTAATTAAAGATTACTCAACATTCTTCCTCCAAAAAAAGACAAATTAAGTGTAAACTTTGCTAGTCTGGAAGCAATACCCAATAGTCTAAAAGGCTCGAAATAACTACATTGTGTGCTCAGCTTACAGTTTTGTAGACAACACACTCGGATTTTATAAGACCCGGTCATGGGAGTGAGTAACTAGTAAAGTCGATCACCGCCGCACGGGTTAAAAGGCCATAAGCTCACCTAGGCTACATGCTGACCGTCACTGTATTGATAGAATGCGTAAACTTGAATGGAGAAACAAACCATGGACCTTTCCCCCTTAATGTAAGCCTACAATGAGATAAACGATAAGTAATCTAAAGAGTACTCATCCCTCTCCCTCAAAAAAAAAAGGACAAAATGGCATCAAACTTTGTTAGCCCCGATGCAGCCATCTATCTACACAGTCATTTAAAAGGCACAAAATAACCACTATGGGTGCTAAGCTTAAAGTTATGTAGACAATACACACGGGTCTAATGAGACCCGATCATCATTTCCTCAAAAAAGTCATCGGGTCATATAAGACCCGATCATCACTGTCTCTAAGCGGGTGATCGGGTCTTATAAGACCCGATCATCACCGCATTTAACTAAAATTGATCATCGCCGCACGGGTTAATACATTTAAAATGTAGGCTACGAACCAGGCCCATTATTTGAGGTTTTCGTGAATATCTAAAAATTCACAACTTTACAAGGATGTGCTCTTCCCGCCCCACATCGTCTATGGACTTGGGAGGATACCCAACCGGCGGTTGTCTTAGTATGATCTTTTGTTGAGGAACAGCAAATTATCGATACTTTCCTCCTTCAGACAAGTTCTCCTTGCAGACATCAGCTCATCTCCTTTGGAAAAAAGTCACTCACTCGGCACTGAAGTTGCTAGAATGTGGATGTATTGGTGGGCAAAAAGACTCAGCCGGGGGAATATAGCCTGATTCTCCTTCCACCAGATGAGTGGGTCTTCTCTCCGTCTCAGCGGGCTCATTTCTGAGTATCTCCTGAGCTCCACATATAGGCCTGTTTTGGCGGCTGGAGCGCTCTTCCTCATTTTGTCGACCCTCTCACCAAAGGTGTCCCACAACGATAATTTTGCTGGTGGCTTCCCAGTCTCCTCACAGCCGCTGCCCGTCTCAGAGGTTTCCGTCTCCTCCTCTTCAAACTGGCCACGTAACATATTTATAATAAGACGGTCCTCCACCTTTTTGGTCGAGCTGGCGTCCGTGAAAGGCGGGCGCTTGAACCTTGGATCCAAAAATGTGGCAGCTCCCAAAGTGAAATTGTCCTCGAGGCCAGTGAAACGTCTCCTGAGCTGGGCCTGAAGCTGATCCCTCAGCACTGATCGCAGTTCCCCTGTCAGCTTCTCCTGAGTGTCTCACAATCGGAAGCATCTTGGACAGAGATGTTTGTTTCTCAGCCGACAGTTCCTCTGTTGCCAGCTCAAAGGGAACGAGGACTTCAATGACCTGTTTAATTTCCTCCACATGGTCGTCTGATACAACCATTTCTGACTTCTTCAAGGTGCAGAGTGCTGCTGTCACCGCCTCATGTTCCTCGGCATATCTTCTCATCATCTTCAGAGTCGAATTCCACCTGGTTTCGACACACATCCTCACCTCTTCCAATATTTGCCTGGCATGCCCGCAGCTTGCCAGCAGCCTTGACGCTGTGATGAAAAAAAAAGAAAGAATTGCTTTTATTTTGGCGATCAGTTCCAAAACCTCACCACTGCTCTGCAGGGAGTCCCTAACAATCAGGTTGAGAGAGTGAGCAAAACATCGCACATGATGTAACTTGAGATGGTCATTGACAACAGACACCATGACAGAGGCATTGTCTGTGACCACTGATGATACTTTGCCAAATATGTTCCACTCTTCAAATATATCTTGGAGTTCTGAGGCGATATTTTCTGCCGTATGGCTCACAGTGAGACGATGAGTAGCCAGCACAGCCGACTGCAACTCCCGTGATGACAAGGGTGCCAAGAAATGAGCTGTCACAGTCAGATACGATTTTGTCTGCTGAGATGTCCACAGATCTGTGGTAACAGCAATGTGTTCAGCTTTCTGGATTAAACTCCCAGTTCTTTCTCCTTGCGATATTTCTCCAGCAGACAAACTCCAGTAACATGTCGCCTGCTTGGCAGTTCATATCGGGGGTCCAGACCCTTAACAAAGTTCCTGAAACCACCATCTTCGACGACAGAGAATGGTTGCAAATCCCCCACAATCATGTTGAGAAGCAAACCGTCCAAGGTCTTCTTTTGAGTCGACTCTATTGTAATTTGTACTTGTTAGTACGTAAAATGGCGCTAGGCAGTGTGAGTTGTAGTTTACTGCAGCCAGGCTTGTTTTGATCTTCACCAGTTGTGTTCTCTTTCTCAATTGATGGCTCTGTCTGCGGTAAAAATAGCGCTTGTTATGTCTAAACAGCTCAAGCACAGAATGTTGCATTAACCGAATTATTTGGATTTGCTCTTATATGAACCTGCCGTGAAAAGAAGATTGCTGTGAATACCGTAAAATTTCTGTTCTTTGAATCATTGTGTTTCCTGAGTTTTTTATATACAGTGAAACCTCGCTATACCGCCACCCGTTATACCGCCATTCCCGCATACCGCCAGCTTTTCGCCGTGGAACGGATCTGACACCTATACAAAGTCACTAAAATCTCGTTATACCGCCATCCGCCATCAGTTTAACTGTTACATTCATAACTTGAGTATAGTAAATATTGCTCGTTATACCGCCAACGTAAATTTAACCCCCCACTCCCCACTCCCCACCTCTACCTAAATCCAGCAAACAGACGGAACATCACTTGGCGCCACAGTCTGTGCTTGTTACTCAACACCAATCCTACTACACACTCTTCGCTTTTTGGAAGCGAAGTCCTGATAGGCCTACTGAACGAACGTAAGCGCGCGCGAGGTGATGCTTCAACTGGTTCGCACCGGTCGCGGGGTACGATGCAAACAGCACACATTGATCTATGACGTAGGGCTAGCACTCGAGTGATTCTCCGACCCGGATGTGTAATGTGTAGTAGTCAACTTCTTTTCTTATCATTCTCCAACTTGACACAGACGCTTCCAATCCTTAGTTCTTGCTTGTTTTTAATTTTAATGCTATTGTTTTAAAGGGAGATAACTGCATTAGTTTAGACACCTTAGCCGGTCCAATGTTGGTAAATTACTTATTTCCCTTGTTCTACATAGTATTTTTCGTTATACCGCCATTTTTCTGTTTGCCCCTTACTTGGCGGTATAACGAGGTTTCACTGTACTTAAATGAAGAAAACTTTTTTATCTGTAACTGTCCACACGTGAATAAATATGTCTCTGTTAAGACAAACTGAAACAGGAGGCTATGCAAAATTTGGCGAAGATTGATCAAAGCAAATCGGAGATATTCGTGATAAACGAAAACCGTATAATGTTGGACGGACTATAACAGTGAAGGCCCCCCTCACAGTCTTTCGGTCGATTTTGTTAGGGCTAAAACAAGACAGTGAAAACATACTTTGTATAAACGCTTCTGATAGAGGGGCAGGGCAATGCGCCACCCCTGGGACCCATTCGGGCCAGGGCATTAGATGATAGGGACATACTAACGACTAATGAGGGACTATTTTCATTGGGAACACCATGGTAACCCCTCATTATGTTACACCGGCGGGTGGGAAGTAACACAAATAACAGTGTAAAGGAAAGTAAACATGTAACTCCTTGAATGAAAGCTTAACACATTTAACCAACATCGGCTCCAGTCAAAAAGGAGTGGGACAAAAAAAAAATTCTGGATTAGCCATTTTTTTGACAGATGATATAAGAGAAAGCAGAAAACCGTGTGAAAGAGGGCATGAGACTATGAGCTGTATAACATCAAACAAATAAAAAAGCTGTAGAAGTAGTTCGAAGTATTCGTTAGCACTCGAAGTAGTGGGGGTGGGGGGAAGAGGGGAAAGGAAACGTACGATAATGGTCCATCGTTCATTCTCTAATTTATTTTCTAAGAATGACAAAAAGTCATTCACCAAAGCTTATGTCTATTTGTTCTTAGGTTTTGTGGTGCAGGCACATTTTGGAGCATGTGTCAATGGTGAATATTAAAGTCTGGGCCTGGCTTCTCTCTACTTAAATACCTAGATTTCCATCCGAGAGAATACCCAATGAATTCAGGTTTTTAGTAGAAGCTCAAAGTCATCTCTTTACTGACGGGAGCCATTCTAAATGCAATGGAAAATGTTCCATTCGTATTGCTCGTTGTAACTCTACTTCAAAAATGCCGAACTCAGATTCAGGCCATTTTTTTTATGAGAGTACCAAGTTATTCATG
The DNA here is from genome assembly GCA_033807755.1 of Ellobium chinense. Lineage (NCBI taxonomy): Eukaryota > Metazoa > Mollusca > Gastropoda > Ellobiida > Ellobiidae > Ellobium > Ellobium chinense. Next base: position 23,599 of record JAWQUT010000282.1, read on the forward strand.
AGTTCAAGGCCTACGTTTATATCTGTATGTATAAAAGTGGACTTCGGGAGCTTTGTTTAGAAACTCCTCCGTTATTACCTAACCTACGCGTCTGAAACTTCGCAGGCGTCGACAGCATCTATGCGGTCAGGACCTAATGTAAAAAAAATCGACGCAAACTGCTTTCCCCGATTTTATAGAAAAGAGTTTGTACAACATGAAACGTGGCCTGTTGTTTTTGTTTGAACCGGAAGTCGTTCTCAATCGGCTTCAAGCAGACGTGCTGCTTTGCGAATTGACTTGATTTCTGTCATCAAACAAGATCGCAGAAAGCGAGATCATTTACAGCAAACGAGTAAAATTATGTTGCGGATCAAGATGCGGTGAAGGTAAGTAATGAATACTTCATCTAATTTAGATTTTATCCATCTCTGACTCAAACTGGACATGTGTGTTTGAGTCGAGATCAGGTCATGTCAATTATGTCATGTCTGCCAAGCGTGAGTGCCGTGCGTGAGTGCGTGTGTTGGGAATTTATTTATCTTTTAGTTCACTGCAATCTACATTAATCAGTTTCAGTGCTGAATGTACTATGTTCTTTTTGTTTCTTCTGCATGTTTTCCTGCCCTTTGTTAAACTCCTATCCGCTGATTAATCAGAATCTAGACTGGATGAGTAGATCTATAGGTCTAACTGGTCTTTTGTCTTTGTGTCGATACCAGGTCATCCACGAGTGCGTGTAAGTTTGTGTGGGTTAGAATTATTTTTTTACGTGATAACATGTCATCTACATTTTTACTGCCTACATTCACTATTTGCTGCAACATTTTTCTACTTTTTGTTTTTTTCTATCCTCTTAAAAAGTTCATACTGGGAAGAGGGTTGGGGAGGGAGGGGGAGGGGGGTGCCGGGTCATTTTTAAGTCGATTAATTGCAGTACTTTTTTTTCCAATTTTTATCAGATTTCCTTTGTGTTTTATTTTCCTCTGTAGATATCCACTATGGGACATTTATTTATCTTTTAGTTCACTGCATCCAATCTACATTAACCAGTTTCAGTGCTGATATACTGTGTTCTTTTTGTTTCTTCTGCATGTTTTCCTGCCCTTTGTTAAACTCCTATCCGCTGATTAATCAGAATCTAGACTGGATGAGTAGATTTATATCTAGGTCTAACTGGCCTTTTGTGTATGTGTCGATATCAGGTCATCCACGAATGCGTGTAAGTTTGTGTGGGTTAGAATTATTTTTTTACGTGATTACATGTCATCTACATTTAGTCTACTGCCTACATCACTATTTGATGCAACATTTTTCTGTTTTTTTTTTCTACCCTCTTCTTAAAAGTTCTTCCTGGAAAGAGGGTTTTGGGGTGTCAGGTCATTTTTAACTCTTTTAATTTCAGTACTTCTTTTTCCCATTTTTATCAGATTTCCTTTGTATTTTATTTTCCTCTGTAGATATATCCACTATGCCGAAAAAGCGTGGAGGACTTGGCCATGGGAGGAGCACTCCTGCAGCTAAACGCATGCGAGTAAATCGTCTTGCGGATGAAAACCAACCGCCTGATGTGGCCGAAGCTGTTGATGAACACGTCATAAATACAAATGAAGATCCTCTTCCTGCCATTGCCACTGACTTACCAGACCTACCTAGGCCAATGGTCACTCTTCCTTGAGCCTCTACTCCAGCTGCTCCAGCTGTCACCAAAATCTTACCAGCTGCGCTAAGCTAACATACACTCCAGAAGGTTTTCATGTTACAAGCCATGTAGGAAATATGACAGTCAGATGTGAACATTGCCAGCCAACAAAATTTCCTGGAAAGACTAAGACCATATGTTGCAGTAACGGTAAGGTAGATCTTGATCCACTGCCTCCTCTACCAGAAGATTTCAGGGCCTTATACTTCAGCCATTCCCCTGAATCGGAGCACTTCCTTTCCAATCTGAGGAAATGTAACTACAGTGCTTTTCAGATGACTTTTTTTGGATGTAATGAAGTGACTCTTTGAGGATGGCATCCAACTTTTCGAGTGCAAGGTCAAGTGTGTCACTGTCACCCAATTGGCTCACTGACACCTGCCCCAAATGAAACTGCCAAAATTTTGCAAGTTTACTTCATTGATGGAGAGATGACTCAGCTCAACACCAGAATAAGTATAACTGATGGTTTAAAGTTACACTTAGTGAACAGAATTCAAGATGTTCTCATGGATAGCAATGTTTACATCAGAGAGCTTAAAAAAATAGTATTGGAATTCGGTAGGCGCAACCACATCGACAACTTTAGCATTGCCATACATGAAAATCGTCGTCCTCTTGGTGAACATCGGAGAAGATTTAATGCACCAGAAACCAATGAGGTGGCCATATTGATGACTACAGATCCTGTTGGCCAACGGGACATCGTATTGCGCTTACGTGATGACTCCCTTAAACAAATATCATATGTGAGCTTCATTCAGCTTATGATGCTCTTCAATATCCACTTCTGTTTCCCAGAGGGACACATGGATGGAGTCTGCAACTTAAACTGACAAGCAGACACAAAATTACTCAGCTGCAGTACTACTGTTCCACTTTTTTCAACGAAATGACAACTATCTCATTCTAGCGAGACGGTTATTCCAGCAGTATAACAATATTGTCGACCGAACGCCTGTGTTTTTTACGCAGAGAGCAAGGCAGGCTTAGGGCTGATAGCCGTGGTGCCCTGCATGACACCTTGATTGCTGGAGATGCCTGTTTGCTCCATCAAGATAGGAACAGCACTTGCCCGCCTTATTCAAGACTGCAGTGCCATTGTAGTTGATGAAGCCCCTATGTCAAATAAAATTGTATTTGAAGCTATGGACAGGACCTTGAGGGATATTAGAGGTACTGATATACCCATCGGAGGCATTGCCACTTTATTGTGCGGTAACTTTTGACAAGTATTGCCAGTTATCCGGAATGGCACGAGAGCAAACATGGTGAATGCATGCCTCAAGAAGTCTTCCCTGTGGCCACATGCAAAAGTATACAAGCTTAAGACTAACATGCGTGTTCTAATGACCGGTGATGCAGAAGTAGGGCAGTTTGCCGATCTTCTGTTGTCACTTGGAGATGGTTCACTGCCAGTGATAGAACAGCCGGATACTATTTGCCGTCATCATTTTGGGACAGCTGTAAAATCAGTAGATGAGCTTATCGAGTCTGTTTTTCCCAGCTCACGGGAAAATTATGGGAACACACAATGGCTCATGGAAAGAGCAATATTAGCTCCCCTCAACGATACGGTAGCAGACATCAATGCCAAAATGCCCCATATGGCACCTGGACAGCCAGTGCTCTACAGCTCCATTAACACAGCTATGAGTGATGAAGAGGCAGTTCACTATCCACCTGTGTATTTAAACTCCATTCACCCTCCTGGACTTCCAGCACAAGTCCTTCTGATCAAAGTTGGCATGCCGGTGATGCTGATACGCTCCTTAATCCACCGCGCTTGATGAATGGGACCAGGTGCATAATGACAAAAGCAATGACCAACATGATTGAAATTGCCATCTCAACTGGTCCGTTTTCTGGAGAAAGGCATCTCATTTCGACGATTACCCTGCACCCTACTGACACCATTCTGCCCTTCACATTCCAGAGGAAACAGTTTCCTCTTCAGCATTGTTTTGCTCTGACAATCAACAAGTCCCAAAGACAAATCTGCAGACAGTAGGCTTGGACTTGAGAACACCTGTGTTCTAACACGGAATGTTGTATGCGGGCCCTTTCACGAACTGGAAAGAACAATTCAATTTTTTACTTAGCTGCAAACAACAGGACAGGGAATGTTGTCTACACTGAAGTGCTACAATGAACTGTGCCATCTAAGGTTAGAAATCATAATTATTTTGTTTTTGTTCACTGTATTGCAGTCCTGTCTTTGCTATCCTCTTTTCTACTTCCTTTCCCCTGAACTCTTTCCCCAATCCACACATGTACCTATCCGTTCATGGTATGGGTAATTATGCTTGTATTTAATATTTCTAGTGCGCCAATATTTTCCCGCCAAAATTACCGTTGCAGACATACATGCTGAGTCTTTTCTTAGCCATAAAACCTTTCACTCGCGCTCTGTGAAAAAACGTGAAAAACGACTCAGGTCATTTTAAGAGCACAATGATGACATTAAGATTAATTGTAGACAGTTTTGTTATCGAGTCTATTGATAAGAAAGAGACATTCATAGCTTGATATTACAAGTCTTATACTGCCGAAAAAGTCATTCTCCCCCCCCCCCCCNNCCCCCCAAATCACTGTTCTTTATTGACTAGTGTCAAATTTAAAAATATAAAAATGGTAATTTTGCCCAGCACATTTCGTAGCGCTTATTCTCTGTATTATAGTTTCTCTGTACTGTAGGTTCAAGGATCACCTATCCTCCCCATCTTTCAAATCGCTGGAGGGGTCACAGGTACCAGGTATTAAAAATATTATAGCACTGCATTTGAAACTTTGACTAATCTGTAGGTATGTCTAATGCTCGCACTTGTCAACACTATCAAATCTATAGACTTCATGCAGCTAGGCAAGTGGAGTAAAAACCTTAAAACTTCGATATTTATGTATTAGCTTCACAGGAAACTAAGATTCAAAAAAAAAAATCCCAATATTATAATAAATGAAGAAATTGCTGTTCCGTCTGATGTTGATGTTGTTGTCGAATATGAGGATGAAGTGCCGAGAGGCGAGCTTGGCTATGAGCTAACTCGAGCCTTATCTGGCAGCAGTTACAAACCGATGTCAGCAAGGCAGCAGTATACAGTGGATGACATCAAAGTTCACTTACAATACATGCAGGCAGTAGTGCAGATAGCATGTTTTGGCAGCAGTCGCAGTTTCCAGCCGGCCTCGGGAGAAGAAGCACGAAGAGCCTCGCAGGAGCCCGACGTGGACTCGACTGCGCTCAGACGTGGGCTCGAATTCCATACTCAGACTAACTCCAGGGGAAACCATGGTTAGGCTTAAGGTTATGATCGCCAGATTGCGCAAAGAGAAAGTGAATAATTTACATTTGTACTGTGGTAGCCAAGAGTTTTGAAATGATTTTTAAAAGCAGTTTAATTGGGTCAAAGTTTGCAGTTGATCATGGTCAGGATCAGGAGCGATGTGTGAGATAACAGCATTGAGGATTATTAGTATATACATGTATCCTGCTTCAATAGTAACATTACAATATTTAGAAATTACACTGCATTTTAAGGGAAAAGGTTTAAACGGTATGTTATTATATTTAGCTGTGTTTATGAAGAAAAGAAACTAGTAAATGTTGGCAAAGTTAAACGAACAGCAAAATGTGTTACTCCAAACAGAAGTCGAAGCCGCGCGTTAAGTTCATCTGGCGTCTGGCGTCCATTTGGCAACCGAGTTTCAGAAGATAATGTCTGACTTAATGATACCATTCCCAATCACTGACTTTAGGACAGAGAGTATGGTGGCAACCGGCATCGGGATGTCAGGCTAAGAAATTCGAACACTGCCAGTTACACAAACATAGCTTGGAGTGCGGAGTGTTAACGATCACTGGATGCTGTATACTTAGCAAAGACATGGATGACGCAGATGTGAAATGGGTCACGTTGTAGAGGTAGGAGGGTAAACTTAAATGAGTACTATGACTTTACTTGGTGCCGTCTTTGACATGCGCTGAACATGTAGAGTTGTAATGCGTTTCTATCTCCCGGCTATTGTTTCTCCATGTCACGTGGTTAATTGTACGACGAAGAGTGTGACGTAAGAGGGTAGAGCTACTCGTAGCGTCGGATGGTAAACAATTATGTACTTTTAATGCGTTTTCACGACCAATTTCACACTTAAATTTTGGGCCACTTAATGAATACTTCGAATATTATTACCCTACGCCATTATCACTTATTTAAATTTATAGATCTAGTTTTCAAGTTAATATTTTCTAGGGTGTTCAAGCTTCTGCTTTGGTTAAAACGATATACCGCTGACACCACCAATACCTTATCTGTTGTAGAGTGTAAAAAAAAAAGACAACTGCACTACAACCATAGTTTATCTTCCGGGTGCTGAAGTCGCTAAAAATGTGCAGTGGCATGCACAGAATTTTTTTTCTGCTTCTGCCAAGACACGTAAGTACACTTCTTGCTTACAGGAATGTGCTGATTTGACAAGCAAAGTGCAGCGAAGCATTCAAGCACCGCAATCCGCTAAGGACACTTTGTCATAGTCATGTATCCAGTTCTCATGCAAAAAAACCCCGATTTAAACAAGTAGTTTATCATATGACAGAGCCTATGTTTATTGTTCTAGCTGCACTCGAGTATCACGACTTAGATAAGCCTCTTAAAAGTATAATAGACCTGCAGGACCGTTAGAGACAAATCTAAGACACATCCCATGACTGTCTAAGAGAACTTGTTAAGAGGACTATTAAAACCTAATATGGCTAGATTCCTAAATCTTTTAAATTCAAATATTAATTAAAAACTAAAAAATGTAGCAATGGGATTCTATAACATTTTAAAAGAATACGAACAGTTTAGGTGACATTTAATGTTCGTTCCCTTTCTGGCAGTGAGGTGGGGAGAGTGTTAGTTTTCTGTTACATATATGTGTCTGATCAAATGGGATGTTGGGGAAGTTGTAACTGTTAATATTAGATGGGGGGAGTGAGTGAGACGAGAGAGAGAGAGAGAGAGAGAGAGAGAGAGTGAGAGTGTGTGTATAAAAAAAAAGATAATGAGAGAGGAAATTAGTAGGAGAGTGAGACAGAGAGAAAGAGACAAGATAATATGTCAATGACTAAATGTAATTAAGTAACCGTTATGTATACGTATGTGTTTTTGTTGATGTTGTTGTTGTTGTTTTCCCCTTTTCATTTATTCCTTTGTACTTACGTGACATAACAATAAATAAATAAACTTGAAACTATTATCCATCGGGAGCACCGATGTGACACCCGGCTGCACAATATTTCACCGTGTCACAGCGCCACTCGCCAACAACTGCCCGAGGCATGTTCCATCTGGACAGAAAAACGCGTAACAGCGCCACTTGCAGCTCTCAGTCCATCATTGGGACAATGCTGACGAAATACTGAATACAGCCAAATTTCAAAAACTGGACGGCTTAGACGATTTTCTACAAAAAACTGACACTGAAAATGCTCCCTCCAGCCTTAAAAACTGTACTGTCGCAGATTAAACTTTCGTTTAGTGTTTTATACTCAGATAATATACATGCAGAACTCCAAGTAAAGGCCATAACAGAGTAAAAAAGCGAAGGAGGGAGGCCCTTGCAAGTTTACAAGTACCTCGTCTCAAAGCGTCCATGCTTAATATGCAAGGGCCTCCTTCCTCAGCTTCTCTCTCTGTTATTCATTTGGACTTCCGCATGTATTGTATATTATCTAATCTGAGTACAAGACGCTCGTTCAGGGATTCCATGGGAACTACGCAATGACGAAACACGCGATTTTCTCCTAAATTTGTTCAAAATTATTTAGACTGTCCCTATGCTAATCAGTTTTAGTCATTTTCGATAATGTATCGTATACATTTAGGCTCAGTTTTACATATCGCGAATGTTCGTATTAAGTTTTAGGTTTGACGAAACAAATCGAAACAAACCACAACGAAACTGCAGATTGCTATGTTTCAATCCCGTAACTATGATGAAGCAAACAGAGTGCCAGAGCTGTATAAAGCTGCTACTGAATTTTTATTTATACTATGTAAGCTGTCATGGATAGTATACTGATAACAGGGCATTTTCTTATAGGGAACGTGGTACTGTTAACCAGCAGGTCATGGTTGACCTGGTCTCGGCGCAAAAATACACCCTGTCCTTCTAGGCTAGTCCGGTCGTCTGTCATTGTATGTAGGTCTAGCTTGTGGTCGAATGATGCAGGCTTTCAATTTGACAAAGATCTACATATACAGCCATATGCCTACTCTTAAGACAGTCCAACCGCTCTTCGGGGTACCGTACTGAATTTATGCAACATTATGGCTATTTAGCCTGTATTCAATTTGCACCTTCCTCTTTGTAACACAGTAACTTTTTGTGTTGGTGGGGTTATAATTTTCTTCCGACACACACTAAACAACCCAGTCACTCTCACAAGTCTGGGCGAGACGGTGACTTGTTTTACATATTTCTTCCTCTTTATTGTCACAGGATATCGATTACTCAAAGTATCGTTTGACGTGACAAATATACTCCCAATAAATTTTCTGCCGCTACGTGACCTAACACGTCCACGAATGTGTTCCCACTGCTTGTGTTAAGCTATTTAGCACTTGTATTCACTTATATAATGAGGCCACCGAATACTACGCCATTGAAAGTACTGAAAATCAGTATCACTCTGAGCATATATCAGTGCAATTATTGGACATTTAGGGCATAAGAACACATCTGATTTTTCTTAACTTTTGACATGTTTTGTAATGTTCCTACTCCAGAAATTAAAGAAAAGACATCTGCAGGAATTATTGTCGGGTTCCCCTTACAGCAGATTATTGGCCGACCTGAGTAATGCAGGCAAGAATTTCACTGAAATACATGAGCTAGAAATAGTGATCAAGATGAGAAAACAACTCCAATTTGGTTTGAAATTATGTTTCCTATAAGGAAATGGCTAACCTTACCAAAAAATACATCTCAAAATTGGCACTCTCAAAGAAAACTTGAATTTCAACTCTCCCNCTCTCCACCTTATAGGGACCAGCAAACGTTGTTGTTGAAAAAAGACTGACAATACTTTTGTCCATTTGTTTTTTCAGACTTGAAAAGACCATCAAGGCAGACTACTCCACTTGTCCCTGACAAGGTTGGGGTTGTAAAGGAAGTGTTGGCCCTGTTAACTACTTGTTACTAAGATCTTATGGTCTGAGTTTATCAAGTAAGGGCTCAACATCGGCGGCTCCGTCGACTGCCGCTCGGGCAGAGAAACAAAAAAATGAGGGACTTGGGGAGGGTCACTGACATATGGAATATTAGTAGAAAAATGAGAAAGTGCTATTATTAATCAAAGCCTGCAGAAAGATTTTAAAAGATCACGTCCGTGGCGTACATGCAAACCCAATATTTAAAGGAAAAGGTCAAATCATGAAATACAGTGGACATCAGTTAAACCGAAACCTAAGGAACTGGACAAATTGTTTCGGCTTAATTATATATTGAAGTAAAAGTAGTGTTTGTTTCTACAACAGCAGTGCAGCAGAAAACGAAAAAAAGTACTGGTCATATGACACGTTCGTTATTATATTGGATACAAAGTTGCGATGCACGTAAATTTACTTAGTTTTACTGTTACAAATCTACCGGTATAATTTTCAATACTGTGCACTTCCAATCGGTGTTTGCAGACTGCGTTCACAGGATAGGTAAGGATACCTCAGTAGACTGCGCTAAAAAGGCAATTCAATTCATTTGGGAACTACCCCTTTACTGCAGGGGCGCAGCCGATCGGGGTGATTCGGCTGCGCGTCTTCGTTAAATTACTCTCTCTCTCTCTCTCTCTATATATATATATATATATAAACATAAACAATCAATTAACAATCAAGTAAAAGGATTTTTTTGGTTCACAACTTAATAAATGCAGAGAGCTGTTAAAACTGGACATTTTAAGAAATTCAGAGAATATGTCCAATTTAAAATGTTCCATACCTTTGTCATAAAATTCCTCATAAAACTGTTGCCCGCAGCGATCATAAAACTGGTATTCAATAATTACATGAGATATTGTTCCTTTTGCCCATCGATTACATTTCATGCATTTCCCTGATTCACATAAATTCTTTCTCTTTAAATCCTCATTCAGGCCCAAGTATTCCGTTCTGGCAAAAACTTTAATCTGAACCCCTAAAAGTTAAACTTGTCCTTGGTGTAGGTCTTTTTCTCGTTTTTAAAGTGATTTTGTAATACTGAAGTTGTAGAAATTTCATTATCACAGCCTCTCAGAATTCTTAAGAACGTCTTGTAAATATTACATTGTTCTGTAGAATTTAGTACAAAATCAAGGCCGTAGTTCATTAATAGCTTTCTTATTTTCTATATAAACTAGACCGCCTTACTTATGTCGCAGCTAAGCTTCCTAAATATGAATTTGCAAATGAGTGAAGATGGTAACTGCAATAGTCTTTGATAATATTTTATACTTTCTTTTTCTAAGGATACTACGCTGTCCTCCCATTCTAATTCATTTAGTATCCCCTACCTATGTACATTTAGTTTGCAGTTAACGACAGCTTTAGCACATTTATATTGTAATGACTTAATTGGTTCCAATGATGCGTTACTCACATCACCCCACACACTGCTTGCATGTAAAATAGCTGGTTTTATCACTTGGTGCCAGATGGCGATGCCGAATATTCTATATGATTTAAGTTACAGTTTTTTTGCTAAGATGCTTTTCATTTTCCTTATTTTCTTTTTTATTATGTCTTTCAAATGTGAGATGAGGCGCTTAATGAACGTGAGACAAAAACCCTTGAGTATTCACACCCCTGACAATTAGGGTTTCCTTTCTTCCACGTTCTTTTTTTATTTAACCCCTGTCCTTGGATTTTTTCAGGGTTGAAAATGAATGACATTTAGCATTTTTTTGTAAATCCGCAATTAGAGCTACATCATCTGCAAAAAGCTGGAGATGCCTGTGCAGACTTCACCAACCAAAACANNNGGGGGGGGGGGGAAGCCGACACTTCTCGATGAACAAATGCATACAGTTAACCGTGATAGTTTAGAAATTCCAAGCTTTTTATCATAAAAACATAATAAATACATTGTACAACCTCTCACAGTCCGTAAATGGAGAAAAAATACGGCAAAGCATACGGGAGAAAGTAGTACTATGTTGTATATCGGCTTTACCTACAAATACACAATGTGACATAAAGGTCGAAGAATGTGAGAATCCGACTAGTCTACATACAAGTATTATGCTTTTGGCGCTATTTACATGGTGATTAGCGCAATTTTCATGCCCACCATAGATATTCTACTATCCGGGTATCATCCAGTACTGGGCTCCAAATGGGATGCCTTGACCTGGGGGATGTAAATAAAGCCACATCGGCCTGGCGCATGGTCGACTGTGCTATAAGAAAACTGTCAACATAAATACGGATCGGTGCTGCAGTGAACCATATTCCAGATTGATTTATGTCCCTGTTCTGACATTTCAGGTCAAAAACACTTTCGTCTTTTCTGATCGGACCAAGTGGATTCAAGAAAATAGACCAGGAAGTGAGAATCATAACGCAAAATAAGATTTACCTCTCAAAAACTTTGCATGGAGCAAACTAGAGCCAAACCTGACAATAGGCCAATACTGCATTTGGCCAGAAGACGTTCGTATGCGAGGATGTGGATCACAGAAAAACTATCTGACTATCTAGAGCAGAAAGTTGATATCACCTCTCCGCCTCCCCTCTCTAATTCCAAACGCCTCAAACAATAAAAATGACAGATTACAAACTGAAAAAAAAAACGACGAATAAGAAATACATGCATTATCTATTTACAAGAGAATCACGGCCAAGGACGGATTAACAATAGGGCAGATGGTGCCATCTCCCCGGGGCTCCACGCTGCTCCAGTCAGTGACTACGCCTCTCAAGGGGATCTGCGCCTCTCAAGAGAATCTGCGTCTTTCTCAAGGGGACCTGCGCCTTACAAAGGGTCTCACACTTCTAAGGGAACTCGTGACTCAAGGGATCGCGCGCCTGTGATGCAGACCTGGCCTCACAGGAGCATCTTCGCCTCTCAAAGATCTGTGGATGTTGGTTTTATGTTTTCGGTAATAATAATAGGTGTCCGACGGAGTGTGTTGCCCCAAGTGGTGATATATTGTTGACCCCGGATTGTTAACAGGCTTGCAAGTATAAACAGTTTATGAAAAGACATAAGGGAAGTATTAATCAATGCTACCACGCCCTCCCCCATCCTTTCCTTATTTTCAGGTATTTTTATATCCTGTTTCCCAGCACAACCTAAATATAAGTGGAGATTAGGGGCAGTCCAATGTCTCATATACCCTCGATGCCCACGGAAGAAACGAAGGACTGGTGGAGATATTCTTAATTGCTGTAGACATAATGGACAAGTGAAGATGAGGGAGTCACCGACTCTTGGTCACACTTTGTTACTTATACCAGCAACAGCTTCCATTCTTCGAAGAGTGGCCAACCTGTCACCACCAACTAGTGAATGTCTCATGATGAGCATACTGATCACGAACAGCAACGTATGGCAGGATTTTCTACCTCTATTTTGAACTCTTATCATAGAAATAACTTTTGTTGAAGCAAATCCAAAGCAACAGGCGGTTCCACAAATGCCTGCAAAGAAGAAATGGCTTTAAAACATAATACGAAGCCTTTTATAGCAACAAACGGCATTGCAGACTTTATGGGTGTAGGTTGCTCTTTATGAAATGCCTCTATGCCTTTCGTGAACGTGCCTCTTTAGCTCTATCACAGTGTGATTCATCCCCCTTGCACGAAAGTGTACATGATTAATTGGGCTGTTTAGCATGTCTATATGTGTAGGTTGTAGATGTAACAGAATGGGAAGAAAATCAGAACTTCACACCTATATCCAAAAAGTTACTATTACAAACGGAAAGGCACGAATTAAATACTGTCTATATATAGTCACAATGCTGCATACATTTAAAACCAAAGAGCGGCTGTCCTGTGGAAAGAACACGGCAGTAAATGTGCAACTTCAAACTGAAATCAGCCTGCATTATTCGGCCACACATTACGTCTATATAATATACAGTGACTGGCGACCGAACCAATGGAGGAAAAGATGAATGTGTTTCTGCACCGAGTCCAGGTCAACATGACCTAGTTAACCTCACCACGTTCCCTATTTAAACATGGATGTTTTATTGCCCTCTTATCAAAGTACTATCCATGGCAACTTAGATGGTATAAGGAGTCGATATAAATTCAGCAGTTGCTCTATTCAGCGCCTGCTCTCGTGTTTGCTTCTGAATAGTTATAGCCATAAAATATAGCAATCTGAAGTTTCGTGGTGGTTTGTTTCGTTAAACCTAAAAACAACGGAAAATAGCAGCGATATATGATACGTACGCATTGACAAAATTTACTTTATAATTTGCTTTTGAAAAATACGTATTTCAAAATAACTATAGTCCGTTCAGAAACATTTGTCCCTCTTTACACTGCTATATCTCGGTAGTTGATTAACCAAATTCACTGAAACTTGACAACGGTTTGCGAGTACTGATGCCAATATTTTGTTTTCCTTTGAAGATCGAAGCCATTATTTATTTCGCTTCTTTGTTTTATATAAGAAATGACCAAAGTTCTCTCGCTAATATTATTGACTTACTTACAGCAGTGAGGTCCTTCAAAAATTACAGCTATGAGGAAGGATATTCCCAATCTTGCACGCAAATTTAACAACTTCTGAATACATTTAAGAATAAATATTTTACCCTGTGCACCGCACTGCACGGTTTTCCTAAACGTCTTCTCGAAAGTGGAGATTTTAATCTTGTCTGACTTTTTGTGTCAT
>JAWQUT010000282.1:55127-112871 GCA_033807755.1 Ellobium chinense
CCTACCCCCACACCCAAAAACATTACCGTAAAGAATATTAATACTGTATATATAAAAGTCTAGTATTTGAAATATGAACGAAAATCCATCTGAATTGAGGCAGTGTCAATGGCTATTATAGATGGGGTTTGCCTTCCGACGGTAACGATCGGATGACCCGACTTTAATACTTGCTTAATACAGTAATCATTATGTTTCAGATAACACTACCCTGGATTCCAACTCACCTGTTCCGATTTCCGAGAGGACTTTCTCCACATTAATTTCTTGGAGACACTCCATGGATTTCATATGGAAGAGCTTGATAACTGGACTCCGACGGAAGGAGACAACAATGCCAGCCCCCGAATTCACAACATGGTCAATGTGGGGCTCATTCTTACCGCTCAGAACATGTGTGGCCTGTTCAACATAAGTTGATAACGAATTTCATTCATTACAAATAACGTTGCGACGACTTGGTGTGGGACAAGCACATGTAAAAGAAAACATGCAGAATGTTTTAACAATTTTTTTTTTTTGCCGAATACTTTACAAAATACTGTAGATTCAATATTCAAGTTTCAAAGTCTTTATTAGGCTCTAGACCAACAACATAAATTCAAGGAAATCAAAGAAAGTCTGTACGGAGGGAAAGAAAGAAAGAAAGAATATACGTTAGAATGGATGGTTAATAAATGCACCAATCATTTCCCTCTCATTATGAATTAAATTGTCCCATAAACAATTCATTGTGTCTTTCGTGCTTAATCATGTTCTATTCCCCTACCATAGAATCCTTTATGCGATAATCTTTTCCGCACTCGTACACTCTTACAAGCACTTACATGTAAAGGTCCGTCCGGCCGGCCGTCTGTCCCCGCCCTCATACACATCATGTTTTCATATACGAATATTTAAATACACACTTCTATACTAGTTCATAATAAACTCATCGTAATATATAAATGATCGTACCATAATCTATATTAAACTAACTACGGTAACAATATACGCCAATGATCAAATACACTATACCGTGAAAAAACGAGGGAGCGGCGTTCATGTAACGCCCATGCATTTTATTACAAAACTACCTATGCCCACGAAATCTGACATGCCATCATTTTCGTTAATGCCAGTGGCATTGCGGCATAGACTATATATTTATATTAGGAGAGATTTTAAAGGTCGAGACAAAAAAAGTAATCTATTTCTTCCTTGTAAAGTATCGTGTAACTGCCACTTGTTCTTTTAAATTTGCTGAAATAAAATTTGTGTTTTGCTTTCCTTGGCTAACGGGTTCATCAACCCTCCCCACATTTAATTATTTGTTTTGAGAATTCAATGGTAGTGAATTCTCCACTGTTGAAAATATCTTTCCTGCTTCCTTAATGACACAAGATGATATTAATGTGTTAAGGTAAATTTGCAAAGGGACACAGCTTGTGATGAATAATTCTGATTGGGATGAAATGAGTGGGGGTGCTGATGGCCTTTAATGATTACCTTTACCTAAAGAAACATGCACCTTTCATCAAGTAAATTCATTTCCTCATAAAATGGTGCATAGGTTGCTGAAAAATCTGTCCCGCATCATTCTTGTGGGCCAATCTACAATTTGATACCGCTCAAAATTTACCATTTCTCCCTTAAAAGCCCCACTTAGCCTTTTCAGCCCTAAAAGGTTGCCATGAAAGCCTGTTTGAAGAGTAACTAGTAGGGAATGGTCAGGGGGAAGTGACTAGGGCGTGATTGGGAAGGAAGGGAAAAGTGACCCCCTCTTAGNCCCCCACACACACACACACCTGCTCTTGTTGTTCACTGTTTCCATTTACATACTTTGGTATGAGCAGATGATTTTTATTTGATCATGTTTGCAAACCACATGTAACCACAACATAGCCTAGTAAAGATGATATTGTTGGCATTTTGCATAAGACAAGAAGAAGCCCTGGAGATAAAAAATGTTTGGTGCATCTGAATGTTGGCAACACCATGTGAACTTATGGGATGAACTGACAAGGGGTAGGGTGGTGATTTTTTTTTTCTGAATGGGGAGTGGGTGGGAGTAGGGGTTGAGGGAGGGGGTGGGGCAGAAGGAGTGAGAGAGGAAGGAAGGAACAAACTTTGTTGAATTAATAAATCTGGACCTCTTTTAACTACAGTGCGGAACCAAACACTTGGCAACACTGCCTGCCCCCCCCCTCTCTCTCTCTCTATCTCTCTCTCTCTTTTCCTGTCCCTGTGGGAAGGGAGGCGGGGTCAGGCAGAAGGACAGGATGTTTTAAAGACAGTCCGCAACTTGCGTCTGCAGACAGAAGGTCAGCTGGCCTATTGCGCATGTGCGGAAATAGCAATCAGCTGTGTTTACATTGGAGTGTGACGTCATACCGCGCGAATTATAATATCGTAAACATCCGCCTGCTTCTCTTCAGAACTGCTAGCTCTAGCTTAGGCTACTTTTTGTGATCGCTTCTTTTGTGGGCACGTTGTGATCACTGTTTGCAGAGTGCAGTCATCCAGAAGTAAGACCGATTTTTATTTGAAAAGTCTCGTAATATGAAAAATAATAGATTTAGATCTAGACGTATAGGTCTAGATCTATATAGACTAGATCTAGACGAGATCGTGGCATGGCTTTTGTGAATGAAGACATTTATCAATCATGATCTAGGCTACCCCCATCGGCCATCGCACGCACAATGCCTAGCAATGGCAAAGAGATCTGAGTTATTCAGATCAGATATTTTGTACCGGGCTATGTGTACGATCAGAGTCCAGGCAACTAGTCTAGACTATGCTTTTTCTGAGTTATAAATGTCGGGGCGTTGTCATGATGGAATCAAAAGAAAAGGTCGATTAAGAATACCGAATAGACAGTCTAGTTTTTTTCGAGAGCTGCAAACAATGTTGTGAACTGTGTTTACCTGAAATTGCCCAGATATTCAGACCCAGCTGAAAAATCTGCANTGCTCTTGCTGTTCACTTTTTCCAGTTACATACTTTGGCATGAGCAGATGATTTTTATTTGATCATGTTTGCAAACCACATATAACCACATAGCCTAGTAAAGATGATATTGTTGGCATTTTGCATAAGACAAGAAGAAGCCCTGGAGATAAAAAATGTTTGGTGCATCTGAATGTTGGCAACATCATGTGAACGTATGGGATGAATTGACGAGGGGTAGGGTGGTGATTTTTTTTCTGAATGGGGAGTGGGCGGGAGTAGGGGTTGAGGGAGGGGGTGGGGCAAAGGAGTGAGAGAGGAAGGAAGGAACAAACTTTGTTGAATTAATAAATCTGGACCTCTTTTAACTACAGTGCGGAACCAAAAACTTGGCAACACTGTCTCTCTCTCTCTCTTTCCTTTCCTGTCCCTGCGGGAAGGGGGGGGGGNGTCAGGCAGAAGGACAGGATGTTTTAAAGACAATCCGCAACTTGCGTCTGCAGACAGAAGGTCAGCCGGCCTATTGCGCATGTGCGGAAATAGCAATCAGCTGTGTTTACATTGGAGTGTGACGTCATACCGCGCGAATTATAATTATCGTACCTGCTTCTCTTCAGAACTGCTAGCTTTAGCCTAGGCTACTTTTTGTGATCGCTTCTTTTGTGGGCACGTTGTGATCGCTTTTTGCAGAATGCAGTCATCCAGACGTAAGACAGATTTTTATTTGAAAAGTCTCGTAATATGAAAAATAATAGATTTAGATCTAGTCGTATAGGTCTAGATCTATACAGACTAGTCTAGATCTAGACGAGATCGTGGCATGGCTTTTGTGAATGAAGACATTTATCAATCATGATCTAGGCTACCCCCATCGGCCATCGCACGCACAATGCCTAACAACGGCAAAGAGATCTGAGTTATTCAGATCAGATATTTTGTAGCGGGCTATGTGTACGATCAGTGTCCAGGCAACTAGTCTAGACTATGCTTTTCTGAGTTATAAATGTCGGGGCATTGTCATGATGGAATCAAAAGAAAAGGTCGATTAAGAATACCGAATAGACAGTCTAGTTTTTTTCGAGAGCTGCAAACAATGTTGTGAACTGGGTTTACCTGAAATTGCCCAGATATTCAGAATAATCTGCATCTGGACTATGCTCGACCTGTGGGTGCTCACCTGAGTAATTTCATCGCTAACAATTTACAATTTTGAAACATGTTTGCTATTCTTGTGAGAACCACCCTCGTCTTCAATCAAAGTCATAGCACACACTTTGAATCCTGATTTATTAAAATACTAGAATAGATCGCCATAAGAGCTTGCTGTAGGTGTTCAGACTTCAGTGAAAGCAGATATATCTATCGTGCGCAGACACAAGACGATGAAAGTTTTGATATTATGACTCATTATTGATTGACAACTTGCAGCCTCCAGCTGTATGAGCACTGGATTTTCACAAGCAAGCAAAGGAATTTCTTAAATTGTGAACAGAAAAGATTTATGAAAAAATTAGCCATCTGTGTCTTGTGCACTTCATTTAACATAGATCTAGACTAGCTTTGACTTGTTTGATGAAAACTGGGTCTAGATTATGAATCATTTTGCAAAGAGAATAGCAGTCATATTTTCTAAGAATGCCTTTCATGACAAAATTCATTTCCATGCAATGTGGTGAAGAATATTTTGTGTCCTCTACGTCCTAAAATTTGAGAAGCATGTGGTGCTATGACACAGTTCATTGCCTGAATTTTTGTGCATTTCACTCTTATGCAAAATAAACGGATCTCTATGACTAGAAACCGGTTGCTCACTTTCATTCCATCTTCCATATCATTATATTGAATTCATACATCTTAATCCTTCCACCTATCCCACTGATACTTTACTGTTGCCACTATTCGTCTACTATTTCCACTACTTAGTACTGCTGCTGCTATTACCACTGCCTCTACTACAACCACCACAACTTATATCACTACTGTACAGCTACAAATACCACTTCTACGGTGATGATAGTAAGTATGTATCCATAATTCATTTCTGAATGAATTTCAGGAGCTAATTTCTATCAATAACATGAATTTATTGGCCCTGATACGCATTCCTCAGGTCACAAATCACACCTGGGCGTGACATGCTGTCATTTCGACCGAATATGTGCACAAGTGCAGCACTTGTCCGAAACAAATTTCCTGTGAAAGGATAAATAAAGTTTATCTTATCTTATCTATCTTATCTTATCTTATCTTATCTTATGTCTGGATCTCGAGCGAGGCCGTGTGAGTGTAGGCTACCGGTAGCCTTGCTAGTCTATATCTCTAAATTATCAGGAAATTCGATTTCTAAGAGTGCAGTCTTGTTGCACAGTCACTGTGTTAATCAAACTGATCCACAATTCCACATTTGACGGTATTGCTGAGGTTTAGACTATATTCATAGCTTACCCAACATTTATTACGCGCTGTCTATCTTATTCTTTCGATATTTTATGTCTGACCCGGTTTCCAATGTAAACACAGCTGATTGCTGTTTCCGCACGTGCGCATTAGGCCGGCTGACTTTCTGTCTACAGACGCGTCAGTCTGCATAGCCTAGATGTCCTCCCTCGACCGCCATACTGTGAACATACTGTGTTTCTAAGTGAATACATTTTAGGCTCTAGCTGCTATATAAGGTTACTGGCACCTATTGTTTTTTCTTCTTAATTGAAATGTGTTATTCTACAACTTCTACTGTGATTCTGGAATTTTTTTTAACATGGGCGTGTGTGTGTGGGGTTGTGTGTGTGTGTGTGTGTGTGTGTGTGTGTGTGTGTGTNAGAGGGGGGTTAGAGTACATCTTTTGCCCGATCATTTAAGGAGAAGAAAAAGGGAGGTCAACGCCCAAAATTTTTCACGAATCTTCTGATTTGGTCCGCAGTTTTTCATTAAGTTAATTCTGACCATTCTAATTCACAGGCCGAATACACTTTTATTTTTTACGTTTTTTACGATTTTTACAATTATAAGGCGCGAATTGTACCTCAAACGTTACAATTGGATGCTTTATTTAGATCACAGGTCTTTTATATATTTCTACATCCTGACATCGGTAGAAATGGCCTTTAAAAAGGGAGCGATTTTATATTTTAGCGGATTGGCAGGACTGTACACAATCAGTGATTTGGCCTATTAGTAGGTGCCAGAAACCTGAAAGGTGCGTGACGCTTTTGTGTCTGCGGTCAGTATGATGCAGGGAATTAACGACATGAATAGGTCGACTAGTGAAAATAAGCGTTGAAAGCATGATACTTGTATAGCTAATTCTTTATATCTTGGACACCAAATATGATATAGAACTACTCTGTCACAGTGACAGGAGGGGTGAAATCAGAATCCAAAGTTGTCGGGATTTTTTAACCATCACCACCTTCTTTAAAACCTCTGTAGTAGGCTCTTTCGAAAATGGCCCTTTTTACTACCAATCATGGCAATCAAGCAAAATTCTTTCCTGTTCGCCTTTTCACCCACAAGTCTAAGTCCCAGTTGAAGATCTATACCTTGGGGAAATGGTAGAGGCACACTGGCCAGAGCGGAGTGGAAAGACATGGATCACTCTGCATTTAATAAGTTTTGCAGCATTTTTATCTGATGAAGACCGCCTTCGTGTACCATTCAGCAGAATAACATAACTGCATTCATATGCTATAAATAGGAGGCTCGGTTCAAATCAAACCCATGCATTTGTGAACTTGTTGAGACCAACTCGAAATCTGAAACTTATACTAAAGACTTCATGCTAATCAAACAAAAATATCATCTTTCCTTTCTTTTCTTCGGTTAATTATATATACTTTTTAACTTAAACTATACCTTATCTACATGATTAAATTACAGCAGAATGCTGCCTTGCACAAAACACATGTAATTCAGCCATTCCAAATAACTAAAATTTAAGACTGTCATGATGACGGATGTATCTTCTTGTACCCTCACACCACATTTGAAGTCTGTAGCCGTGACAGTTTGTTCTGGAATGTGACACGTGTGTCGAAGTTGCTAAATATATAATAAATTCTGACTGTAATTATGGTACACAGTTAAAGGGGCACAGTGACAGGAATGCCTTATGGTCACAAAAAGACTGATTCCAATACGAAAACTAGAAAAAAGTGAAACACAGTGTAGTTCTACACAAGCACGATTTCGGTAATTTGGTCTGCCACAGCATCTACGCAAAGAAAATGGTTTAAACGTGGTTTTTCCCTAACACAGAGGGAAACGTCTTAACATGGGAAAGAATAGTTTCTTTCTAGAAAGCCTACCGTTTTCTGAACACTGTAGATGTCCAAAACAAACAAGCCATTCCCACAGGTCAGCCAAAGGTCCTTCTCTAATACAAAATGGATCTGCACCTGGGAGTTGCCAAAGTCTAACTTGCGGTTGGCAGCTTTCCAGACACCAACTGGAACAGAGGAAGCATTTTATTGCAAGAATGAACAAATATGTACCATAAACCAATATACTGTATATCTGAGGGGCGAAGGGTCCATATAATCACATAATTACTGATTACCAGCCGAAAATGCCGTTGGTCGACCTTGGCTTTCGTGGCAATTAACAAGAACACCGTCGAATCCAATTTATTTGCTCTTTGACAGGCCTATTCTTACTTTGACCTACCTGATACCCCTCAAATTTTCTCTGATCTATTCACTGATTAAAGGGATAAAGAAGAACCTGGACACCCCTACAGCCAAATGTGGAGTGGCCTCACAAAAAAGAAAAAAAAAACGAAAGCAAGGAGATTTCACCGGTCGATCAAGAAGTGATACTAATTAAGGTTTCCGCTTGATTTGTTGTGGTACTTTCACCTACTGCGGTTTAATGTGATGCGGAGCAAAAATAACACACTGGTAAAACGAGATACTATTCTATAGCATTTAGTGAAATTCATTATTATCAAGGGCCTCTTTATTTGACAATAATTAACACAGTTGCTGACAAGTGACATGCCTTCAGTCACAAGTTTATGACCACTTTTATTTTTCGCTCAGTTTAGAAATGAATCCACACTTACAGAAAGCCACATGAACAGTCTCGTCACACGCACACCTCCATTCATAAGCCCAGTGCTGGTGTTGCCACGTTGCCTATTTTATAGTTCTATGTAGCTGGTTCCCAAAATCTTTGATTGGGGAAAGCACATTGGGTAGATTTATTTTCATATAAAGGGAGGTTTCTGGCTTTATGAAACAAACAAACAAACTTATTTAATAAACATAAATTCTTCTTAGGATATAGCATGAATGACAAAACGGCTTGGAAAAGTATTTCAGTTTGGCCTCCTGTTCTCAAAACCGGCAAGATTTGACGATGGCATTACCCACATAGGCCTACCCATTTGCAAAAAGGTGGGCTCGGCTTCATGATGTAGACTAGGCCCGAAAATTACGTTTTCAATAAAACTAGTTTCTTCTTGTTTAAGTCCTGGATATTTGGCTAGAATGAGGTGGGAACGGGGAAAGGAAAGGGAGGGGGGGATCGCTGAGCCAGTCAGCTACCCAAGCAACCAAAGGTCATTCTTTTTAAAGCTTGAAAAACTGTCACTTCCCTACAGTCTGGATGGGTTCTTCCTGCAAGGTCGTGTTTCCAATTTTTAGTTTATTAGCCTGGTGCCTAGGCCTGCTAGGCCTAGCCTAACTGAATCTAAATTCTACAATTTTGGAGCCATGACACCTTGGTGAGTGATAATATACATGCACTTCTGTGGGATCGTGACCCTCTGTAACTAATCTGTACTTTTTTTGTGCCTTTTCAGCCAACCTGTTTCTACTACTCAAACTTTTGTTGTAGCTTTTCAGGAATTGTGATGATGCCTATCAATTTTTTATGTCCATACTCTGTGTTACAGTATCATACTGTGAACATCCAGTGTGACTCTACGAACGGGTATTATAGCACTTTCGACTAATACCTCATGCGTGACTATAAGTGACAGACATGCTCAACTATGATTACCCTGTTGAGAAAGTCAGCCTTCGCCCCTGATATATCTATGGCTCAATGGGCAGTCCTGACAAAAACTCACAACATTTGATATCAGTTTCATAACTTCACTGCTATAGTTTAAAAAAAAATCGTGTGACCTTGTTATTACAGTAGACTGAATTTTCCGCAGTTCAGACTACCGAGCACGCAAGGAGTTATTCTATGTCTAATAATAATGCTTCTAGACGCAAATGGGAAGTAACAAGACTACTGCGAATGACAAAGAAAAGAGATCAAACCTAAGTTTCCTCTAACTTCTTCAACCCTAAGAGAAGTTGTATATAGCACCAACCCAACATTCGTTAAGAACAGGGTAGAAATGTTAGAACTCTGTACTGTACTTGCCTGAAATCATAATTTTACCTTCATCTCGGAAGTATACCACTGCAGAACCGGTAGCAAACCCACAGAACAATCTGTTGTCTGTATATTTCATGGTCACAATCACAGCTAGTGTCCGAATCACTGATAATGGCTTACGGTGATGGCTCGCACCAGCACTGATCACAGGAAACACGAGGAGTCTGCGTAGATTCAAACAAGGGCTGTTGATAATCATTACCATCATGCTATAACAGCGGTAAGGGCACGTGGTCATGCAGAGCCTACCGATGCATTTTTCATGGGAAGCCACCCACATGATTGAAATCTGACATTCCAACACTTTCGTTAAGTTGCGTTGTTGCCTTAGCATTTCTATTTAGAGAGGGTTTCTATTTCTAAAACCCAATTCTATTGCGGATTGTAACACGAGTCGATTTTTTGAATTGGCTGAAATAAAAGCCGTTTCCCCTGTTAGAAGGTCGCACCACACTTTTCTGTCTTCTGTCAGATCCCAGAAATTCGCAGTTCTTGCATGGCACTCCCATTCAAAGAATTGAGTACTTTTAAACAGTCACCAGCACTGAGAGAATGTCAAACCGGACATCATGAACAAGAATTTCTATTGCCAGTGTAACCGACTGATTGTTTGTTGAAACATTTATTACAATAAAATCTACGCCATCTATTTTCAAACGGATTAATGTTCACACCGTAACAAACAAATGACACAAACTTGTATTCACAAATAAAATGTAATAGAATCGAAATATTAAGCTAGAAAGACAAAGAGGTCATTTTCGCTATGAACACAAAAATTATGGGATACCCCTCCAGCTGAAATTGGTATAGTATGTAATAGATGTTCAACTATCATTTGCAACATGCATAAATTATACAAATTAGGTATCCCAAGTGACAGCCGCAAGTTGCTGAATCGGCATCTTTTATTATTAATCACACCTCATGTACTCTTTCAAACGAGGCGAGTAGAATATGTCTGTTCTGTAACAAGAATCATAACTGCAACCATATAGCTCTACTGAATATCATACTTCAGGTGAATTTTTTTAAAAGAGCTTTTGACAATTTTCTAAAAAATACCAATTCATTATGCATGCCTCAAGTTCGTATTGACCATGATATGAGATATATTGCTTTGTTTTGAGGTCCAAGTTTTAGAACGTTTCCTGAATCTGCATAGGAAGTTTCTGGAAAGTTGAATCAACAAGAGCAAAGATAATGCGTGGAGAGCACAAACATAACCTCAAACCTTTATTTACGGAAAAATGAAGAAGTGAGATGCACCGAAGTAAACGCATGTCTGTGTCCCTTTTTAGCATTTGAAGTATCCAAAACAGCTAGCTTAAATTTAGGGAAGCCCAAAATTAATCTGTCATCTAGATTAGCCGTAAACGACGTATAAAAGTTACTTTCCTAAACATTCCACAAAGATTACGAGCTAATAATGACTACTTTGCAATTTTTCGTACAAGATAGAAAATATGTTATATTAGTGCATGGCAATCATTTTGTAAACAGCAATTACTAAGGAAACCTATTAGGGAGGGGTGTTGCTCTTCCATGCTGTTTGTAAGGAAAATGTAGGATGTCTGGATAATAAGTGGTTTCTGAAATGTAGGTGTCAAAAATGCAACAACTCGAAAGAGTAAATTTTCAGGATTTTTATGTTAAATGTTTACCAAAAAAAAATAGACAAACCTGTAGCAATTATTATTTCTGAGGGGTAAAATTTTAGGGAAAAGTTTGAAATGGCTTTTCGTGAGTATCTAATTTTCGCGAGTCCGGTATGATGGTATTCTTATGTGTGTGTGGGCTCAGAACTCTGGAGTAATTGGGAAAGACGTTACAAGACTGCCATTAATAGTCGTACCTTTTATTCGCTGAAATTACATCTACTAGGATCAGTTGCGCATTCTCTACTGCCTGCACGACCTATTTTGCCAATAGTATGGATGTAAAGATATTTGATGAGACAAGGCTATCCAGAAAAAGCTAGAACAAGTGACCAGACAGCCCTCTAAAAATTTAGATTTCTCATGGGAAATTTTTGTCTGTCAACTCTCAAAAATTGGCAAAGATGAGATCCTCGCCAGGAGACCACTTCTACAGAATGCGCCAAATGAAATAAAATTCGCATTTTGGTACCCTTGTGAAGTGTCTTATTCTCTTTCCATTTAGGTTTTTCTCTCATAGCTTTTATAGTTTCTGATACAGCCGACAGACGCCCTTAGTCATTAACAAAAAAATCGGTCGGTCGGTCGGTCGATCGATCGGTCGGTCTCTTTCTCTCTCTCTGCTTGTGCGCGCCCGCATGCACGTGCGCATGCGCCCTTCCGTCCTCCACCGTCCTGTAAAATTATGTTTCTGGCCCACACAACCATTTCTCATAAAACTGCAGGGCATTCTTTCAAGGTCAGTGAACATACATATCACGTTCGTATCAACATAACTAATTATCATACGATCTCCAAAGATCAACTTACTCCCCGTTTGCTGTGGCTATCCATACCGTGTTCTCAGCAAACAAGAGCTCAGCTGGAATAGTCTCTTCACCACTACCTGGCACTAATTCAATTGCCATGGTGTCGCACTCACATGCCCTGAAATGGAATATTATGCCTATGAGTAAGATGTATACACAGTAACAACATGCACGTATGCCAGAACGAAACGTATTCAATGAATACAGTCAATGCACTTACTAAGAAGTATGGAGAAGACAACAGTATTGCTTTACAATTATTACTGCTTTGGACTTTGATCAAGTGCTTCATATATTTGTAATGTAAATGTAATCGACTTCCGAACTTTTATACTCCTTTGTACCAACATTTTTCTACCTTCCTGACGCATCTGCCCAGTCCATTTTTAAAGAGCATTGGTAGCTTGCTCAAATACGAGAATACCAGTTTATGGGAAAAGAAAAAAGAAATACATACATTAAAATTTATGGTATCAGTTCGCTTTAAGACATCTAGTCCATCTTTATAGAGGTATGAAGGCACTCAGGAACATTGTGAGAACAGAAAGCCTTTGGTGCACGACTGAAGGGAAGTGACTATTTCATTCACAGCAGACAGAGTATGTTTCAGAAACAAAATGCACTTTGTGAATCCCGGCATGGAAAAACAGTAAAGCGGATTACTTTTTGCATACGGCTCGGCACCGAACTCTTGTTGAATCCAAAACCGTGACAGAATGATTCACTAGGGAATGTTTCCAGGACACTCTCGCCTGCAGCCTGGCCAAGGTTAAGGGCAGGGTTAGGGTTAGTGAAGAAAAAATAAACCTTGGACAGTCCGTGATGTCACCATTGTCTGAACACTCTCTCTACTTACACATCGGTTGAGCTTTAGGTTTCTCATGATATATCAATATCATAGGACTCTCCCAAGGGCTTATGCAAATCCGATGAATTTCGTAAACACGGTCGAAAAGCCAACACATTCCCGAATTTACGCACGCAGATCGACGGAAAGGATAGGTTGCCCTGTGCACATGCAACCTCCTATTATTAAGTAGAAAGTTTTGATAGCGGCCTGTCCAGCGTTTCCTGAAGGGGATGGATTTTGTTATGTCTCACGATTTGGCCAATAAGGCATATTAATGACACTTCAGCTCAAGTGATGTAACATTTTCAATTACTAGAGTCAAATTAATGTAGGGCTACTTGGAGCAATATATATGTACAAGTCATTGTTCTCAAATCTGTCAACAGGCATTACCTAAAGGATTCCACAAGTGAAGGCTTGGTGTTTTGGGTGGAAAGAACACACACTTGCCCTCTATGGGCAGTGGAGGAACACACCCACAAATGCTGGACCCCAACGCCATTGGGAGAAGTTTCAGGGTTCATGAAGACTGAGACAGCACATCTAATCTGGTTAATACGGAAAGATATACACATGTCACTCTTACTACTTATGTACATTTTCAAAATTTTGAAATGATGCATAGTGGGTGAATTAAGATTTATGACGCATTTATCAAAACTTTGTTTATCACTTAAGTAAACTATTTTATGTACAGGTAAATATTTGTGCTCCTGTATTCCCAAATGACAATGCTTGTTGCTAGCACATTTCTTTCTATATAATACACTGTTTGTTACGTTTGGAAAATTCTTCTTTAATCGTAGATTCACTACTGAAATCAAACACATAAAAGAGCCAGTGAATTGGCGTTTACATTTATCACTCCCGTTATTCAAAATCAGTTGCCAAAAAGCTGTCAAAAGTTTGGATTAAGAAGTACATGTATTTTGATTAATATTTCTTTTTCTCAGCCTGTCCACTGTAACTATTGCTAGAACACACATATAAATGCAAACATGGCACCAGATTTTTGCTGATGAATGTGTTCATGTATGATCAAGTTTGAGCAAAAGCATTGCAGATTTATCTGTAAACCTCCCTAAATGTGCTATAAACATGGAATTTACTATTAGTATTATTATATTCGCAAAATCCTCTGAATTGTTTGTTTTGTACCCGTACTGCAAACCATTTTCCCCTTTGCGTTACCCGTCAAGACAATGGGTTCCTTGCATAACGATTTTAGCTATTATGTTCAAAGCTATTACATATGTTTGATTTGATGGAAGGGGGATTTGTTTTTTGTTTCAATAACAGAATTCTCAAAAGGCTCTTTGTGTCTTGACAGAGATGGCCTAAGCAGTTTGATCCTTATTCCCATTTCCTTCGTAGCAGCTCTGTCGATGTTTTCAAGACAATCTCTACTGCAAAAATTGAAGTTATGTTACTTGATTGGTTTGATCTCTCCTCTCTTATTTGAAGCTTGTCCAAGAGATCTGTTGTTTTAGAGGACTGGTCCATGACATGGAATATTCAAATTAAAACCAATACAATTTCGGAAAACAATCTATGGCATAAAGCAAGTAAGCGTTAAGTTGGCTTCGTGAATCTGCAGGACATCAAAATCATATAATTAGTATTTTGGCTAAATGCGAGGAGATGAATTATTACGTTGTTAGTCTCCGCCAGGGGTGCTTGTATTCCCTCGAGAAAGTGGGCAGAGCTTAGACGTTAATTAGGAAATTTCGAATTTCTTGGAGTTATAACAGAAGCGGGAGCTCAGCAACAAATACGGCACCATCTACAGTTTCAAACTTGTTAGTGGAACTTTTTATCAACAGCCTTTTTTGGGGCAGGATGTGGCAAGATTTAACGGTGATATGCGAGGCAAAGACACAATTATAGCAATATAACCATTCGCAGTCAGCGCATTCCTTTCATCTGCATTAGCTACAGCTATCTTTGCGTGCTTAGAGAAACACAAAATAATTTATTGTTTAGAATCTCCGAGGGACCCCCCCCCCCCCCCNACACACACACACAGAATTAAAGGACGGCCCCTTCTGTTCCCTACAGTCATACCTGCGAGGACCAAACACACGCAGCCCATGTGCGCGGTCAATGACGTCGTGTTTACTTTTCAATGAACTCCTATGCGGACTGTTGTTTCCATACAATCCTATCTTCAGCAAGCTTTTCCCCAAGTGTTATGATCAATGAAGCACTAAATCATATCACTTTTGTAAATGTCTTTGTATTTTAATTTTGCCCGCCCTTCTCCTTTGTGCTTGTTCATTTTTGCAAGTTCACCATAGCAGGTTGTTTTGGGAAGCGAAAATTATCCAGTGGCTTGAAATGACCTGCCAATTCAGCATTTATTTGCACGAGATGACGTTATGCTTGGCAGTAAAGCTTAATATTAATATGTTAGCATTTGTGAATGAAATGTGCAAGATCTTGCGAAATCAACTTACAAATACTGGGCTCAATATCTGTCTTGGTTTATGGGGGAGGGAGGGAATGCTAAAACTCTTCTATTTTATTCCGGCTTTAGATTTTTCTATCGACAGGAAAATAAAAGCACATGACAATTTTCATTCTTTGAAAAAGAAAAGGAAGACATGAGAGTATGAGTAAATGAGAGTGAATACATGTACTTTTGTTGGCAAATTATGCCTATTAAAATGTTATATGTATCTTCGCAGTGCCGGTAATCGCCGCGATTTCCCGATTACATTTGCCTACAGAATCTTACCAGACCATTTTCACGTCAGTTCAGCTTTGTTTTGAGTGGCAGAAGTCAACCACTGCCTTGAAATAGTTATCAATGGTTGTCTATGTCGATATTTCACTACCATCAGCGTCGTGCCGATTACCTCCGCTCTACTTCCGGGCCAATATGCAGCGACGATGTTGCCACCGGTACAGATTTTTCCTGTAAGGCAGGGTAAAATGGCTTCACGAAAAGCCATTTTTCTTTGGAAGAAATCGCTCGTAAATTATTGGAAAATAAACTATGAGATGTCGGATCAATGCATAAAATGCTTGTCTTTATTCTGTTTAATTGTAAACTGATAGATTTTTTTTAATTTCATACCGTGAGTAGGGAAATGGGAAAAAAATAACATCTCGCTATCGGGGAAAAAGCACATGGCCAGAGTGGCAACACAGACATGCGGTCCGCTGCTTTAGCGATGTTAGATCTTAATTTTTCCCCCTCAAAGAAAGTCATTTCTTTGAGAAACGTAACAAGACAGGTGTCATATAACTTTACTGAAAATCAGATTAAGCTCTCTCTATTTCAATTTACACAATATGTTATGAATTATTGCATTTTTCATTTCACGAAACAATAAAATGTCACGGTTGTTGCATCACCACTTTCACTGGGCAAGAATGCGGGACGTGGTCTTGGTAAATTGATCATACAAACCTCTAAATGATTTCTTTTTCCACCATTCTAAATTATTTTGTTGGGAGAAATAAATGAAACACCGTCTGCTGTCATAATTCAAGGGAAATCACTATAATAAATTTTAGGGGAAATTAGTTGCAAAAGGAAGATGGCGATTACTGGTACGAGCCGGTTANGCCTGCAGAATCTTACCAGACTTTCAGATTTTAAGCAAAGACCATTTTCACGCTTTGTTTTGAGTGGCAGAAGTCAACCACCGCCTTGAAATAGTTATCAATTGTTGTCTATATCGATATTTCACTACCATCGGCGTCGTGCCGATTACCGCCGCTCTACTTCCGGGCCAATATACAGCGACGATGTTGCCACCGGTACAGATTTTTCCTGTAAGGCAGGGTAAAATGGCTTCACGAAAAGTCATTTTTCTTAGGAAGAAATCGCTCGTAAATTGTTGGAAAATAAACTATGAGATGTCGGATCAATGCATAAAATGCTTGGCTTTATTCTGTTTAATTGTAAACTGATAGATTTTTCTTTTTATTTCATACCGTGAGTAGGGAATTGGGAAAAAAATAACATCTCACTATTGGGAAAAAGCACATGGCCAGAGTGGCAACACAGACATGCGGTCCGCTGCTTTAGCGATGTTAGACCTTAATTTTTCCCCTCAAAGAAAGTCATTTCCTTGAGAAACGTAACAAGACAGACGTCATATAACTTTACTGAAAATCAGATTAAGCTCTCTCTATTCCAATTTACACAATATGTTATGAATTATTGCATTTTTCATTTCACGAAACAATAAAATGTCACGGGTGTTGCATCGCCACTTTCACTGGGCAAGAATGCGGGACGTGGTCTTGGTAAATTGATCATACAAACCTCTAAATGATTTCTTTTTCCACCATTTTAAATTATTTTGTTGGAGAAATAAATGAAACACCGTCTGCTGTCATAATCCAAGGGAAATCACTATAATAAATTTCAGGGGAAACTAGTTGCAAACGGAAGATGGCGATTACTGGTACGAGCCGGTTACTAGCACTAGAGGATATGTATTGTGGCTAGCTATAGCCCTAAATAAAATTACTTGAATTTGATCCTATTTTTTTTTTCACTCCATAGATTGAAAGTCACTCTTATATCACAGAATTTCAGCGAGAAAAACTACAGTTTATACCCTGATATAATTTATCTTTCAAAAAAAAACTTCACAAAAAAAAAAACCCAGTTCTCTACATTATTGATCAAGACCAGCCGATGCTCACGTTTTATTTACTTTGCAGCTCTTTTTTAATTTCATAAGTATTTCATTTTTTTTTTTATTTCATAAGTACCCATAAGAATGCATTACTTAATCAACTTTTCAAGCCCCACTCTC
This sequence comes from Ellobium chinense, assembly GCA_033807755.1. Lineage (NCBI taxonomy): Eukaryota > Metazoa > Mollusca > Gastropoda > Ellobiida > Ellobiidae > Ellobium > Ellobium chinense. The sequence goes on from JAWQUT010000282.1 coordinate 72,544, forward strand.
AGACCATGGCACATATTGGTTTTATTTTTGACTAGCTGAGTCGGAAAAGTGAATTTCCAGCAACTCCCACAAGGGAAAAATATGCGTGAACCGTTTCGGACTTTAGAGCTATTGAAATCAATAGGGAAAAACATACTTCAGTAAAATGCCTGGGCACATCTACTGACATATATTTCATGAAATATGCCGGAGTGACATCAGCATCTATAAGACAACTGTCTGCTGTCTGACCCCAGGCCGGAATGTTGTTTGTATCCAGAGCCAGCTTGGCCGTGATGAAGTCTACACACCAGCTTTGCTTTAGAGCCGCTGTCCGGGTTTGAAATACATATAGGGTGTTGTCTGATCTGCTGGCAGTAAAAAACAAATATGGTCATTCACCTTTCCATCGGTGCCTCCGTCCGTCCATCTGTTTGTCTATCCATCCATCAAACCAGTCAGTTGCCCAGTCATCCAAAGCCCTATCTACCCAGCCAGCCAGTTATTCATCTATCCAGCCAACCAACCTTCCATCCATTAAGCCGACCAGTTACCCCTACATCCACCCACCCTAGCAGGCAGGCAGACAACAAGCCACCCAGCCAACGAGGAAATAGGAGAGAATCAGATAATTGAAAATATCAACGGCATTAATCACTTTACTGGTTTTCACATGAACAATAAAAGTATAACGTCATCTAAGACACTGCACCTGGCCATGTTTATCAAAGTTATAGAACAACTTTCATCCGGTCGAAGCCGTTCGTCATTTCTCATGTAATCCCAGTCTCCAGATGGCTCATCGGTTTGTACCTTCAGCAGAAACATTGTAAACCAATATTGACACGAATGAACGTAGTGAGGAAGAAAAAAGCATTAAGGCACGTTCAAATACAGCAAAGTACAGTACAGGCATGTCACTGCAACAGGCCTCTGTTTGCAATAGCGGTCATAAATTTCGCCCCACGCTGCTGTTCTTTGTGCAAACGAAAGCTGGATGCATTTCGTTTATTTTATGTGCAAGCAAGATCGGCTTCAGGCCAAAGGAAAGTAGAATAATGACCATATCTCATTCACAGGCATATCGCAGTGATCTACCTCTACTCTGGTGCCTTACGATTCCGAACCCCAGGGGACATGCTCGAAGATTCAAGATCATGTGATTGGTCAGTACTCTACTTAGAACCGGTGATTATGTGGACTTTTGGCATTCATTATTGCTAATGCAGATACTCTGGTGTTTGGTTGGTGCCAGTTGATCGTTTAACAAACTATATTAACCCAATACAACTGACATGCTGTTCAACTCCGACAATAGTCTGCCGGTTTGGCATGGGGATGTTATTACGATGTACTTACACTATAGACGTCCACCTTACAAATAAAATACATTGAAAATAGTGAAATCGTGCACAGGACAAACAAATTTGTTAAATCGTTATTGTGGAGCATGATATTGAGGCTAAGCTGTTCATTGCACGGATGAATACAATGGCTTACAGGATCAGCAAGGATCTGGGCTGATCAAGTTGAAATAGGGTAGTAGATCTTAAATGATCTGTCCTATACCTCATCCACTGAACCACTTCCTGGTCACAGAGTTTCATAATGTATGTATGTATGTATGTATGTATGTATGTATGTATGTATGTATGTATGTATGTGTGTGTGTGTGTGTGTGTGTGTGTGTGTTTGTGTGTGGGTGTGTGTGTGCGTGCGTGCGTGCGTGCGTGCGTGCGTGCGTGCGTGCGTGCGTGCAGCTTGGGCAGATTCACACTTGGAACATGTTGTCAAAGTTCAATCTTTGAGAAATAGTGGGATTAAGCATCTCTTCTAACTCAGACTGTGTACTTACCTGGTCAGCACGAGCACTTCTGAGCAATGTCGTCACCAGGCCTTGTGACCTGAATTCAAGAACATTCCATAAGATGGAATAAACTGTTTAGTAGCTGATATTGAAGAACTTGACATTAAAGGTACTCGTATTTAATTCACAGAGTAAAACGGTAAAGGGCTAACGATGTATTCATGCATGAAAACCGGGTGATCTAACTTGCAAATATTTAAAATGTAAAGCAGATCTCTAAACGGCCTGTTCAACTACTGTTATTCCAATGCCAAAGATTGCCAAATCCAAACAATTTTATTGCATGGTTTTTGTTTTCCAGTGGTAGTCCGACAAAAATGTTTAACATTAATAGGTAGGTTGGGTGTGATGTCATCAAAGTTTACGCCTTCTGTAATGCTGGCTTTTGACAATCCACATTAACAGACGCTTGTAGTGATTAAAATGCTGCACATTATACGTGGTGTTTGACTAAAGCAGTGTCCATGACAACGGTCTTGGCAACTTGCCATCCCATCGGTGATAGAACCTGAAAATGCGTGTGTAAAAAAAAATCTTGACCAAGCGAAGCTGGCGTGCACTGTTTAGCCCACCAGTCGTCCATCTGCTATCGAAAGGTATACGTGGACTTGAAACATCGGAAAATGTAGAAAAAAAATAGACACAAATTTTACAGACAACGCTTCCACCAACGATACATGCGTAGGCAATTCAGTAAGTGAAAAAACATTCGGGGATAGCTATTTTTTTCCCACCGGTATCGATGACCGTCATGCAGACAAAGGTTCAAAGTGCAATAATGAAAACACATAATGCTGGCGTTCGAATCCCTACGACAACCCCAATAATGAAAATGCATAATGTTGGCGTTCGAATCCTTAACGACCGCATCTGATTGGGATGTTCCACTACTTTCTGGTGTCTTCAAGACATTGCTGTGAGTTTAAATTTCTCTCGTTCCATAGTTACGACACGCCACTCGGCTGATTCCTTAGATATTTTCCACATGCGTAAGCCCTTGTCTATGATTTACAGACAATATCCAGGGATTCCCCTCCTACCCACTAGTGCTTGATGTAGGATAAAGGGCAGAATTTCAACGAAGGATTAAATATGCGAATGGAAGCATAAATTCATTTATTTCTAATGTAATTCATTGTGGCGTACTTTTGATGGTTACCACCATACTCTCCCGTCTAAGGCCAGTAAATTTTTGGTAACAGTACCGTTCTATCAGGCTTTATTTACAGGTTTCAGGCACCTATCAGAAGGCCAAATCACCCATTTGTTCAACGCAATGAATCCCCAAATATATACAATCCTGCTCTTTGGGGGCCTTGCCAACCAGTGTCAGGACGTAGAAATATGTAAAATGACCTGTGATCTTAATAAAGCATCCAATCATAAAGTATCAGGTACAATTTGAGCCTTCTAGATAAAGAAAAAAAAGTGTGTAGGCCTATGTATTAGCACGCGGTCAAAACCAGCCAAATGAAAAATTGGGGACCAAATCAGAATTGGAGGTGATCTTATTTTTAAAAGAGATTTGTGAAAAAATCTGGGTGTTGACCCCCCCCNCCCCATCTTTTTTTTTTGCCTCAAAAGGTCGGGCAAAAGTAGTGCCTTAACCTCCATTGGAGAAATGTCCTGAAATCACAGTGGTATTTGTAGAATATCACAAAATGTTAATAGGACCGAAAGAAGAAAAAAAAACCCAATAGGTTCCAGTAACCTTACAGAAGCTCGGTGGCCAAATGACTAAGGGTGATGACTGTCACGACCAATTTGAATGTAACGTACATGCTCGATTCTGCCTGGAAGAATTTTTTTCTCTTTCTTTATTTCTTTCCTCAGCATTTAACACATCTTTTTAATACAGCTATATTTAATATACTGCATTATATTATTCCTCAAATGTAATGTAATTATAATGTAATGTTACCACTGAAATATATTCTGCTTATCTTGATTGCCTTGGTAAATTACACATTTTCCGCCCATGCCTACAATCAAAACAAAATAACATAATTATTCATCGTGCATGATCATAAGCAATATTACATCCACTTATACTATTGTCTCAAACTACCTTGACTGGGTTTGTGCCACACCGGTCATATTTTTCGAATCAGGCTCAGCGGCAGAGTTCTGGAGTTCAAGGTCACACAGATTGGCCATCCATTTCATTTCCAATCTCACTAATGTTCGTCCTCCAGATGCGCCCCTGATAAGAATACATGGATTTGTGTTACCTTTTCCCCTCAACTGGTCTATAGTTGCACCGAACTGCTAATTGTAGTGCAGATAACAGATCCATGTAACAGCCTGTTCATAAACATTCAACTGCAATGAAGCTCACATTCGGTAAAATTAAAACAGAAGTGTTATTTTTGCATCAGTCAATGAAACCCAAAGTTAACTGACAAGATCAAGAGGAAAGCGGAAGTACTAATTGCTGGAGTTACAGTTTGCGATGTCTAGATAACCGTGAATGCATTATAAAAGAGAGTGTTTATTACTTGCAATTCCACGCTTTGCTTCAACAGTCTCATTGTTAAATTTTTTGGTTACTGGATTGTGTCAGCAAGCAGTCGTTCCGTATTTAGTTTACAATACCAGAAGGGGATCAACATTCATGATGCTCGGACATTCCAACTACATTTTAACACTTCCAGGCACTCGGTGGTACTGTTATGCATTTTGTTTTTCTTTTCATTTTGAAATATCGCCGACACAGAGGAAATGGGTCAGCGACTTAGCGCCCATATAATCTATGAATCTGAGTTTATCAATATATTATCGTACGATCGTATTTATCTACTTCAATTTAACTAATCCTAACAGTTTAATGAAATCTGAGAGCTTGCGAATAATGATTAAAGATGGGACCCCTTACCATCGTAACAATTACATTAGTGCATTGATGCTGTATGAACTCTTAGTAACGTTCAGCAGAGTTAATGGAAGAAGATTCCATCTTTAATATGCAAGTCTCAAATTTCACACATTTTCATACTATTTCACCTATGAGCCATTCACAAGTACACAGTATTGACACGACAATTTTGTCAACAGTAGCTAGTTTTCTGTGCTGATCTGAATATCCATACACTATTTCTCAGATTAATGCTCCCATATACTTGTGTTTTGTTCTTGTGAGAATGCCTCAAGTTTTGTTGTCTCATCTTATTTCCCAACACTTGGACAGAGATGGTGGCCAAGACCGATTTTCATGCCTGGAAAATTCTTCAGAGTTCCCTTCTCTCGATTTGCATGCGATGTACAGTCTGGAGAACAACGCAGGGTCCTCTTTCAGAACAGCAACTTATTTTTACTTATTTTACTGATGAACGTTATTTTGCTAGAAGATACTCGAAGATTATTTTTCTTCAGCACTGCTGAATATCTCTTTGAAAAAGCATCCAATACTATGTCTAGCTTTTCTAACTTGTCAAGCTGTTGCAGAAAGTTTGGCATAATGACGAAATCTTTGAAAATCTTCAAAGCAGCTTTTTTCGAAGCCACAAAGAGCATCTATCAGTGATTGCTATATATACTGCTGCAAAAAAGTGTTTCCTATACTTATAGCATCAGCAGATAAATAGGGTCCAAACTGTGAGAACATCAAGCACCTTGCACTTGCCATTGCCTTCTACTAGACAGCTAAGGTCATGACTTATACCTATGGAAGCACGCATTTCTATTTTGCTACACATACCATACTGTTCCGGTCTCACACCTTGCAACTTTTTTGCTTTTCCCAGCCCTCATGGATAAATTCTCAGACATACAAAATGAGATGGATTAAGACGAGACTAAAGCTGTAAATTCTAAGCCCTGAGGTATACTTCAGTTTGACTACTGTAGCACATTCCATGCATATACGAGGAGACAGCTGAAATTTTGCATAGATGTATAAAAAAATATATAAAGTCGCTGAATGTTTTAAGTTTTGGTGTTCTAACTTGAACAAAAAAAAATTGGGTCTTTGCAGGATACCTGAGATGCCCGTCGTAACGGTGTCGATATATTTCATTATTATAACAAGGTAAATCCCTGATTGGGGTTCTTATATATGTCTCACATGCCTATCTACCACTGTACCAGCTTTCGTGGTCTTAATCAAAATGCAGAGTTCGACCTTTTTTCGGCCTTAGCATTTGTACTACACTGTCACTTTTACAGTATTATGCAGGGGCGTAACGAGGGTAATTTTTTTGGGGTAATCTCGGATCTATATGCTATTTTGAGGGAGCAGACAGGTGAGGGGGACAAGATGTAGACATATCTTGCAGTATGCTCAATAAGCTTATTTGTTGCTACCATTTATGTTGCATATTTGATATGCCAATTTTTCAGTTCTATCAGACTCATTTCTTTCCTGTACTGGAATATAAGCATTAGTTGCTGACCGTCTGAAACCATCTATGCATATACGAGAGAGAGAGAGAGAGAGAGAGAGAGAGAGAGAGAGAGAGAGAGACAGAGAGAAAGAGAGAGAGAGAGAGACAGAGACAGAGAGAGAGAGAAAGAAAGAGAGAGAGAGAAATATCGCTGTATCTCTTTCAACACTGTCACTTTCATGGTAATCATAATATTGTTAACCGACAAAGTAATCCAGTAAAATTATCATTACGCAGCAATGACAACAACAATAAGCAGTGACTGCAGCCAAATACACTATGGCGAGACATTTTTAAGGAAAAACAAATTGAAGTAATAAGATCTTCTTCCCTTATTTCCATTTAAAAAGAAGTGAGAGGTTAGCAATTCCTATTAAATAAATTAAGGCCATATTTGTCATGAACTCCATAATGATCGATTGTTTATGGTACCGCATAGGGCTGCCAGTCATTTCCTCGAGCCCGAGTCAAAATCGCATACATCAAAAGCCAAAAAAACCCAAAACTAAACAACTGAAAAAAAAACATGTTTGAAAAGGGCCGACTGGAATCAAGATCTGACAACATACAAAAACCTTACTACGAACTGTTTATTCACCGGAAATACATGGATGTTGTAGTTATCATAAGCATTTCTAGACACATGAGAGCAACATAAGAAATCATTGTAAAGTGGAAAAAAAAGTTACGGGATCATTCTTTAATTCGTGTTCCTTAAGCAATTCTGACAGAAGTTCGATCACTTCAAATACAAACAGTTTAAGAGTAGTAAAAATGGTTTGCAAAAGAAATTAATAAGTTTTGACTTCAGGGATAAAAAAAAGAAAACAGAGCCAAAGAGCCAGTCAGTTTTTGTCGCAAGGCAATGGCTTTTTGAAACAGCAAGAAATCGGGCATTTAGATCCGAAAGCGCCAAATCTGGCACTCCTAAGATGGCGCGGACTACCAACGCCCCCTCTCCCCGCATCCCCATCGCCGAAAGAAAAAAATACAGAGAAGAAAGCACGACAGAAATGGGGCACAGAAAGGATCTTGTGTGAAAAGAAACATAAACAGCACCGTCGGAGTAGAGGGTAAGCACATTTTTCTCTCAGATTATCCGCCATTGTTTAAAAATTCTCTCGTTATATTGCATTTGGGTGCATTACACTGTGGACATAAGAGAGCTGAATCTTTGCGACAGTGTATAGGCTTTCATTTTATCGTTAAAGAAAACCAGGAAATCGTATTGCCAATATTTTTTAATGGATCACAGGTAAATCACCGTAGTATGAAGGTGATGTCTAAACAATGTAGAAAACATCTGACATTAATTCAATCGTATTAGACACATCAGGAGATACGTTTGTAATCTCAGATTCATAGATTACATGGACGCTATGCCTTTGCATACATTAGAGCAAGAGGAACGATTGTTAAATGGATGCAGTTTTGGGAGCGTTCTTTTGTATTGTTCTTTACTGTTCCAATCATGACAGAAGCCCTGTCATTTGAAATATCATAGAGTTTGAGAGAAAAGCACTTTTTTGCACAGAAAATCAGTAAATTTTGATCTAAAGTCCTCTGCAGCCAAAAAAGAGCAAAAGAGTCAGTCAGTTTTTTGGAAGCTGAGGGCTTTTAAATAGAGCGAAAAAAATTCTGGTATTTGGTTTCGAAAATGCCAAATCTGGCAACCCTAAGAAAAGCCCGGGAAGCCGTTCACGGAGAGGGTCTTGCCGTTCTCGCACAAGAAGAAAAAAACAGAGTCAGCACAGAGGGTATTATTTTTTCCTTCAGATTACTTGTCACCCTTTTTTGTAAAAGTTTCTCTTGTGACATTGCTTTTGGATGCAATACCTTGCGCTATAAGAGCGTGGAATTTATGAAACCGTGTGTGGGTTTTCAGATTACAGGCGAGTAAACCTAGCTAACCTTGATAAAATTGTATAGTCAACGCCTGTAAATGGTTCATAGGCGAAATAATATGAGCGTGATGTATGAAACTTTTACAAAACAATTTGGATCAGTTAAAATTTTAATGGATAAATACCACAGTGAACTGGTAATCTGAGATTCATAGATTACATGGACGCTACGCCTCTGATTCTANGGGGGGGGGGGGTGGTTGTTGCTGACCCAATGTCAAGACATGGAGACTATTTTCTGTCTTTAGATTGAATTATCATGAAAGGTTCAACATTCTTTTTGAAAGCTGTGTATTGTTTTAATTTGTTTAATTTGTATTGTTCAAGGTTTGCTATATCTATTCGATTCTTTCCGTTATTTTTTTCACATAATTTAAGCAATGAAATATCTCTACATCTATCAATTTTGTTCGTATGAACGGTCTCGTTATACCGAATTGCATGACATATTATGATAGCTGAAGGTTAGGAAAATCCTTTTAAGGCTCACGTAGAGTCAGAGATACATTTGATCAGGCGAAAACAAGGTAAGTAATTTTAATCGCTTATAAATTCACCTCAAAGAAACTCAAAGCTCTTTAAAGTTGTATTTTCTGAAAGCCTTTTTCCTACACTTTAAAATGACTGAGATCTGTATTAAATGATTTTCAATTTTGAGCAAACTGGCCCGACAAAATAACTGAGTGTAGCGAGCAAGTGTCAATCAGTATTGGCGTGTAGTGAAGAGGCACTGAATACGATAGCTTCTCCTTAGAAACGCCACTGACGTTGCTACTTTAATTCACAAACCAAAACGCTGTGCAGGAAACAGAATACTTCTTTATTGGTAACAAGGTGTAACCAGCAATAATTCACAAAGCACAGACCATACCAGCCAACTCTCTCAACTCTCTCACTCTCGTGCCTTTTATAATAATTTCAGTAGAAATTCTAGAATAAATGACGTCATCATCATATGATGCGCCCAAACAAATATGCTAGTCTAGAACGTACGAGCAGCAACTTCCAGACTAATTAGAATCAAAACATTCCGATCGCGGCCCCACTCGAACCCTCGGGAAGGCTAATACTGCGTTCATTCGAAGCATCCTACCCGAACCTTCGGGACGGCTAATACTGTGTTTACTCAACGTACCGTACGGTCGACCTGACCTTGACACTAGACAGTCTCACTAGCGGTACTGCCGCCGTAATTAAAAGAGAGGAAAAAAAAAACAAATGATCTCAACAAGGTCGGCCGCTACTAACTGGTAACTGCAACATTCTCGAATCATGAAGGACCGGAGCCGCGTGCGGTCCAAGGCCGTATAATAGAGGAGGGGGGGGGGGCACTAGCCTAAACAAACAGCAAGCATCACAAATGTTACACTGAGCATATTCTGTCCATGGAATCCGCCTGTTTACAGACAATAGGCGTGGATAGAGAGACGGTGAGATATTAAAAAAGGGCACTGTCATGAGATTTCTGCGCACTGTATGAATTTCTAATGAAAATCAATCTTCAAGCAGTCATTTTGATATCCAAAATTATATGTTATGCACTAGCCTGTACATCTATTATCTTTATATGGCAGTGACGGATATTTACTCTATCCTATCCCTTTTAAACATTTTCCGTAACCATTTATTTTACCCCATGTTTCTATTGAGTACAATTATAGAAGGCGTAAGAAAGCTCCAGAACCAACTCGTCACCGTCTCCTAACACTGTCGTAACTGATTTTTGGTAGATTTGCATTTACGACAGTATTAGGGGACGGTGACGAACTAACAACAGGAACTTCAGTAAAAAGATTCTTTGCAGGGTTCTGAACCGGCAACAGAGCATGTATAGAGGACGTACTCGGAGAGGAATGACGTTGTTTCCGGAAACAAGTAACAGATGAAGAAAACGTACTTGTAAATTGCTTTGCAACACAGAAGTAGGTCATTCATCAAAATCAGTTGTCTCTCTTTCCGCTTCATGTTCCCAAGTTCTCCAAACTGAAAGAAAGAAACAGAAATTGTCATGATGGGATACTTGAACTACGTTGTGCGGGTTCGGTGATTTCTATCAAAGATCAAATAGAATGCTACTGTCTACTTGGAGAAAAGACCACATTGTTTTCTTAAAATGTTTGGAATGCTTTATTCAATCCCACAGTATTTGAAGAGAAGCATAAGCGCATTTTTTTTGTAACCAGAATTAACACATCTGAACCAATTTCGTATTTAATAGTCCATTTAAACTGTGTTCGGTTTTGAGATCACTTTTAAAGGTTTACATTGCCAGCAATGCCAGTTAACACCGTGCTATCTGCTAACCGAAGAGATGTCCCATCACCGTGTACTCATGAAATCTAACTAGATCTGCGAGATAAGCTTACGAGTTATGGTCGACTCAAGTCATGGAAGCTTTTATGTCTTATTCTCTGAAAAATTATTGACAGTGTCTTGAGGAGACACTAAATCCCGCCAGAAAGCCACTATCTGATCTAGATTTAGAGCTAACAGACCTTACTGAACTAGGGTCCTCATGTGATTCTTGAGTTCTTTACGAAATGGAAGAGGGTGCTAATTTTCGTTTCGCCATGTTTCACCACAATGGAAGGGAAAAATCTTCTCAAAAGTATGGACTCTTATGATGAGATATAGACTAGTAACATCGATCACGACAGGTTAGACATCTTTATACACAAACTTTTATCCTACAAGTTTTTTGACAATGTCAAAACTCGATATGTTGTTATTGTGTATGTGACGCTGTGACATGGACGTCTATGATAACCCCATAAAGAAGTCACAATCCGACTTTTGGAGTAGCAGAGCCGGTGTCTGGTCTTCTCGAACAAGGGTGAAAATTTGGGAGGTCCCACGTGCACCCTGCGCACGTTGCAAATCCCTTGACAGTCTTAAAATCCTATAAGAATAGGCCGCTGCCCGGCAAAACAAATAGGAAAATTGTACCCAGTCAATTAGTATTACAACCAGAATGGCGCAACCGCAATCGTGCCTCAGCGCCGTGAAACCCTAACTCAAACAAAACAATCATCTAGTGCTGAGAAAGATGTTTTCACTCATCAGTCATTTGTAAAATCGAGCACCGCATGTTCTGGAAGAGACAAATTACCAAATTTTACTGCCACATCTTAATTAAGCACCGACAAACTGTTTTAGACTCACGTGGTAAAATCTACATGGCAAAATATTCATTCGCACATTCTGGTTTCACTTAACATATTGCCAGTCTGTCTGCTTTCCTATCAAGAAAACCTGAAACAATTTTGTGGGGCCCCTACGGGTTTTGGCAAGCCATTCGTTTTTAGGGTTTGGTCCTATGCAAATTTATGTAACGTAAGCATTTTGCATTGATCAGAACTAGCCTCGCATCGCCGCGGAACACAACAGTTTCTACCCATGCTTACTGGTCCTCGGAAGTAAATGTATCACCCGACCTGCTCATGAATATTCCATGAATAAGGTCACTGGGCTTTATCATAAAAACCTCATTTACTTTTCCAAACGAGATAGTGAGTCAAAAGCATAAAATTACCGTAAATTTCTATCAATACGATCGTGAGTACAAAGAAAATTATAGTTCTTGATACAAGAAGGAAATCCATATAAAATTTTACTTTTAATTTCAATACATGTCATAAATTGCATGTATAAATCACACCTATTAAATTATTATGTCGTTTAAACAAAGAAGCACCGAGCGGCGATGAGACTATTGAGAGTTTCATGCATAAAATCCCGAGCTATTTGCACAGCGGCAGTCGTATAGGAAATGACCTGATTCTGAAATCCTGTCGACTGTGCAGGTTAATCGCACATTAACCACCGCGAAGTCCTCCATGGTAGGTTAGTGGTATGAAGATGCCAATAGTGTCTGACTTAAAGGTATGCAATTTTAACAGTTCTTGTAAATTCAGAAAATTTGCCATGGGGAGGGGTAAAAGGATTTGGATTTTGATATAGTGGCTTAGATAGATGGAGATACTTTTGTAGACACAGAATAGAGAGTGGAGGGGGGNGGGGGGGGGGGCACTCAAGTGTAAACTATGTGGTTGATGCTGGTACATTAGATCATCTTTTTCTATTGTGTGGAAATGCCTTAAAGAGCTATAAATTTAGGTAGCTTCATTGGCTGGCAAAATTCTCAAGATCTAATTGGTCTAGGGGCATATTTCTGTGTCAAATAATATGTATGTTAAGTATTATGGCTCAGGACATTTTGATGGAGAGGGTGTAAAAGCGTACACAGCAAGTAGTGGGAAAAAGCATTGGTATCTTCATACCTAATGGCAAAGCAAAATTCATAGTGTACCCGAAATTCTACCATAAATTAACAGATTGTATTACTAGATGAAATAATATTTAATGAAATGTCCAATCTGTGGGCCTATCGTTTTATGCTTAAATTAGCATGACACATGCATTCAATTTCCTCGCATCCCTACTGGATACACACTCCTTTCATTCGGAATATTTCAAAAAACTTTAGACCTCTGTAAATAGAGGGTTGCACATGCACACGAAATGCTATCTCTTTCGCCAATAAGCGTTCGCGAATTCGGGAATGTGTCAGCTTCTCGACTTTGCTGACGAAATTTCCCCGACTCCTAGGGTTACAATCCTGCTCCTAACCATCCTCGGTAAAGTCCCATGATACTGCCCTTGCACCACACATAAACTGTGATCTTACCTTAAAGTATATTCAAGCTGCCTGACACAGGCACTACGTACATCTGACTGCTTTACTTTTTTCGTTTGCAATATTACAGAATGATCTATAGCTTGAGTCAGGATTAGTAACAGGATTAGAAAAGAGAAAGCACATATGAGAGAGTTCCTATGCAATGATAATGTTTAGGAACTGTCTCCAGTTCGCTTTTTTCTTCCTCAACCCTGCGCCTTACACTGCCCCTAATCCTAAACGAAGGTCTTAATAGGAGAGTCGTGATATTTTTATACTGCCTGTCAAATTTGCAGGAGCTCGGGGGCCAACAAAAGTGCTATGGGTGTTGTGTGCCAAAAACACATAATGCAGCCCTCTATTATCAGTGCATTCACAAATACTTCGGATAATGAAAATCCTTGGCGGCTATAAATAGGTATATTCCTCCATTGAAAGAGATTGAAAAATATACAAGATGACAGAAATCATTTCGTTCTAGTATCTTCATGTTTAACTATGTTGAAATGTGTAGATTGGCCCGCACAAGTATATTTCCATTTGCTCCGTCTCACGTTAAAAAGTTACATTTTTAAGTCTGGGGCCTACTGATTTTAAGGAGTTCACTAGGAGAAGGCTGATATTTTCAACATTGCGATACCCAGCCTTCAAGCATGAAGTATCGAAAATATCGATTCTATTTCGATTCTGAAACCTATTACCCGCTGGCATTCTGAAACTCTCAATACCTACTATGAAACTTCTGATTTTGATAGGTTTTGCTCTAAGGAGACCAATGTTTAGTTTCCTTTTAATACCGTTAGATTCTGCATTGTTTGGTATTGAGGAGCGAGATTAATTTTGATTTTTTGATATCACGTCAATATAGATTCAGTGATGGGGCACCTCAAAGGTCTAAGAGGTTCGAAAGTATCGAAATGGTATCCCTACTTCAGAAACTCAGTATTGAATAAACATCCCTATGGATCGAAGGTGTCGACCGTCAAATAAGATACTGCCTACCACCAGGTATCACCTACCTGTTGCTCCACGGCGTCTTTCCGTAAAAGCTTCCTGTTAGGATCTTGGTCAAGATTCCGGCATGCCCACATGTGCTGACGTTTCATTTGTTGAACTATCTTTTGAGCCAGGATTTTCTGTTCACTCTGCTTTCTGTTCTCATTCAGGTTGCAGGCAACATCTTTCAAAACAGCTAACGCTTGCTGAAGAGCGCGTCTATCATGGTGGCTTTCAAGGGTGTGTTTTATCAGGTCCTGGTGGAAGAAACCAAGACACAGTAATTCTGGGCATTCATTCTTTAGGAATGGAGTGCGTGGCGCGAGAATATGCAATTTTAACATTCCTTGAGGAGTGAGATCGAATGTGAAAGGAACAGATAGAGGCAAATGCCTTTGTAGCCTTAGAATAGTGGGGTTTTATCATTCGTGTAAATTTTATGGTTGTTGCCAAGTGGGTGAAGTTATCTTGTTTACTGTGTAAAAAGGCCTTAACTCTTGTCAAAGTTCCTATAAAAACATGGTTCAGGGGTATTTTTCTATGTGTCACAATTAGGAGAACTTGAACACTCTGTGTGGAAAGTATTTTGGCCAGGGACATCTGGATTAAGTCAGTGAGGGGTGTGAAAGCCGACAGAAAACAAATTGGCATCTTCCTATCTTCATATAAAATTGCTCATGCATGTACACTTTCACAAAGCATGCCCAGTTTCCAAGCCTGGTGATGATGAGAAGTTGATACATGTGAAGAAGCCAAGTTCTTGAAAAATGTGAACAGCATCTTGCTTAGTGTGTTTGAAAACGAAATTCACAAGCAGTTCTTTAATTAGTTTATTATGTTTACTAGCACAAAACCGGTAATTCCGGCTCGACAAAACAAAACTGCTTTATCTAATCAGTAAGGCAGTCCCATACGTTTAACCAGTGTACAATGTCAACATTCCACGAAAAAAAATGAAAGTTTTTATTTAAAAAGCAACAGGGTCACCATCTTTGTTACTATGAAAAGATCTAATTCCCATTCAAATCGCATTTGAACTCTTGAGTTGAAAGCCGATGCCGTCATCAAAACTGATATAAACTTTGAACAAAATGATATCAAAATCTGGGCATGATCTAATTTGCTGAAAATGACATCCCTTGTGAACACGAATGCTACAGACTGCCAATTTGTGCCAGGTCGCCTATGACTGAGACGTTCGCATCTAACACACTCATCCATACCTAGAAGCGAAGATCTCCCTGAGTGTATTGGATGTCACTGTCAACTCGATACTATTCTGTTGGAATGTTCAGAATTTACTAATGCTCGAAAAATGTTCTTCAGACGACTCTGATACAAGACTAAGATTCACTTTGCCCCTTACCAATTGCCAAAGGTTTATCTGAAGAGCGAAGAGGAAAATTCTTGACAACTTCCAAAAACAAAGACAACGGTCGCAGTTTATGTCAGAAATGAACTTTACTTTGAGGGCGGTCAGCGATTATTTAGCTTCTTTCTCATTCTCATGTAGTATACCAGTTACGTTTCACTTTTAAATGATGTATCAATACCTTATACCGACAGGTCAGACTCTTAATCTAGGCATACCGACCGCCTCTCCACCCACCAACAACCACATGCTCTTGACAGGTTTTTAATTTTTCAGAAACACGCTGTCGCCTCTCTATGGATCAGCTTTGGATTGATGTGACTGGTCCCATATTTTAGGGCTGTCAGGATTCCAGGGTGACAAACGCAATGCTGCAAAAGCATTGATCAGCGTGCAAAAGCATTGATCAGCGTCTATGCTATGTGTGACGCTCCTAAATTACATGAGTGAAGGTGCTCCTCGACACACAGCTGACCCTGGCAGTAGCCTTCGACTACTTTGATTCGCGAATCGAATTTCCTCCATTCATCCTTGCTGGGCCGTGCCAGCGGATCTCCTGATATCATGGTTTTCTTCATACGGATGTGAGGGTGTTTTGTCAGGGAGTCCTGGTAACAGAACGGCTCTGGTATGATATCCTTAAAAGGGATTTTCTTCCTTCAGCAATCAGTATTCAGGGAGAGGGAGGGAAAGAGAGAGAGAGAGAGAGAGAGAGAGAGAGAGAGAGAGAGAGACTTAATCAATCTGCATATTGTAAGGGGCACGGGAAATTTTTTTTTAAATCTTCTAAAAATTTGTACTTCATACCTTTTATCTTGAACTGGTCAGCATGAGGTTAAATGAGTGAAAGGGTCTACTCCACACTGACCACCCGTTACAGACTGTGCATGGCTTATAAAGCAAGGCGGGTATTTTATTTGTCCTCCAACATTACCTTTCGTCATTTTTTGTACGTTTGGCAACAAAACCTTAAAAAAAATTCGTACCAAAGCTTCAAAGCCCGACTTCTTTTTAAGACCAGGTCCCTTCCGTGCATGTGAGAGGAAATAGTGAACGAACTTACCATTGGAAAAGGCTGCTGATATACTCTGGACCACAAAATGGCGATGGTTGCTGCTCAAGGATGTATTTATACAGAAGGAAAAACAAAACATCCGTCATTATGGTGTGTTAATAAGTGCATGTTAATTAACGCGAAAATATATGCGGTGGTCAATATAACCCAGCAGTCAGTAAGGGGTTGAGTGACTCTATTTGAAAAAAAATGGGCTTCATGGAGTCCGATCCTTTCTCAAAAGTTAAGGATTCAATGATAATACATGATTACATCGATCTGAAAAGACAGTTTAGATATCTTTATACACGAATTTGTTATTACAATTTTATGATAGTCAAAACTCCATGCGATGTAAATTTGTATGTTCTGGAATGTGTCTCGGTGACAGCGACGCCACTCACAGTGATAATCCTACAGGAGAGTCACGTCACACTTCGGTTTTCAGTGTAGTTGTGCCGACTTACTGGATAAGGACGAAAAACTAGGAGGTCCCGTTTGCATGTTGCGCAAGTTAAATTCCCTTAACAGTTTTAAAGTAACAGAGGATTAGGCCTACCAGCTGCCGTCATGGCAAAATTGATAGGAAAACTTTACTCAGTTGTTTGTCTAAGATCAGACAGGCGCTATGGCCGTAAATAAACAAACCTCCAGCATCGAAAAATGAAGAGTGGTCTATTATGTTCTCAGAAGACAATGCAAACATGCCCAAGGATACATACTTTCAGCTTCAAGCGGTCAAACAAATATTCATCACTTACCTGCAAAAACATGAGGAATTGTGGGAATCTTTGTACTGGCTTGATCATCATTCCACTGAAATGGAGTTTGTCAGTAACGTCAGCTGAACTAGCTTCTTGTTTCTGAAAACATAATAAATACAGTGTATATCACCTGCCAGCTTGCTGGGATGAAGTTTCTGAGACACTTCAACAATGGGTAGACCCGATAAGACAAACAATTACTTCTCTGCATTATAGATTGTTGCATCTACAAATGGAACTATCTCTTCCGTAAACCAGCATGCGTAAATTCGGAGACATGTCGCTTTTGGATTTCATTTATGAAATTTGCCGGACATCCAGAATTCAATCTTTGCCCTAAATCATCAGCACCGGTTCTTGAAAGAGTCTCTTTATATTGCCTTTATATCATGCATAAACCTACATCTAAACATGAAGTATACTTAGGCAGAGGATAGCTTAATACGCATAATACCGCTCACGTGACTTCACATTATCAATACCCCAACAGGCATGTTCACTCTTTGACTTTCTCCACACCCTGGGAGTGCCGCAGCCACTTAAAAGTGCTGATCACGAGCATTCTGACACTTTTCTTCCGTTGCCTATAGCCAGGTACCCATTTCACAGGCAGGTGGACTGAGAAGAATGTGAATGAAAGACTTTCCCAAGGCACGTATACAACACAATCGCGGTCGGGAATCGAACTAACGACCTTCAGATCTTGAGTCCAAAGCCGTAAACGTTCCGCCACGCTGCCAACGAGGTCTTGAGATAAGACAGATGAGTGACCCCCCTTTTTCCATTGGCAGAACTGGAATGAGGTCGTCCGTGTTAGCTAAGGCTTGTGTTATCTCTTGTCTCGGCGCTTCAACTCTGATAAGATCTATATTCAGATTCCAAATAACCTGAAACGTTGTGTTCTCTGCAAGATGGATTCAGTGAAGTCCCTAGCAAAATGTGATTGTTGTTTTGAAAGCATCAGTGTTGTCTGTTACTAGTATTAGAACTCTTTTAGCTCTCAGGATAAAAAAAAAGACTAAACACGCTGAACTATGAGACAGACACGAACAGGAAACATTATGGTGTTTATTGCGATGGCAGCATAGCTGATCATTGAAACTGTCATTTTAACAGTCATAATCATTTTACCCACATAAAAGACACATGAATCATATCTACAAGGACTAAGCATTAAGCAAGGACAGCTGCAATGTTGCTGTGTACGGTGAGTTTGTTGTTGTTTTTGGTGTGATTGTTGTCATGATGTCTTATCATTGTTATCATCTATTCTTGTTTAAATAGTAAAACAAAATCTTTGCTGTATAATACTACTTTTGTCTGTTTCATACACACTTACTGCGCCCCCACCTAATGAAATATCGAGTCACCTTGAGGTAAGTTAAATTATTAAGAGTGGTGGGAGCAGTAATTGATACCTAATCCAAACATGCCACAGCGTGTGATTTTCCAAGACCTGTTCGTACAAAAATTAAGGTTTGTTAAAATTACAGATTTTTGTACCCAAGCGCGCCGTTTTAGCTCGATTCTTCGGATCAAGCTTACTCTAGGTCTGACTTATATAGTGGGAAGAGTGCATGTTGTTGTGCAGCACATTTTTTTCCGTGCAATATAAAAGCCAAACAGTGATTCAGGTTTTCTCAGACGATATTTATTATCATTACGTGTTTTCAATAAACGCGTGATTGTCGGACCATCTTCAATGAAACAAGGCAAAACCAATCTTCTCAAACAGGTCGGTCGCATCATGGTGTAGACCTATTAATGTTTAGCCTGCATTGTGCTTTGCCATTAAGACTCAAAAGTCTAGCTGAAGCTTTTAAAAGACAACTAGACGTCTTGGCATACCTATCGAAAGGGCCCCGCGACACCACTAAGCACACTCAGTATCATGTTGCAACCCACAGATAAGAATAAAGATACTGTCAGAGTCAGTGTCACGAAGTTATGATGACTCGATAGTCTTGTATTGTCGCGCAGGGGTCTGAGGTCATTGTACAAAGTGAGTAGATTGCAATGTATCTCGTGTGCACGAATTAAGAATGTCTGGAAGTAGGTGAGCGCGGGAAACTAGACTTATAAAAAGGATTGAGAGCAAGCACGGACGCTGTGCCGTATTACATGTATCAGTGTGTCGCTGGGAGCGACTGTGTTCAAGTGAATACCGCCAAGTCTTGGTTAGTGCAAAGACGTTATAATATTACATAATATTAGTATTATAACCTCTTTGGGTTAATGTTGAAAGCTAGTATAACGATCGCGAGTCCTGGGAGCGCGTGACAGAACCAGTGAAATGTGTATATAGATAAATTCATTTGGATGATTGTGTGCTAGTGCTTTTTATTGTAGGGTGAATGGATTTCTTTGAACGAATGGAGATTTTCAGGTGCGTCGAGTAAATTAGGATGAATGCTCAATTTTAATAAAGTGCAGGGATCTTCTCTAGCGATAATTCCAAGAGGATGGAAAACCCAGGTACTCTGAAAATAAATGTGCGCTGTAGTAATAAATGTGTAAATTAATAATTTTGTTGTCATTACTTGTTCTAGGCTTTGAGGGCGGGGAGCGTGAGACGCTTTCCCCGACGTNTCTCTAGCGATAATTCCAGGAGGATGGAAAATCCAGGAACTCTGAAAATAAATGTGCGCTGTAGTAATAAATGTGTAAATTAATAATTTTGTTGTCATTACTTGTTCTAGGCTTTGAGGGCGGGGAGCGTGAGACGCTTTCCCCGACGTTGTGGTAACGAGGGCGCTTGGCCCAGGAGGTATGCCTGCCTTTCGCATCGGCCCTATGTACTGGAGATGGCGGAGTTAGAGGACATATTGAGTGGGGACACCTTTTCCTGAGTTATGTAACACTATTTCTATATCCTACACGGAACTATATTATCAGCTTGTCTTGTAGCTGGGCTAAGAGCAAGGAGGCTCTGGATATATGTTACAGCTTATCTTATAGGCTTCGTTAAGAGCAAGGAGGCTCTGGATATATGTTATAGCTTATTTTATAAGCTTCGTTTAGAGCATGGAGGCTCTGGATATATGTTATAGCTTATCTTGTAAGCGTCGTTAAGAGTAAGGAATGCTCTGGATAAAATAGGTATTATAAGTTTGTCACTGAAGCTTGCATTATATGGTCCTGAGTGGACGGAGTGATTGTGGGGCTAGGTCTTGAAGCCCAGTGTCATTATATCAGTCGTATGACGACTTTAAATATGTTTATGTCATTTATTTTAGTTTATTAAATATGAGCCTGAGAGGCGAGTTTCACGTCCTTGATGGGATGTCTGGGCGAGTGAATGTTAATGTCTGTACGCGTCCCGTCTTCTGTGAGTTTTTGGGCCGTCTTGTGTGTTTTCGTATTTGTCCGCGTTTCAGTCCAGGCTACTAGTCCAGTAACCTATGACAGTCAGCATTGGTTGCAAAATTCTTGATCTTCCTCTCTGGTTTTTATGGATTTGTAATCGTCTCACCAAGAAGGTTTGTTGGTTGTTTTTTTTTTCTCTGGTTACCTCTATCAATCGAGAATGATTGAATGATTTTAGTTTAGCATGTGGATCGTCAAAACATCAAGACTTACTCTTATTGCAGTTTCCATGAATAGGAAGTTACAATTTTCTAGTTTCAAGATCCCCAGGGTATATATGGGACGAAACGTACATTTTCAAACATCTAAAATGTATATTCTTTCCGAAAACAAATTGGGACAATACGTTTATAAGATACTACTCAATAATGGAAAGATATGTGTTGTGCCTCAAGGGAAACCGAACGAAATGCGCTCCGTCGAGAAACACAACTGATAGCTGCTTGCAGTTTATAAATATCTCTGCAAACATTGAATGTCCCAATACATTGCCACATGTCATCAGCATAATGAAATAATACATGTCTGGGTATTCAAGCGCAGCCTTAGAGAAATTTCCTACGTGATGCCTATGATACAAGTTAAAATAAAATTCAATTTTTGTTTAATTGATACCTTTCTATAATTGCACATTATTATGTACCTACGTCACAACGCCCATGATTTTCTACATTCGATGACAACCTGTTGCAAAAAACGTTTAAGAATACAATATACAAAAAATAAAAGCATCGAATCCTTCACTTTATTCTAAGTTTGGATATCAAACAAATTTCCAGGCCATGTACCACTCGATAAAATACAAGAGCCCATCAGTTTTTTTGGGTCTGTCACTAACCTTCAACTCTGCATCAAGTGCTTTTCTGCTTTTTCGTAATGATTCCATTTCATCCACAGCAAAAGCATAGCTGTTTACATACACTGTGTATGCTTTCACAACCACTGTCTTGGAAAACTGAAAAAAAACAGGGCGTAACAATAATAATTAATCACGGTTTACCAATTCATGACGTTCAGATGCGAACAAGTGTAGTCTGTAGGATGAATAGAAATGGCCTAATCAAGAATCGTTTGGTCCCACCCTGGAACTGCTGGTTTTGTTTTTTTTTATATAGTCATATATCAACAACTAAGGTTTCAGTACTAGTTCAGAAGAATAGTACTGGTATCATTTGGTGTGACAACTATACCAATATTCTGATAATTTCTTTCACTGCCTTTAGCCAGATACCTACTTGACACACTGGTGAACTCGAAACAATATGAATGAAATGCTTTCCCAGGGCAATTACAACACAACCATAGTCAAGAATCGAAACTACAACCTTTAATCTTAAGGCAAGCGCTTTCAGTCGTAACATAGTATCGTGAGCAATAATAATACAGTAAACTACTCTCTAGTACAGTGCATTTGCTTCCTGATTATTCTCTGATGTCAGTAAAGAAAAAAATCACAATAATACTAACTGAATCGGTGAAGATGTCTCCAATCTTTTCCTCACGATCCCAGACTTTCCAAGATTTGATTAGCTCTATCTGAAATTTCTTGTGATGTCCCAAGATTTCTTTAATAGTAGCAAACACAGATTTCAGACGTGACTCTGCGACGGGAATACACTCCAGCACTGGTTTCTCATACACCTAGAGGAAATAAGCTAATACTAATACTTAGTAATACTATGAAATGCTTTGCAACCCATACAATTACATACATTTTCATTTGAAATATTCATCAGACTGCAAGAGAGCAGGTGACTTTTGGGCATTGCAAAATGAAAATTTATTGAAGAAATTCCTCATGTTCATAATTTTAGGACAACAATGAAAGTACATGCAAGATTTATGCTTGATTGTACATATACCCAATTTTTTAATAAATATCATTTATATAGAATATCCTGACTTCTCCAGTCACATTTACAAAGGCACTGTTCACTTTGAAGCGGTAAATGTGGTATAGTAAGGACACATCTCCATACTCCGACCTAATATCGCAAAGCAAACCTTATCTACAAGGCGTTCCCATTATGAATGGTTGGACTGACCAAAAAGGGGTAGACGTATACTTTATAATTTGTCTTCCTCAGGTACATTTTCAACCTGTACAGTGGCAGGAAACAACCTTGCACTGTCTGTTTACAAGCGTTTCCTTGCATTTTTCAGTAGTTCATAGTCCCCTTTTGAATTTAAGCCCAAATGATCGCATGCCAGCCGCTTGCCTTTTTCAGAATCCAAGATGGCCTCCAAGATGACCGTAAAGTATAACCAAAATCTTTTTTATCATAACTTCTGTCTTAAGCACAGTAAAATGATGTTGCTTGTGTCTTTTCGTATGTTTTCAAGGGTGACAAATCTGACTGCAAAGTCATTTTGCTATTTAGAGGCGATCTTGATGATGTTATTGGGCTTTTCCATGTCAAGTGATCCAAAATTTTAGAAATTCGTCACCACACTAACTTTGATTTTCTTGAATTTTGGCATAGTCTAGCTATTAACAGGGTTATTTCATTAAAACATGCAAATTTTCAGCTCAAAGTATTGATTTTTTAAATTTTTTATGATTCTTTTTAAAGTTCAGGGAAATCATGCAAATATGAAAAATTACTGTTAAGTCCGTATTTGAGATCTTGTAACGTTCAAAATGACTGAATTTTAGTATGATTTAGTTTTTATCATAGATTACAAAACCAGAATTAAAACTTATGTGTTTATCAACTTTCAACGTCATCTGGCCCTGGAATTGGCTCCATGAGAGAGATTAATGAAGTCTGTATTTATTCTCCAATTTTTTTATATATAAAATCATGCCATTTTTAATTTGTTAAACCAGTGCATATGCATTATGATTAGACTACATTAAGTAACATTCTGAACGAAAAGAGGTTTTTAGAATCTATGTCTTGAGATGTGTCTTTATCTTAGCCTTACCCCCCTCTCAGATTTTCTTTGAAATTTGCTCTTTCATGAACAACAGCATTTCTATATACATGGGAAGGTTTTTTTTCATTCCCTTTGACTCCCGCATAGAGAATTTGTATAGTGTATAAAGAAAGTACGGGTTGCAGAACCCAATGTGACAATAATAATGAGGGGTCATAACTTACTAACGGGTATAACCCCAATTCTGTCTCATAAGGTTTAAATCTAATTCAAGTTTTCTATGACAAGTAATTAAATTCCCTGAACACTTACATGGAATCCCTTTGGTAGACCATAGGAAGAATAACTGCATGATTAATTACAGCTAATATTATGGATTTCCCTCGCAATATGCAAATGTAAAGAAAATACAAAATATACCGATAGCAAAGTAAAATTATATAACATTTATTAGAAATTTACCTTTTGAAGATGATACAGAACACAATACTAGGACTATTAAAAGAACACAAGACTAGGATTGTCAATGTTATAGTCATGTTCTCTATGTCCTAATCATAACTGCATGAGCTTAGAAACAAGCATAAGAACTTTTTTTTTTTAATCTGGTCACTTGTACTCAGGGGACATTGTATGTCGCCTTGCATACAGAAATGGAGCTGTAGGACAACACAAACACGTGGGGTAGAGATATCCAACAAAAATCAGTCTCTTGTAATCAGGAAGGCCCTGCTTTTGGGCAAGGATTTATAAGTACAATGACAATCTCCACAAACTCTTTTTACACATTCAGTTACGATCATGATCCCAAACAATAGCTATGTAGGTCTCAGCTTTGAACTGGCACTTGTTAACAGTGTCACGAGGCCACGCGGGGTTAGACTAAGAGTACGAAAGGAATATTTTTTAGTGGGCCAGTCTGTCTAGACGTAAACTCACTGGAGGGTGAACGAATGGTAGGGAGACTGTATATATATATATAACTAATAATAATAATAATTTATTATAATAATAATAATAATAATAAAAAATAGAGCGAGGCGAGATTAGATTCGCCAGCTCCTCAGAAGCTGACGTTGCCACTTTACATGTTCGTGTGGATAGGTGCAAGTGCAGCACCGGGTGGCTGATTACTTGATTGTGAAGTTTATCAGGCTTCTCGTAAGTGTATTATTGAATTCATAAAAAGGTATTGTAGATTTTGTGAATGTGCTTATGAGCATTGAGCAGTTCACTGAACGCATAGAATGAAATACTGATATGAGCTAAGACTAAGAGCAGCAACAGTGCATAGATGATAAGTACAGTGTGTAATGTGATATCTTGTAACAATAGTATGGAAGTCGGGAATAAAGTGTTAACTGTGTTGTAAAAGCTATACAGAGCACACGAAATGAGCTTGTTAACGGTGGCTTAACAAATGTATGGAAGCGAAGAAATCACTATTTCATTATGTATTAATTATATTTGTCAGGATAAATGACTATACTGTGGTTCTATCAATAAAGGGTCGTATGCTGTGAGGAGTTCCGTGTTGTCTGAACAGTGACCCAGCTTCTCCGTGCTGTGTGAGCACGCGAGCCTGTACTCCATCTCCATGCTGTCTGAACACATGATCCCATGTGAACTGTGTTGGTAATCATGATGGGACCTGTGCCATGAATTCATATTCGAAGCCCGGTGGAACTCCAGGGAATTTATAGTCCAGGTGTGACCCCATCACTGTAGTATTATTATCCGAATGCACGTAAATATACAATTCCCTCTGCAGGTAGTTTAACCCTCTCAAACTTTGTCAGTAGGGAAGGGAAATGCTTTTTTAAGTCAGGATTATTGTGAGAATGGTGTTACATAAACAGTACTTGGATGATCGTTGGAAGAATTGCTATGTAATAAGCTGACACCCCTGTGGAATTCTAGATCTACAGATCTGTTGGATCTACCGTGAGAGGTAGAGTCCGGATCTTGACGTTTATGCTTATTAAGTATATGATGTGCATTGTATTTTTTTTTCAGAAGTATATAGTGTGGCCTGTCGGGCTTGTTAGATAATTAAATTTATGAAATTATTGGACGTTGGAATGCTGTTTTTTTGATTGGCCTCTTGTCCCATCGTCTTTTTGTTGTAGTAACCCTGAGCTATAGAATCCCCTAAGTTGTAACAAAAAAAATTACGCCTGCAAACTTACCTATATAAAAACCTTTGCTTACCCGAAATAGCGGTAATTAGCAACATGACAGAAGACATTCACTTACAAAAATACATCCTTACCTTAATTACTTTTTCCAAGCTTTCCATGTAGGACTTCTCACTCCTAATGATTTGGCCGATAATCTCTCTCCGCTTTTGCTGATATAAGGAAACGAAAATAACGAAAATATTTAACTGCTCTGGATTTTGTGTATATTTTAATGGGAAACTTACCAAAAATGACTAATGCAACCTGACAGGTAACGATTTCCGAGTGTATGGTCCGGAGTTAACTCCTGGCATTCAGCACTACAAAGGCTACATTTGTTGCTGCTTTCATAAACTTTATACCTCACTTCTTATACATCATCCTATACATCATCAGGCACTACAAGAAGAGGGCACGGCAAACAGGGGGTGTTTATCCTGGCTGGTTGATTCGAAAAGATGAGTTGCGTTATCCTGGTTGCCATGGCTGTTTTGCAACGAAGTTATTACTTCTGTGGATCCTCGAGCGTTTGAGAAGCCTGATACAGCAGCCCTAACAAACAGACCGGCAATGACTAGTACATTACCATATAAGGAAGCGTCTGTATGTCATGACTTGTGGATATTATTTTGGTACAGCGCCACTGGCAGACAAGCCTATTAAGCTAGGTCTCTAGAATAATTATATAAATGTAAACAAATTCAATAAATGTTGGAGGGCAGGGGCGAAGAGTCTTCATGATCGTAATAATCACTAATTAGCCTTTGACCTTTGGTATGCTTAGCCGACCCATGTTCTTCGCAACAAAATAAAGCCACCGCCGAAATTTATTGATATGCATGAATGTCAGACTCATTCTAAATCTGTCCTTATAAAAGGCTGATACCTCTTAAGAGTACAAATTATTATGAATATCTTTCTCTGTGATATTGTCCTCAGTCGATGATTAAGAGAGATAGAGAAGGACTGATGCCTCTGCAACAAAAAAGTGGCGTAGCTTGAGATAGAATTGCAAGGACCAAAGGCTGCTGTAATCAAATTTAGGCTTGATTTTAATATATATCAAGCTTCATTGTGTTTAATGCAGGCTGTAACTTTTTAAACTC
Source organism: Ellobium chinense (assembly GCA_033807755.1). NCBI lineage: Eukaryota > Metazoa > Mollusca > Gastropoda > Ellobiida > Ellobiidae > Ellobium > Ellobium chinense. Next base: position 99,072 of record JAWQUT010000282.1, read on the forward strand.
TTTATCTTTGTTCTAAAAACTTCAGCTTGTAATAATCACAAATAGGTTCGAAGAGAACTAAATTTTTTTCTAACTTTTCCAGGATACAAAAGTATTTGTTTTACTCACTTTGGGATGGCATTTACTGTCCTTTCTCCTCTTGTTCAACTAATAAAATATTCATAGTATGAGATGCGTTCAAGAATGGTGAGCATTCGTTGTTATTTTTAGATGTGTTGATTTTTCATTCGATATCTCCACGATTACTGTAAATTTTGAAATGTGTAGTTTCAAACAATTCCATGGCTAAGATTTTTCTAACCAGATAACTGACGTCCTGCTTCTATCAAGAGATGCAGCGGCGAAAACACTTCAGGATACGAAGGAACTGTACATTATCTCTGAGTTACAAAGATGTGTGATTTCGTGGTCATTTTTAATAAAAATTAAAACCAAACGTGGATTGGCTACGATTTCTTTCTCAGCAGTGACAAAGGAGGGGTGACAGGCATACAAAAAATGCGCTCAAATCAACAAGGAAGAAACCTAATGTATGCTGTCTAAAATCACGATAAGTAAAGTACATATTATTCATAAAAGTACATGTTATATGAGTTACGGGCGCAATCACGTACTCTGAAGGATCTGGCAGAGTCTGTGGAAGAGCTCAGTATGGACATGGGTCAAACACAGCGAACAGTGGAATGTTGCACAGTAAGTTTAAATATACCTACAATGCAACTTCCACTATCGCTTCATGAATAGCAGAGATGATATGAAGCAAGGAATTAAAGAGTTGGAGGTTGCAGTTTCGAACCTTCCCAAGGCGGAAAAAAAACCCAAAAAAACAGAAGGACACTTGGGAGTCATGACCCAAGTGTGGACCAGCCCCTTTAGAGTGTCAGGAAGTCAAAGGGCCGTATCTTTCTCTGAAGATCTTCTGTTGCCTCGCTCTGCGAGTAAGAGAGTTTCCTTTTTATATTTTATTTATTTATTCTCAAGTAGTCGACTCCAGTGCAGCAAAATAGTCATGTGACTGCCTCATCAAGCGTCATATTCCTGTGCAAGTGGAAAAGTGGAAGCGGAAGTAAGTGAATGCTGGAGTTGCAGCCTGCGTTGGCCGGAAGACCGTGCTTCCATTATAACTGAGAGTCGTCTGTATTTGCCAAATTACTAAGAAAAAAAAAAAAGAAGCTTGCCTGATCCGTTGTGAGTCCTCTGGGCACGCGAGGTGAAATAGCCGGTGGCCTGTTCGCTGCACTAGGAGTGACAGTGACAGCTGCAGCTGAGTTATCAGGCTTGGAACCGAGCGACTGAAAAAGAAATCAGCAATACAGATCTAAATGAAATGACTCCACAACAGCTGGAAAGAAACGTGGGGAAACTTTTTATCTGCTTAACTCAACCTGCCTGCCAGATGTCCTAGTTTGTCCTTTTGTTAGATCATCGGACTGTCTCTGCGTCTTTTTACAAAATTTTGACACACAATGGACAATGATTTTATTCACAGCAGCTTTCTCGATGACATAACTTCGATATAATTATTCATAAGATAAATCTAGTTGCGATTACGCGTTCAGATTCTCTGTGAGTTTCCTGATTGTTACAGTCTAACGCCGTCCCATTGTTCATTCCTTAAAATCTAGGACAAATAAAATGTAAGCAAGCTGAGAGAGTTAGCTAATCAAAAATCGTTCATAACTTACAGCACTTTGAAAGAGCCTAGCAAAATTCAAGGGCCACTAAATCTCCCACTAACTAACAAAGTTTGCCGAGGTTTTTGTATGCCAAGAAAGTCACAGATAATCCCAACAGGCTGTTGATGACAGCAATGGATGATTTTGCTTGTTGTAAAGCTCCCACCCCTAACAATGCGTCCAGCTAAGACGCAAAGTTTTAAGATTAATTTGGCTATTCCGTGCTGGCTGTCATTTTGAGCTCTTCAAATATATTTCCAGTTGTCGGGACTGGGCAGATAGGTGGGTTTCTGCATCGGTTGTGGCTTATTATTTGAAGTCGCACTGCTATTTACAGACAATATTCAATTCATTCTTTTGCCCTCTCAAATACGCCACCTGTTTCCTCTTTCCTTTTTGCGTCTTCGCTTATCACCTCCCAATTTTTCTGAAAGTCTTTTGAACCTCCCTCTGTTTCCCGTATCCCCACCCCTCCCCATCCATTCTAATAGGCCATCTTTCTCCTAGCATAAAATTGTTTTAATCCTTTATCCAATGACCATAAATTTTAATCTTTACGAACCTTCTGTGCAGGCCCGCAGCTCCCTAATATGCTACGAATTCATACCTAATGAATTAATGAATTTATTCAGCTCATGTTTTTTCCTCTGTTACCTTTATCCTTGTTAAGGACTGAAATGCAGAGGAAAAGAGGATAAGAAAAGGCCAAGTATCACACTGGGAAACCATAACTGAGGAATGTTGTTTCTTTATCAGTTCGTAATTGCAATTTCGTCAAAAAATTTACTTTTGTATTCGTAGATGCATTCTGTATTCATTTATTCAAATCTAAAGTGAGCTTTAGAGCTGGATTCATTTAAGAGTTCTGCGACTCGACAGCAGCTTAAAAATATATATAATATGAGGAGTTACCATTATATCATTTCCCTTTTTTTTTAAATACTCCTTATAGAGTCCTTATACTTAAAATACCAAAGACTTGAATAAAGTGAATATCTCAGGGACAGAGTAAAGATCACTGCAAGGGACAGTACTGACGATGCTTGGAAAACAGTCATGAACATTTTTTCCACCTATGAGAAAAAGTCACACGGAAGAAAATCACGTTTTGTGTTTTCTCTGTGGGATAAAAATCTTATTCTGCCAGTCCACCTGCCCTATTAAATAACTTTGTGCGTTTATGTCAATTGTAACTCTGGCAAACTAATTCTGAAAAAAATAAGAGACATCTGTGTGCGTGCGTGCGTGCGTGCCTGCCTGCCTGCGAGCACGTGTGCGTCCGAGAGTGCGAGTGAGAGAAAGAGAAAAAGAATGAATCAGAATTAATACTGGCTTTAACTTTTCATGACTTGCAAAATCAAATCAAAGTGGTGAAATGCAAAAATTGCACTATTGTAAGAGCGAATGCTTTGGATAAAATTTATGTAAGTGGAAATCGGCTTTCTTTCTCAAACTACTTTTTTTTTAATGCATCAAGATGGGTAATATAGTCGAAGGTGAGTATTTCAAACGTTGAATTGTACAGTGATCATTCAAATCTGATGTTTGTATCTTTTATGAAATGGAGCTTACTCGTAGTAGCGTTACTATTAGTACTTATTTCACCTATGCATTAAATTTGCTTTTAAGATTTTTTTCTTCCTTCATTAAAGAATAATTATGGTATGGCCGGTGCGTATGAATTAAAATTCGTATTTATTTTGAAGTCTCACACTGTAACTAATTCTCCATGCGAATTACTTCTCATGTGATTTTGTTTTACTCGTGTGACATTTCCTTCCGTGTGAGTTTTACTCCGGGAACAAAGAAGGAACCAATGTAGCCTTATTTTACCTGTTCTGGCTCCTCATGAATATCTGTGGTCCTGTCACCTGACTTGAACTCTGAGTGAGTTTCGGTATTCAAATCACCTGAATAGACACCGTAATAAAAAGGCTGAGAGTATAATTTGAATCTGAAAGACAAACTTTCGTTCAACCAACGGAAATAGGTGTATAGAATCGTCATCATGGTATTGGCCTTTCATGGTAGAGGTAAAAATTTCAATTTGCTCTGGAAATGTTAAGAATATTACTCTTTCTTCTGGGAGCCTTTTCAAGACTGTTATTTATTTCCAGTTTGCATGTATTGGTTCCGCCACCCCTTTCGCCACAGGCGTTTACTAATATTTACTCTGTGCTCACTCGGCGTGACAGCGGTGACCCAGTTTCGGGTGAGTGTCATTTTTTTTTTCTTTCCGTCTTTGTACTTTTGTAACTAGGGAGGCTTGTTTATTAAACATGACCTCGACTGAACTTTAGTAGTAATGACTGGAGTGTTCTAGAGAGTATATTTATATCTCCGTCACTGTAATATCTGACCTCGGCCCGCTGCGAATTTTCTGGAAAGGTCAAGACGATTGAAGTCGGTTATCGAGACTTTCTAGAAGTCCGATGAAGAAATATTTAAGGGTGCGAGTGTTTGAAATGTGGAGGTGGTATATGGAAAGCGAAAGTGTAAAGCGTTGCGTAGCATTATTATTGTTTCGCAAGCCTTGCTTGGCTCTCCTGTGCCAGTGTTGTAAATAAACGTTCGTTTTCTTCGGTATCAAAGGATGCTCTTTCATTCACTGACATCGATAGGCAGTCGTGTTGACAAGTAGCTGAGTGATCAACCCTAGCTCTCTTGTATACGTCAGTGCTGAGTCAAGTTTAAGTATTTTTTTTTTTTGTATTAACATATCTTTAGAACATTTAGAACATGGAAACCCCAGAACAATGATACTTCATGTATTCTTCAAGGTTCTTCCTAGTAATATACAGATACACATGGTTTTGTTCATATGAGTAAACACAAATATGCAGTCAGCTCTTTTTTAACTACCATCGGGGATATTCGTGGATACCACAGTTACCCTCACTCTTCATTGTGAAGACAAGTGAAAGGCATTCGTGGGTAAAAAAAGGGTCCATACTTTTCACCTACATGTAGTCTAGCAGTTAATTTATCGAATATTCCTCCGAGGCAATGGTTGGTACTTTTATGCACGACAGTTAATAAACAGCAAAATATACAGCGTCAGTAATTACTCCCTCCAAAATGCATGAGTTTTAACTCATTGAGACCGATTTTGTCCGAAGGCTTTTATAAACACAAACTGCCGACGGTATAATCTTGTTGTTGTTTTTTTTTTTTGAGACTATAAGCGATGAAAGGGGGGGAACTTATTAAAGTGTAGCTATTTTCAAAAACGATTCCTCCTTTATCACTTGTCTAAAATTTGTAGATAGTGGATCTGTAATGAGTGTTTGTTTGATATCAGATTTCTGAAATGAGTTACACATTTATAGTATTTGTGAGCCTCTGGCGAGCGAATACGATAAATGTATAACGAATTTCATAAATCTGATATCAAACAAACACGAGTTTCAGATCCTTTTTATCATCTAAACTCTTAACTAATACAAAAAATGAACTTTAATCTTGAAAAAAGGCTCTAAAGTGGCCCTTACCCTGTTTGAGACATATCAATCACAATTGAACTGAATGAACCACACAGTTACGCGGCACAAAGTAGATCAAAACAGTTGACAATCATTGATGAAACTTTAGACCACAGAAACACTGACATTTCAAGTACTTTAATTCAAATTTTTAACTGAACTGAAACTGAAACGTGAAGAGAACAATGACAAGCGACAAGAAAGAAGACTAAAATAATGTTTTTTTTAAAATCTAGACGGAGGGAAACTCCAAGGTATTGAAAATAGTTACAAAAGAAATGATGTGACATATTAATGACGTTACAAAATAAATGACGTCACATATTCATACGCCAAAAGGTTTCCAAGGCTTCCAATCAAAGTAATCGTAAGCAGGTCATAGGTCAAATTTATGAAACTGTGACATATCAAAAAATTATTACACACTTTTATGTCCCCGGAAATAGGCCTTGTTTATACTGTATAATAAACAAACCATCTGGTTTCATCTTAATTACTTCCTGTTGCATAGAAGTTTTAAATATACTTCCCCAAAAATAGTGTGTCTATGAACTGACTGCACTGTCTCAGTGACGTAAGTCACAGAAAGGAGCAATTTTATTAAATTCGAGCAAATTCCATTTGGGAGACTGTTCAAATAATCACTTTAATTTTGTTCAGATATCAGAGATGGACGGTCTTGACCATTTTTCAGCCTAAACCTTTACTAGAAGTTGGGGCAAACCACACAGCGGTTGAAATTTTGGATTCATCATTCACAAAATACGTGTTAGTATAAAAGCCGTACAATAGCACAAATCTTACAGTATTTCTCTATTTTTTTCATTATTTTTTTTTCATTCGTTCATTTATCCCCTGTACGCACAACCAGCAAAGGTTCTGTTTAATTGGTCAACGCCGCTGTAATAAGACAATACAGTGATCTTCCCTGTTTTGTCATTGTCGATATAATATACATGTATAAGCTGGAGATCCAAACTCGGTGAACAAAATGCATTTAAGTTCTCCTTTTTTGAAGCAAGCACACATTTTAAAGATCAAAATGCACGAAAGTCATCAATCCACCACGCTCATCATCTTTGTCCCAATATCTCCACTTGCCACTGCCTCAATAGTCAAAGATGTACTAAATTATTAGGAAACTAGGTTTTCCCTACCTTCTGCGCAGGTGACAGTAATCTGATCACTGGATTCGGTTGCCTTCAGTGGCGATTGTAGGATGGAGACGTTATTAGTTTGGCTTCCACGTCGTGCTTCCAATTGCGGAGTTTCATTGTGGTTTGCCTCAGTTCCCATGCCCTTATAAATATAGTGACCAAAAAATGAATCCGCAATTTTTTTGTTTAAATAATTTTGACAATAATTAAAAATTTTTCACACTTTGCAACAGCAAATGTCGTGATATGAAGCATGTGATGCAATTATAAACAGAGCAGCGGTTCTCTGAAATTATCCATGTAGGTAAACAATTCTGTCGTTCACATCATGTCATATTATATGGTTTAATATTTCCTGATGTTTCAGGATTTCAAAATGTGATTTCATTCAGGTTGCAGTATCTTAATTGGTTAGAAAAATGAATTATTAGAGTCGATAGTAGCATAGTATAAAATTACATAAAATTAATTAAATTGGAGCAATTTGGTGACAGTTTATTTCATCACATTTTTAAAAGAAGTGTCAGACAAAACAAATATAAAAGGCATTCCACGGCCTTTAAAATGAAGCCGACAGCATACTCTGCTGTCATCAAAGAGAGAAAAATTCAGCAAGAATTCATTCATATGTAATACAGTCACATGTCTCCCTGTAACTGCAACGATAAACATTCAGCAACAGAACCTCTACCAAGTCAACAATAAGAAAATCTTAAAATTTTACAGAAAAATACCACGATAGTCATGCAGCCTTTGAGATGCCTGGTATCCGCTCCTGGTGTTTTTTTTTTCCTTTCTGTAGTGTTTGGACAGCCCATTTTCTATGATACTGTCGAAACTTCAGAAGCTTGCAAAGGCTATCAAAACAGGTCTCTTAAAATAAAGCGTCAAATCTGGGCACCCTGCACTGCGGGGGCTGCGGTGATGCTAGTTAACGCCCTGCATATTATGTATTATTACGGGTAATCAAGTTCAGATTATTTAAACATAATTGCTAATCTGCTACTGTTCACGCATTGCACTAATCTAAATACTAAGTTCTAGCACCAGCCCACCTTTGCTGTTCTTCGCTTAGGAATAGGAGGTGCCACTGTCGGTGGCGGTGATTTGACAGGAGTTTGACATCCATCAAATCCATCAGCGCCGATTATTATCTCCTCGTAAGCTTGCAAGCTGCGAGCGCGTGGATTTCTGTTTTCCAAGCTGTGCACACCGTCTGTCCTGGAAATCTGGTGGGATCCACTAGAAGGAACTGGAATCTAACATTTGTGACCATAATACAAAGAAATAAATTTTAGTATGATGGGTGTGCCAAATGATTGGGCAAGAATTCACGGAGTTACAAGTTGTATAAGTTAAAATAATATGATCATCTTGTATGTTGCCAATATCTCTATCATTACCGGTAATCAAGTTCGGATTATTTAAACATAATTGCTAATATGCTACTGTTCATGCATTGCACTAATCTAAATACTAAGTTCTAGCATCAGCCCACCTTTGCTGTTCTTCGCTTAGGAATAGGAGGTGCCACTGTCGGTGGCAGTGATTTGACAGGAGTTTGACATCCATCAAATCCCTCAGCGCCGATTATTATCTCCTCGTAAGCTTGCAAGCTGCGAGCGCGAAGATTTCTGTTTTCCAAGCTGTGCACGCCGTCTGTCCTGGAACTCTGGTGGGATTCACTAGAAGGAACTGGAACCTAACATTTGTGACCATGATACAAAGAAATAAATTTTAGTATGAATGGGTGTGCCAAATGACCGGGCAAGAATTCACGGAGTTATAAGTTGTACAAGAAAAAAATAATAGTAAAGCTAATTTATATAGCGCCGAATCTCTACTCTGAGCGCCCCAGGCGCTTAGCAAAAAACATTCATTCTCTCCCCTTGACACAGCAACTCACATACAGGAGGATATAATCAATAGCATTTGGATAGTCTAGCTTTTGGAGTATAGATTGGTGGTCAATCTCAATAATTCTTAATATTCCTTAGAGTGATGTATTTTCAAGCTGGTCTGAAAGCTCTGCAAGGTGTGACCTGCTTTCATTTCTTCTGAAAAGTATTTTATAGAAGGGTAGTACGTGGAACAAATAAATATAACATACTTAAGTGTCCTATCTGACTTTTCTTGAGTGAGTGTGTGGTTTTAGTAGCTCTGTGTGGAAGAGAAGCATGTAATCCACGAAAGCAGTAGATGGCGAATTCATAGTCATTGTCAGTTCTTACAGTCAAAGTGCTCTTTTAACATTGGCGGACGTTTGTTGTTGTTGTTGTTGTTGCTATTGTTATTGTTCTTGTTGTTGTTATTGTTGTTGTTGTTGTTGGTGGTGGTGGTGGTGGTGGTGGTATTCTTTGATATGGTGCTGGTCTCACTGCTGTTGCTATGTTTGCTTGGGGATTTTAAAGTGGTTTGATTTCAACATCCCCTGCTAAAGAAACATGGGTAATCACATTATAATCTAATATTTATAAAATCAAGAATATGCCATTTACAACCCATTGCATTTTTTTTTTCACAGCGAGTTCGCCCATCAGTTTTCCTCCGTTTTCCATACCTTCGGTGACGATAGCGGTGGCGGATACGATAGCCTGCCAGGAGTTTCGTCGGGCACGTCCTCCACGTCGTTCTGCTGGCAAAGATGTAAGCAGGTGTTATGTGAAATAAAGGTAGATGTGAAGTGAAATAAGAATCAAAACTGTACACTTTGAGATGAAATCATGATTGATTGGAATAAGCTTACAAATACATACAGACGTATACATTGTCCGGATAAAAGAAAATCATTAACTTTTAGAACACATTATCAACACAGTTAATCAGGAAACGCATTCAGGAAAGGTTGCATGAAAAGCAAATATTCCTCCTTCCGATATGGAGATGTTGTTGAATAAAAAACGTTCTTTTAAGCTTAATCCGGAATACTGCCAGCGCCAGGGGCGTAGCGTCCATGTAATCTATGAATCTGAGATTACCAGTATACTGCCGTATTTATCCAATACAATTTAACTAATCCAAATTGTTTTGTAAAATTTTCAAACATCACGCTAACGCTCACCTATGAACCATTTACAACCATTGACTATATGACTTTTTCAAGGTTAGCTCACCGATAATCTCAAAATCCATACACGGTTTCACAGATTCAAAGCTCTTATACGCACGATGTATTGCATCCAAAAGGCTGTGTCACGAAACTTTAAAAGAAAAAGATGGTAAGTAATTTGAGGAAAAAATAGATTAGCGCCTGTGCTGACTCTTGACTTTTTAATTCTTGCGCATGATCGACAGGAACCTTTAAGAACCTCTCCGTGAAGGGCTTCCAGAGGTTTTTTTTCTCAGGGTTGCCCGACTCGGCTCTTTCAAAACCAAATACCCCGTTTTCTGGCTGTTGTTAATAGCCCTTGGCTCCCAAGTAACTGACTGGCTCTCTCAAACTATAGGGAACAGTGAACAATATTACAAAACCATCCAATATTTGCATCCATTTAACAGTAGTTCCTCTTGCTCTAATGTATACAGGGGCGTAACGCCCATGTAATCTATTAATCTGAGATTGCTAATGTACCATCACTTTGTCTAATACAATTAAATTAATCTCAGATGTTTTCTTAAATGTTTAAATAAATATCACTTTCGTACCACGAAGAGGTAAGTATAATCCCTTTACAAATATTGGCTATACGATTTTGTCAACGTTTCCTGCTTTCTTCACTGATAACCTGAAAGCTTTTCAGATTCAGCACGCCTATGTCCAGAGGATAATGCACCCAGAAGCAAAGTAACGACAGAAATTTTCAAAAAAAAAAGTGGCGGATAATCTGTATACCCTCTATTCTGCCGCTAAATTTTTTCTTCTTTATACAAGATCCTTTAAGTGCACATCTAGCGTAATTCTATCTCTGATTTTTTTTTTTCGGTGTCTCAGGAATGCCAGATTTGGCGCTTTTGGATCCCAATACCAGATTTCTTCCTCCTTTTTAAAGCGACTGCTCCCAAATAACTGACTGGCTTTTTTTTTTAACTCCAATGGACTGAAGTCAAAACTGATTAATTTCTTTCACAAAAAGCACTTACACCACTCTTAAACTGTCTGCATTTCAAGTGATCAAACTTTTGTCATAATTGCTCAAGGAACATGAACTAAGGAAGGTTCCTAAAACTTTTTCTATTCGACAATCATTTCTTATGTTGTTCTAATGTGTTTAGACATGCTTACAACTGTAACACCCACGTATATCCGGTAAATAAACAGTTCGTTTTAAGTTTCTTGTCTTTTGTCAAATTTTCACCCCCCTCGGCCTTTTCCAAACATGTGCTGTTTTGGGGTGGTTTTTTGTTTTTTTTTGGAGGGGGGNGGGGGGGGGGGGGGGGGTTGCTTTGTGCGATTTGACTGCGGCTCGAATAAATGACTGGCAACTCTAGAAGGTATCAGATGCACTCGAGCATTACAGAGCTCGTGACAAATATAGGTCCATAGGAATCGCTAACCGTTCACTTCCTCTTTTAGTTGGAAGAAAGGGAAGAAGATCTTAATTACTTCAATTTGTCTTGCTTAAAAAATGTCTCACCTTAGTGTGTTTGATTGATGTCGTCATTGCTTAATGTTGTTGCCGTCGCTGCTTAATGATAACTTCACTGGGATTGTTTTACTTTAGCAGCTTACCTTATTAAGTGTACCGTGAAAATGACCAGTTTGAAAGAGATATTTCCCCTCCTCTTTCTCGTATAAGCGCATAAGGTGGTTTCGGACAGTCAGCAATCAATGCTTACATTTCAGCACAGGAAAGAAAATAGTCTGATCCAGAAGAAAATGACAGCATATCAAATATGCAACACTGATTGATAGCGACAAATAAGCCATGTGAGTATTCCAAAAGATATGTCTACATCTTGTCCTCCCCAACCCTCTCAAAAATAAAGGTGGCATCATCTTCGCTACGTTCCTGGCCACCGCAAAGGATGAACATAAATATATTCCTGTAATTTTGACTTGACCAACTTAACCCACTAACGCGACGTTATCTCGCAAGCAGGAAGAGCCTATAAACCGACTAGATCTAGCTGGGTTCCTTCATATCCTACTGTCAGTTTACCCGTATTCTAAGTCCATTTGATAGAATCCAAGGTGTGATTAGGTTAAGGTTAAGAGCTGGATTAGGAATGGAGTTAGATAAAAAATAGGAAAGACAGAAAGTATGACTTTAATTGACCCTGCAGGAAATTGGTTTACAATGCCATACAATGCTAAACATCTCATTCACAATACACACGCACTAGACTAGAATGGTGCACATCATACATGTAAAGATGTAGTATTTCAAATGAAGCATGTAACAAAATCATTGCTGGTCGCCCACGTGTGAATAATGCAAGGGAGCAAAACACATAAACCCATACATAGGAACAATATCTGAGGAATGATGAATGTTTCACCATGCGCCTCAAATAAAAGATTTGTACCCTAAATCAGGATTACGCCTACTGGACTATTTTCGAGCCGCAGCCAATGGCATACGAAAAAAGAACTATTCCATATCTGCAAAGGGCCGACTAAAGTCACGATTTGACATAGGGCAAGAAATTCATTATGAACTGTCTATGTACTAGATAAGTATTGGTACAAATAGAATCCATTATAAAAGCAATGGAAGCAAAATAAAAAAGAGACGGAACCAAAGAAATAATCAGTTACTGGGAGCCAAGGGCTTTTAAATTGAGCAAAGAAACTGGTGTCTGGTTCCGAAAGAGCCAAATCTGGCAACCTTGCTCTAAATCTTTGTTCAGCATTACGTTCTCAGTCATGACCGGACTAGGCGGCAAAATAAGACAAAGGTCCTTACCTGTGGAGGCCATGATATACTGGCCTGATTCCTGTCTCGGCTGGCACTAGACAGTGCTTCTGGTGCGGAACTGATATTGGACCGACTCTCAGATACTGTTGGCCTTTCTTGCTGCGTTTCACTTTTCGTAACTGCAGCCCTTTTGAACTTCTGGAAGACTCTGCCTAGCTCAGTCAAAGGATCATACTGATGAGACTCTCCTCCGGCACTCATTTTGGGCTTGTTGGCATAGATGCACGCCTAACAGCTCCTCCAACAACACGTGAAATTGTAGTCTTGCTAAAATGAGACATAAAGAGCGCTCTGTTCTGTCGTATTTTTAACAGAAAAGACATCGCATCGCTGCATGACAGCACATAAATATCTTCTTCAAGTGGTCACGAGCCTTGAGTGATATGACAACGGTAACTGTATAAAGTGGACAGACTTAATGCATATTGAAGTGATGAAATCTCAACCCGACGAAATTTTTTTCAAGAACTCAAATCTTGAACCTGCTTGTGATTCCCTGCCCATTAACAGGAGGCCAACCAAAAATCAGTCTGGAATAGCGGGAGCTTATAAGGAACAACCAAAACTCTCAGCTGGCAAATTTGGAGATCTGATGTCCCTGTGTCAAGGAACCACCCAAGTAATTTGTCATCCTGACCACAAAGCCTTCTATAGAAATTTGCCTCATTTGACAGTTTTAGTGGTCAATGGAGCTTTTGTGTAGAAGATCAGACATCAGATATTCCAGTAGGATGGCGAAGGAGTGAGAGAGAGAGACAGAGAGAGACAGAGAGAGAGAGAGAGACAGAGAGAGCAAGAAAGAGAGAGACAGAGAGAGCAAGAAAGAGAGAGAGAGGGGTAATGTATAGCAAGGGCAATGACATAATTTGATTTCAGGTTACATATTTCTTTAATAAAGCTTTTACTGTGTATAGATGTTGTTAAATCAATTTCCTCAGGTTTATTGCTACGTTTTATGGATAAGGGAATTTTAACTTATACATAACACGACTTGTATTCCTACAATTTTATTTTTATCTGCCTAGGCAGCAAACCGTATGCCACATGCATACAGAGAGAATGAGAGAGAGAGAGAGAGAGAGAGAGAGAGAGAGAGAGAGAGAGAGAGAGAGAGAGAGACAGAGAGAGTCCCTGGATATTGCCAGGAACGTATGACATGGAGACGGCCATGCTACCTTTGTTAAGTCTTTTCAGGTGTGACAATTTTCACTGGCCGCTGACACGAATGTCAACTAATCAAACCCCAAAACAGTGTTCCTGAAAGTTCGGCTTCNTAGATAGATAGATAGATAGATAGATAGATAGATAGATAGATAGATAGATAGATAAACAGAAAGAGAGAGAAACAGAGAGAGAGAGAGAGAAAGAAAGAGAGAGAAGAGAGAGAAAGAGGCATTCCTCAAAGCTTATGTAAAACATGCACTTAAGTTTGATAAAAAAGACCTGAAAATCAAAAGCACCAATAAATAAATGTTTCTTTCACGGTGATAATAATGCATACTCTGTTTAATTTTGGTTTAAGCACACTACAGCGCTCTGTGGTGTGTGTGTGTGTGTGTCTGTGTGTTTGTGTGTGTGTTTGTGTGTGTGTGCGTGCGTGCGTGCGTGTGTGTGCGTGCGTGCGTGC
>JAWQUT010000282.1:112910-186227 GCA_033807755.1 Ellobium chinense
GTGTGTGTGTGTGTGTGTGTGTGTGTGTGTGTGTGTGTGTGTGTGTGTGTGTGTGTGTTCTAACAATCAGTCGGGTGATTAGAGAGACAATGCTAATGAAACATGTCACATGTGCTGCCCTATAGGGATATATACGGTATAGCACAATCCACAACCACTGAGTCTCAGTATACTGACAGCAGGTCAAACAGTCTCGGCACTGTTCTTTAATGTTACCACCTGGCTGAAAAGCTGCTAAATTACCGATTTAAAAGTCTTAGGTCTGACCCAGCCGGGGTTTTGAACCCACGACCTCCCGATCGAGAAGCGCATGCTCTACCCACCCGATTGCCAAAGGGTCCGATGGGTGAAAGTGCAACACACACACACACACACACACACACACACACACACACACACACACACACACACACACACACACACACACACACACACACACAAGCCCCCGCTGTCCGGGTGGGTAAACGTTCGAGTCAAAGCGTTACCGAGGAGAAGGAAGTTAAAGGAGAAAACAATAGAGCGCTAGAGATTGGGTTTTAATAGCCTAGATCTGTTTTAAATTCGAATTCGCATTGTCAGAACAGACGTTATGATTTTATTTCAGTATTTGTTAATTTCATGCACAATTTTTACCTACTTCGTGCTGGCCAGTAGGAAAATAACTATAATTATCTAGACATTATAATGACTTTAATACAAGATTAAAATCCTATCACAAAATTTTTGAATATTGGTCTTGCGGAAAGTTGCATATAAATTTTTATAGTTCCTTTAAAAAATATGATGACTAACCTATATATATTATTCATGTGGAGGAGATAACACTCTGCATTCTCGCTGCATACAATCTTAGTTGCTGATACACAATCTGTAAACTAGGTTATTTGATATGACCAAAGAAAAACCTACAAAATACAAGGTTTTTCTTAAAAATATCTCTTTTCCTACTAAATGGATTCTTTGCAAATTTTTGACAGGCTTCTAAATCAATTTGTCTTAACAGAAACATTTTTCCACACGTCTCTGTGTCTGTGGTCAAGTTTTCTTCATAAATATTATGAAATTCACGAGAACAGGTGAGTTTCTTAAACATGCATACTTGTACAGTATGACACCTGAACTAGTAAATAACCAAAGAAAACATATTGGTAGAAATTGCTTAAACACACCGAATAGAAAAATATTTTTTAAGAACCGCTTTAGGAGCATTCACTTAATGGCAACGAAGGAATGCAAAGTACCGAGCAGAACAATAATAAGGCAAAGAATGAACAGACTTCTTCAAAAGAAGTTCGGAAGTCAAACCCATATTGTCATTCGAACACAGGAGCATATAAAAAGTGCGTTTATTGTGCCGATGGTGTGGCGCATTACCAATGAAAACAACTAGGGTGTACAAAATAAACGCATCTAGTGGTGCATAATCAACAGATGGGGTGCGTTTTTAAAAGCTACGCGCAAGTCACGGTGAGGATGTGTGCAAGTTTGCTAGAAATGTGACGTCTTTCGCGAAGATCGGACGTGAGATCTGGACAAAATAATTGGCGGCAATCCCCTAAGGTTTCAATTTTGTTAGTGCAACTTTTTAATTTATCAAAAGCCTTGTGTCGGAGGAGGATGTGGCAAGAATCAACGGTGGCATATATTTAATAAATGAGGCAAAAATGTAAGTGTAGCAAGAACCACTCGCAATTTCACCAAAACCTTCAGACTCTAAAATTCTTCTTTCCGGCTCATAAAGATGGCAGTAGGAGATAATCTTGATTGTAAATGTCAAAGTCGCATTTTACTTTCATCAAGTTCTTTTATACATTAAGTGACTTTGGTATGGGTGCAGTATTGTATCCAAATCGATGAGAGGTTGAATAAACGAAAATCTTGAGCGAGAATTGTTGACGCTCATATGTTTCCTAAGGAAATTCTTTGAGTTTCTACACATCTTATCCAGAATGCTGATGTATATAATTAATATTCAAAGCAAAAAAAAAAACAACAATGTTTTTGTGTTTTCCTTTTACATCACATTACTGTATAACTACTAAATGTTTGACCAAGCGGTAGATGCGGCTTTTTGTATAAAGATTATTAAGGAAACTTTCATTACAAACGCAGGAAAAGAGGGTAGGAAATATTTCCTATTAAAATAAACTAGTTTAAGTTTAAGGGCCCATATTTACAGTTTCAAAACAATCCGTTCATTAGGAGATAGATGCCTCATTAGATACTGAAGAAAAACCTTGTTCATTATTATCTGTGAACGCACTAAAGTTGCAGCCCGTGAAAGGTGGACCACATGGGTCAAAAACATGCTCGAAATTTTACCGGTAATATTACTTTCAGACAGTAAAAAGACATCCTTTTATTAAACTTGGTAATTAGTGTATTTAAAAGCACCCGTCTCGATTGAGGGACTAAAAACAGGAAGTGCACACTGAATCATTTTCATCCATGTCTGTCACCTTGATAATTTATAATTCATGTGATATTACGTGACTATGTGGACCATGGTCTTAAACTTAGCTCTCCTGCTGAAGAGAGGTTATTTATCATACATTTTTTAATCAATCGGTTTTGCAATTTGGAAATGAATACTTCACCACAGTCTAGTATTAGATGCAGTTGCTGAAGTTAAGAGACTCTTACGTTGATAAAAATTTTGATACAGGCCGAGTATATGTTATCGAATCCAAAGCCTTCCGCAAATATCGGATGGCCTCATGGGTTGCCTATGACCTATCAATACCGTCGATTTAGTAAGATAGTGCATGAACCCAAGAGTAGTAGACTAGCAAACGAGATGACATTGCCAACTTACTCCTACGTACCGGACAAGCTCTATACCAGGCTTGTATGCAAACCAGTCCATGTATAAGGGATAGCTGAGCAGGAAATTCTTTGGATATTGGCATTATGAGACTTCGCGGTACCATGTTATTGAACATGTGATGTATATTGATGACATGACCAGTAGATAACAAGTCGCAGCACAAAGTCTATGCGCGCTGACAAAACCTCGACTATCAGACGTGTGAGCTGATGTCCGGGTTATCGTCAGTAAGCGATATGATAGCCATATCTTGCAAGCTTGTTGGAAGTGCTGTTGCACTCAGTGGCATCGCGTAATTAAGCCTATGGAATAAAGGCAACATCTTTCTCTCGCCTTACACTTCCCTCTTCTCACTTTAATAAACTGGAAACACTGGTCAACAATATTTTTTCCGGTATTTTGATGAGATTTATGACTTCCATATAATTCGAGGACGCTGATTTCAAATATAGCATCAGAATTTAATTTCCACGATACAGTTTTGTATGAATTGGAATTCTTTATTTTATTATACATATTCGAAAATCTAAAAACTGATCCCCTATCCTCCCTCCCCCCTTCCTCCCCCCAAATCTTTCAAAATATGTCTATTTTGATATCTAAATGTCTTAAAGCTGTATTATATTGATCTATGACTGAGTAGAACAGAAACGCACGGAACTTTTAGTATTTTTCATGATTTAATATAATATGAAAACGTCTCTGACCTATTGATTAAACTTTATCATCTTCGATTTACAGGCATGAGCTTGATCAGGGCATTCATTTATCAGGCACCAACAGTAATCTGCCAGCATGACAGTATCATGTCAGTATCCCATCTTCCTTGATATCTTGTGTCCATCGTTTTGGTATCTTGGTGGAATTTTTTGCTTTGTCCCTCACTTATGGCACCAGGATTTTCTGGGAAGTAATCCAGGTGATTTTTAAGAAGTGCACTTTAACGCTCATGTTAGCCCCTAACCTTTCTAACTTCAGTAGGAGGGTCTGGACAAGAGCTTCATAGTTATCGGCTTTCATGTTTCCAAGGGATTTGGAAATCACATTTTAAATCGCATTTCCTTTCAGTTGGTGTCATTGTCTCTGTAAACTCTATGTCTTTTGTTAAAAGTCGTATCTGGGGACCATCAAAGATCCCATCTTTGAACTTTTCATCTGAGAGTCCTGGGTTTCAAATACAGGTAGCTGAAGCACTGTCTCTCTTTATTTAGGATCGTTAACAAACTGCTTCATGGGCCCTAGCTTGGTGTGTAAAGGTGGGAGCAAGATTTTTTTAGGGTCAATTAAAGGTTCATTCTGGATGTTCCTTCCTCCAACACTAGGTTTTTGTGGGTTTTTTTCTCCTTGGCCGGTCCTTCCTTATCCAATTTTAACTTTTTGCCCTACTGCTCCAAACATAAGAAACAAGGGAATTTAGTATACGCCCCCCCCCCCCCCNCCCCCCCCCCCCCTCCTTGTTGTCCAAGACGCATGGAAATCACTTCGAGGTCACTACGGACAAGTCAGTTGTGTTCACAATAATTTAAATTCTCAAGAACTACTTTCATTGTTTTATATCGTTCCTTTATCTGAACTGAATGTCCAATTGGAACACATGCTAGCTGGTTATCATTGTGCAGTAAAACCCACTTTAAGTTAGGCTCCTCTTTGAACTGTCAATAAACAGTCTCACTCTTTTGGCAAATACTCACAGCCCACTGCCTCAATCAAACATTTAATATCGGTCAGCATAAAAACTGTTCTTTCTGTGAAAAATATATAGGCTAGGAGTTGGTTCCTCTCTATAGGTTAAAGTGTCTATTTTAAAGATGATGTAATGCTATTCAGAATTGATTAGAGATCATTTAGGGTTTAGTCTGCGAGATCGAGGGGGGGGGGAAGTCTTCTGTATTTTGTCATATTTAGAGTCAGCAACCCTGGATTAGGTTAAATTGATATATTTTATGAAAACACAAAATTTTTCTTGACCTGTATATGAAATAACGAAATAAAATCACGCTTATTTCAGTCGTAAAAACATAATATAACATATTTTAAGGTTCATGTAAAATGTCTCTTCTCCCTTGCCTCACTAGTCTTGCACGCATCGCATCAGGATTCCACAGCAATCCCAACACATACCGCGAGTGACAAAAGCAAGCAAAAAAACGGCACTATTCGCCTCATAGGTTACAGGCCTGTAATTGTACTTTCACTTTTGGATCGTACAACTTAGGGGGTATATTTCATCTCTCCTTTTCCCTCTTTTGGCATGCCCTGCTTCAAGTAATAAGGGCTCCAGGGGGGAAATTTTGATATCATGGGAAACTGTGTCCATTTTACTTTATTTTGCCAGGCACTATTTAGCCCTGGGCTGGAACTGCCAGGTCAAAGGTGTGCTCAGGCGGAAGAGGAGGGGTTTGGCATTGACCAGTGAAAAATGTAGGCTCTGTTTACAAATAGCAACCATGCTCAAAATTTCAATGGGCTTGCTAGGGTTGGGTAAGTCTTCAAATTTGGGCCACATAATGAGCTTCATCTAGTATGGGTCTGGATGAAAGCTAAAACTTTGGGTTCAGAGGGCAGTTCAAAATGTTAATAAAGCCCATAGAGGAAAAAAGGGTCCTATCCCATTACAGGTCTGTAACCTCATACCAGCTATACGGGGAAAGGTAATTACCTCCCTTTAACCTCTCCCCACATCTGATTATTTCCTACACATGTTTTGAGTAGTCAATAGTGATGAATTCTCTACTGTTGAAGTGTCTCTCATTTGCTTGTATAATGACACAGGATGATATTCTTGTGGTAAGAGGGACACAGAAAATTTTCTAAAGTCTGACTCACTGGGATGAAATGGATGGGGTGTTGATAGCCTTTGTTAGTTCCCTGGAGAAATATGCAACTGTCAGCTGTCAAGCACATTCATTTCCCCACAAAATGGTGGCAATGTTGCTGAAATATCTATCTCAGATCATTCTTATGGCGCAATTTAGAGTTTGATACCTCTCAAAATAGCCAATTCTCTTGATGACATACCCTATGCTACCTTGAAAGCTCCCATGAACCTACAGTCCAACCCTAAAATGTTGCCATGGTAGCCAATTTGAAGGGGAACTAGACTAGTAGGAAATAGTCAGAGGGAAGTGACCTGGATGATTGGGAGGGAAAGGGGAAAGTTACCCCATCTTTGCTGGTCACTGTAGCCATGTAAACATCTTGGCATAAACAGATGGTTTTTAGTTGACCTCATTTGCAACCCTTACGGGTCAGATTCACCTATAACCACACATTTAAAACCTGGCATTCTGCAAAGGAGCATTCTGTTATTGATTGGGAAAGAAGCCCTGGGCTGGAGAAACGCAAGTTTGGTGCATCTGCCCAAAAGAATTTAAAGACAATGCAGCTTCCTTTGACAACAACATGTGAGCCTTTCAAAAAAGATCACCTCGAATTCTGATTTGGTCCCCAGTTTTTCGTTATTATTAGTCTGCTTTTGCCCGCGTGTTAATATATGGGCCTACACACTTTATTTTCTCTATCTAGAAGGCTCAAATTGTACCTGAAACGTTAAAATTGGCTGCTTTATTTATCCACCATTTCTTCAGCTTAGACTATCCATCTGTAAAATGGGTACCTGGTTATGGGCAGTAAAAGATATAGTCTTGCAGCGGCACTTAATGATACCCAGGGAGTACTTGCTGGATTAATAATGTTAGTGTGACTGTGAAGTCACAAGAACGGGCCTTGGCATGACTACAAGACCTAGTCTACAAGCTGCAGTTATTGGTGTTATGTTATGATTATTATTACTAGACTGTTAATATTAAAATTTACAAATACCCCGCCCAAATTTATGGCATGAGGAGTGTCGCTAGAGAAAACACTGGTTCATAGGATAAGGCCAAATCTAGACTAGACACGGCATTTTTCGGGTCTTCTTGTCCTAGCCTATTGGTTGCATCTGTTGGGCTTTGGGCACTTCTTAAGGAGTGCCGGGCACTTCTTAAGGAGTGCCGGGCTTTGCAGGTCATCTGATAGAAATGAATCTTCTTCTTCTTCCTCTTCTGCTGCCTTTAACAAATCGCGGATAAAAATGTACATCCAAAGCGCAGATGAGTCCTGCCTATATCCGAAAAATATTGTATTGTGTGGGTGCCGCGAGATAAAAATTGGATTTCAATAGGCTAGACTAGTCTAGATCTAGACTCTAGACTACACTGTCTCTTTCCATTGAACGCCATCACATCGGTATAGTCTAGGCCTACCTGCAGACTTTGCCTCCAAAAGCCTTTCATGCTTCCAAGGTGTGCTCATCATGTAAAGCAATCTGTTTGGAGACTGTAAAACTACAAACATCATCTAGGCCTAGGCTGGCTACACTGACAGTCCAACAACTTCACAGCAAACGTCAGTAATGAATATTAATCAAAGGTTAGGCCTATGCTTGGTCCTTAGGGAGTTTAGGTTGGCTTTTGTAATTTCGTACTCAGTGCCAAACAGCAAGGGCTAACTAGCTACTTGCTGGGTGTGCAGATATTTGGTAACAGTCATTGACAATTTGAAAACTTTAGCTACTAGTCTAGACAAATTAGCTTTTTTCCCGAGGTATCTTACATAGGTATGGTCATTCTCAATACCTATCAACCCACCCATGCAAGCAATGGACCAGCCTAATCCTGTTTTTTATGGAGGGGCAGACGTGAAGAGTAGGGTGGCCAGATTTCAGATGTGGCACCAAATTGATGAGAAAAATAAGTGCCCCTAAATCGCCAAAGCGAACTGTCAGCGCCAGTTAATGTGCAAAATTGATAAATCTGATAAAATCATTGCTTTCTACAAAATAAGCATCAAGGAAACAATGTTAACATGTTATCTACGGGTTTCGTGATAGAACAAAACTATTTTATACGAGTGCTGAGTGAACAAAGATTCTAAATAACAAGACGGGACATTCTAGCCAATCACTCTATTTAAAGAAGTGTCCACGGTGAAGTTCTGGTGCCCCCTAGCGGAGGGCTAGTGCTGAATCTTGACCTAAATATATAGGCCTTATCTTCTTGAATACCAGCTTGTCGACAAGAACATAGCCAGACTTTGACTGGCCAGCTCTTGGACCATGTGTTCAAGTTTTCAGAATTATTGCATAGTTTTATTTTTAATCTTATTTCAATTGATACATTAAACTGACAAAACAACCTGGTAGTATCACGGGCTGCCGGCCGAAATTCGCGAAATCACAGGCATCTTACAAACGAAATATAGTACGATATCATCCACAAATAATGTTGTTATCATTAACATCGATGAAACTGCGTTCGACAGGGTATGCTACATATTCGGGGTCCACCTCCCATCCAGTACTCTCCTCCCTACAACCACACAACTCTGTTTCTATTCCTGGCATACATCTAGGCATAAAAGGAACGCAGGCAGGCAGACAGACAAACAAAAACAAGCAAAAAATATTCATTCTTTTCCATCACATAATTTTATCTGAGGTAGATTACGTTGCAGATATATAATATGGGCCTGCTCATCTCTACGCTTTGGGAATAATGTTATGGCCTATAATGAACTGTCTTCATGCGTTGGTGTATCTTTGTTCAAACAAAACACCAACACTAGGCCTAATACTGTCTAAAAAAATTCACTGTAAAGATGTGTTGCTCAAGTAGTCAAGTTCAGATAATTATCTATCCGTGCATTCCCGCGTCGGAGGCTTGATTTCCTCTGTGACAAGCGCTTCGCGGCATCGTTACTCTTCCCTGACTTGCTACTTATGTGAGAAAGTAGTTTTGTTGGTTTTTTTTTTAATTACATCTAAATGCTTAATATTTTTAAGGCTCCGACGAACGGAAATAGGCCAAGTAAGAGATGTTGTATTACAATGTCTCGAATGGAAGAATAAAGCTGTTCTAATTTTGACGCAGACTGTATCATTGCAGAGACAGTACAAGCGTGATGATTATGAGGCAGCGATCTGTACAGCCGGTTTAAATGCTGGGAGACAAGAAAGCAACCACTTATCTTACAGCCATTGAAAGTGAGACTTATGCCGCTTTTTGGCTAAATCAGTTTATTGTATGACATGAAAGCTTAATGTTTATACTATCATTAGATTTAAGAAATAAAAAGTTATGATCTATCGTTGTTCTGGCCCGAGATATAGACTGGACATTTGAAATGGAGGGTGTGCGGTCATCCAGAGGAATGGAAAAAAAATTCTGCACAAATCATGATTTTACTATACATGCCTTCTATGCTGCCTCACACATTGCCAAATTCATCTAGAATCACTATTTATATACTCATAAAACCAGTATTATTATGTACAAAAATGATTTTATCCTCAATTTCCGTAACAGACAAAGAGTTGATACCGCCTGGCCCCTATCACCTTGGAGTCAGATATCTCAGTTCACTCAGTACCTTGTCTGACAACATGAGCCCCCATTTTGACTGGCTGCAAAACGTTTTAGACTAGGCCTACATTTACTTCGGAAATCATCTATTCTGGAACCAGACTTAGCAGGCGTATGCCTCGATAATATCTCGACATACAAACAAACCGTATAGCCAGCATCGTCGCAATCAAAAGGGCAGATCACTTATACCAACAGGCTCACTTTGTGGCCTACGTGTTTTTTTGTGTTAAATATACGTGCGCGTGCATATGTGTGTATGCGTGCGTGCGGGGGCATGTGTGTTTTTGTGTTTTGCATGCGTGTGTGTGTGTGTGTGTGTGTGTGTGTGTGTGTGTGTGTGTGTGTGTGTGTTGTGTGTGTGTGTGTGTGTGTGTGTGTGTGTGTGTGCACACTGTGCAAGCGCGCGCGCACATGAGGGGGTACTTGTGTATGTGTGCATGTACAATGTACATGTGCCCGAGTGTGTGAATGGATGGGTGGGGTGCCGGTATAAATGTGTATATTTATGCAGGTGTATATGTGCATGTGTGAACGAGGTTTTATGTTATATATTAATGACTGAAATTGAGTGAGAGTGGATCAGAGCGGGGGAGGGCTGAGTGCAGCAGCTATAGTATGTGTACATGTATTCTTTAAATGATTTAGACAAAAATATACNCTGAATTTTTATTGCATCGGCCACTGCCAGTAGATAACCCGCCCTTAGCTTCAACTATGGCAAACACCAGCGAAGCTGTACCGGCTGATGTTGCATCACAATGCACGATCAAGCAAGCTGAAAAGGTGAGTCAAAAGCTTAAAGTCCTCTCCGTTACACTTGCTCTATCAGTTACAATCCCGAATATAATTTGAGCGGTTAGCTATGCCATGATAAATGGCTCTTTGCTGCACACGTTAACACCTTAACCTGTGTGATTTCATGGTTTGGCTGGTGAAGAAAAAATCAGAACATGTCTGATTTTCCTCTCCGTTACAGTCCTCTCCGTGACGGAAGTTCTGGCAATTAATATGTAACGGAGAGGACAGGTGTGTAACGGAGAAGACATTCATAACTTTTGTAACCAGTTCCCAGTCAGCTGTGGTGAAAATCAAGAAATGGAAGGGGACTGCTGGCCAAAACCTAGTTCTAGATCTGGTTCCCATATTATTATTATATTGTTATGGAGTTCACAGAAAGATTCCCACACTATTTCTAGTGCAGCAATGAACGATGATCCATTTGCTGCAGTTTTAATCCAGTGCTTGCCCTATATCAACTAACCATTTCGTTTAATAAAAGCAGGAAAATAGAAATAATGAACCTCCATTTTATTTTACTGTGTGCATTGACTATTGAGTAGGAGATCAGTATGGAAACACTTGTACAAAGTGCAAGTGGTCCACAATCCATTCCCACTTCTGATTTGTGATATCATATTTATAGGCCCTGTCTGAGCAAACTTAAAACTGTTCCCAAACTCCAGGCCTCACTTAACTTGACACAGCAAAATCATGTTTAGCTTGAAAGATGGAATAAGTATGCCTGACACTCAACAGCTGCTTGACTTCATTTAGATAGAACACAATGTAATTAACAATATCACTTAACACTGTCATGTTTTTCAACCTCTCCTATTTATTGCAAATATTAGTGGAATAGGAGGAATACCAATCTCCCTTTTTTTACTCTTTATTATGCTATTCTTATTTTCATTCTTCAACAGTCCACAACAAAATCAAAGCCCGTGCCAGCTAAAGACAGAATGCGTGCCTACCGTGAAAGGTTAAAATGTGATGTTTCAAAATATGAAGAGATGGAGGAAAAAGACAGAAAAAGAAAACGGAATGCCTATAAGCCAGTGTCACAGATGTCAGAACAACAACATCGCCGCAGTGGCGGTTAGCACGAAGACAGACAAGAGGAAAGAAGAAGACCTGCACAGTGAATTTTGTAGAAAAGTCTCCGCAATTTACACGGTCTGACTACACCTCTTTATTGGGTCCCAAATCACTTTGTTACCATTTTCAGGATAAAAGCTTACTTTAATGGAAGTTTGATCTTTTCCCCCAGTACAAACTCATCAGTAGTATATGAAATGCCACGCATTTGAATGGAAGTTAAATGAAAGTGTTAGCTTTTGCTGAGTGCAAACTCATAATGCAGACAAAAAAGAAACAACTTATCCTTGGGGTTATGTTTCTATGGATGATAAGCTACTAGTCAATGGTCACTATGTTTTCTGTGTAAAATGATTATCGGTATGCTATATTTGCAAATTATTTTTTCTGACACAGTATTTACTCTATAAAACTTACTTATCACTAACACTTTAAGATTATTTGGATGATTTGCTGAAGTCCCCATAGCAGTTTTTCCTCACTGTATAGAAAGATGTCCATTCCGTTACAGTTATGTCCCATCCGTTACAATTATGTCCTCTCCGTTACGCACATTTCTTTGCCTCATAAACTGAAGACAAAAAACTGAATCATCAAATATTTCATTGTATGCTTTTGAGAGAGCATGTTTTAATATTTCAGAGATAATGGGCTCAAAAAATCCATTTTCATGAGACCTAGGCGGTATGTTACATACCTGGATACAATTGAATATGTAAACTTGGAAATTAAATGCTGCAATTACACTCCTATTTAATGGATGGAATTTTGAAACCTCTTTTTTTATTTCAAGCCAACCCTCAACAGCCCCCTAGGCATGAAAGGAAAATTCAAGCAATTACACGGTTCTTCAAAAACTGATTTTAGGAATTGTAACGGAGAGGACATTTTTTGCCAATTACTCAAGTTCAAGGTCGCTTTCAACTCATACTAGTTATAATTAAGCTTCAAAAATATACGTGTATATTCTTTGATATATGTAGTCTCACTGTACCAGTTTATGGAGAATTTGGTGCCACAATAAAATTTCACATTTTCATTCCTGACTTCTTCACTTTTCTTGAAAACGTCCGATATCCAGCATCGTCGCAATCAAAAGGGCAGATCACTTATACCAACAGGCTCACTTTGTAGCCTACGTGTTTTTTTGTGTTATATATGCGTGCGCGTGCATATGTGTGTATGCGTGCGTGCGGGGGCATGTGTGTTTTTGTGTTTTGCATGCGTATGTGTGTGTGTGTGTGTGTGTGCACTGTGCAAGCAAGCGCGCACGTGAGGGGGTACTTGTGTATGTGTGTACAATGTACATGTGCCCGAGTGTGTGAATGGATGGGTGGGGTGCCGGTATAAATGTGTATATTTATGCAGGTGTATATGTGCATGTGTGAACGAGGTTTTATGTTATATATTAATGACTGAAATTGAGTGAGAGTGGATCAGAGCGGGGGAGGGCTGAGTGCAGCAGCTATAGTATGTGTACATGTATTCTTTAAATGATTTAGACAAAAATATACAAAATTGGTCTGTCAATTGGCCAGGAAAAGATCTACCAATAAACTAAGTTTAAAGTCATGTAGTTCCTATGCATGACTGAGAAAACACTTCATAACTTCCAGGTTTACGGAAACTGGCCAAGAAAGCTGAATCTTGCCATGACCGCGTGCATACGCCATAGTTAATTAAGATTCTGCGTTAACGACAGTGAATAGTACGAAATCTCGGAGTTTCCTGTAGCTACCATAATGCGTTAACTATAAACATTAAGGATTATAATGCAAATGGCTTCAAAACCCGTCCGCTGTTCGCGAGGAAATCTTGTGAATGTGAATTTGGCCTCTCCGCCTTTCCTTCATCTCAAACACTTAAGCACGAACGTTACCTTTAATAAAATACTATATGATGTTCAAAAGAGACATGGTTAACTACATGTTACTCAACTTTACCTCGGCACAAGTTGTGACATTATTACGCTTTAAATTATGTGGGTTTTTTGTTTTATTTTTGGGCATGCATAAACTTTATTGAGAATGTCATGGATTGTTCCAGTTATTTTAATTTATTAAACAGCTTCGAGTGTTTGTAAAAAAAAAAAAAAAGAAACTGAATTAGACGTATTTTGGGGAAACTCTAGACACCTGTAAATATCGCTCCTAATCACATTCAGACACATTGCTCATATTTTCTAAGTCCAAGGGAAAGTAAAAAATTCATAACTTTTATCAATTTGGATGATTTAAAAACCTATATATTCATATTTCTTTGAGTTCTCTCCACTCATATGATTAAAAACTAAATAAAAATATGATTCTGCCCAATGACGCAAAACTTTTTGAAAAATGTATAATGAATTTATTAACAAAATGGTCAACGTTTCGTGTTGAACACGTTTTCAAGACTGACAATGCAAGTTTAAGACATACAAAGAAAGGCAAGTGAATACATATCCGAGAGCCAGAAACAGAAATAGAAACAGAACAACTGAAAGGGATGATTAAAAATGAGCTAACACCGAACAGAAATGTAAGTCTGTGATACCTACATTTACCCGCCTCCTGGTTACTGGTCATGATGTTGCCATCTTGATCTGACACTTTTTCTTTTTGTTTTATTGTCTTGAGACGTCTTGTAGCGGAATTCGAAAGTACACGGTATTGATGAAAATAGTCATTGCGATTAAAGAGCAAGGACTCTCAATAACACATCAACTTGTTTGGACTTTAATATTATTCATTAGACAAGAGTTAGTTTTAATACTGTGTATGAACTATAGGCTTAAGTAACTTGAAAATTAGTCTTCGAAGAATTCGTAACTATGGCGAGCCAAAGTCTTTATCAATTATTTTGGATTAGAACTACATGTTATTTGCAGGATTTACTGACCTGTGCTTTCATAGTTCACACATCCGAATGGTTGTAGCCGCGTGAAGCGCTAGTGCATTTTGCAGGTCTAAACTGCCCACGAGCCTTTATCTTTTTCTGATAATTTGATCTTACACAGACATGTGGTGTGAAGAACGCTGCAAAGTTGTTTTTGTTTTTTTTTAAAGTTTATATCAGGGTCGTACTGTTGTGTGGTGTCGCCTCCAAAGATATAGATATTATCTTAGAGACCGAGAGACTAATACTACTAATTAGAAAAAACAAAACAAAACAAAACTAGGAAGTAACGTTATCAATACCCGAGATTAGACTGTCTCACACGTCATGTCATAAGGACTTTTAATCTGTTGACAGTGACAAAATAGTTACACAGAGCACGAGCTCTTATTGCTGCAAAGATCTAACAATTCTATTGCTATAACCTGATAAACACCATTTGCGAGCTGGAAAATAAAATGTAAATGACAGCGCCACTGTATGGATCCTAGGGGGTTGAGATGGCTCATGACTGTGAGGCCCGCCGTGGTACTGATAATATGAAATCGTGTGACGGACAATTGCTGGATGCGAATGTCTTGTTTTCTTCATCACTATTATTATTAAAATAATATTATCATACGTTTCCTTCATGTGGCATGTCCTTTGCAGAGCGTAGAAAGTCTCTGAGTCTCT
Source organism: Ellobium chinense (assembly GCA_033807755.1). Classification (NCBI taxonomy): domain Eukaryota; kingdom Metazoa; phylum Mollusca; class Gastropoda; order Ellobiida; family Ellobiidae; genus Ellobium; species Ellobium chinense. The sequence continues at coordinate 127,575 of JAWQUT010000282.1, forward strand.
GTTTGTTTCTAGTCGTTGCCACTATCCCAGTGTAACTGTCTTTATCATTCTTCTTTTTTTGTCTTCTTCTTCTTATTATTAAAACCTGTATTTGCTCGTGCTAATTAAATCAGTAAAAACATAAAATGCTTTGTTATATATAGGCCTATATATAAACAAACTGCCCACCTAATCGACGAGTATAACAATATACATATCTCGTCCTTCCTGGCGTAGAAGATCATACGCCATTCATTAAATCATTGTGTGTTAGAAAAGGAAAAAGTATAGATACAGTATTTTGCGCATCTACATTAATTCTACTTACCGATTACTTGTACAGGCAGCTTTACTTAATCGCAAGTTGTGATTATTTCGCCTTCCGTGTGCACATGATGTGCATGATGATGATGATAATATATATATATATTGCTATCTCTCTCTCTCTCTTCTCTCTCTCTCTCTCTCTCTCTCTCTCTCTCTCTATATATATATATATATATATATATATATATAATTATATATATATATATGTGAGATAAAACGAAATGCACAAGGGTCAGCACAAACATTTCCATAAGCCTTTTGAGATCTAATACAGTATAGAAAATAACAAAAAAAAACAATTTGTATTTGAGTTACAACAAGTTTATTTAGCTTAGTCTTTATGATAAATTTTCTTCTAACAGTATGTATCTGGATGGCATTTTCTTTACTCTGAGGGTCACTGCTGTATGTGCAATTATGAAAAAGTGTCTGTTACAACTTTTTGGTCATAACTGGCATTTTCCACTCTTTCAGTGATCCAGTGCAAACCAAGCAAGTACAACACAGTGAAAGTAAATCTATTGAATATGATTCATGCAAGCCTGTCTACCAATATTCAAACAAAACTACAAATGTTCCTGAAACAATTATGAAATGTGTACTTCTATTTATTGTGTAAGAGAAACAAGGTGTAGTAGGGATATGTTACTAAGCCAGCCTATTTTTATATATTCAATCTGCATACTATACAAATACATTGAAGATGTCTTTTGGCTCACAAGGTCATAAAAACATATAACATGTGCATTTGCAATCTACATTACATAACATATCTCAGGACTGATAACTACCTTTGTATGTATATAGAAACTACAACTGAGAAGTGTTTCTCCAAACTCAATAAAAGCACTTTTGTTGAAATAATAGTTAGTGTATTCAGAGATACATTTCTGTGTTAATTTTCTCGACACATAAACTAAGCTTGAAATCTGGATTCTTTGAAGTTTATGTCATTTAATAGTATATAAAAATATACACGTTTGAATAGAAATTACATCATGTTATTTCCAAAAACATCCCAAGATCACATGGAGAGTTTTGGAAAAGCTCTCTTCACCTGCTCTTTTCCTACCGGTAGAGATAGCAAAGGTGATTCCTACTAGTAGAAATATAATTGCTTTCTGTATTAGATTTGCCACTTCTATCAGACTGCTCTCTCCATGCTGACAAATATATGTTCATTTGAATGAGAGGTAATGTAGATCACTGTATGAGTCTCAGGAATGGGGTAGCAATGCTATTCTTTTATGACAAATTTGCATAACCAAGACTATACTTTTTGAAGTACGGTAGCATTTGATTTCTATGAAATTCTAGCTTTGAGACATTACATTTCCACAAAACAAATTTCTGAACTGCCAAATTTTCATTTCATGGAATTCTGTCAACAACACATCACATTTCACTATAAATATCCCAGGCTAAAAATTACACTTCTGAGTATTTACATTAGTTCTTTAATTGCCATTTACCAGGATTATTTTCATTCTTCATCATTTTATTATGCAAGATTTTACTTCTATTTTCTTGAATCCTTTGCACAGCAAAGCACTATGACAAAGACGTGCATTTCTGAATCAGAACATCGCTTTCCAAAGTTACTCTTCTGAAATGATCGTACTGTAAAAGTTAAATAAATATGTGTGATACAGTATTAACCTGTGCACTTGTCATAGAAAACTTCTCTTACTTTGCATTTCTCACAAATATAAATAAATGTCTACCACTCAAGTCATAACATTCAAATTGACATCTTTTCATCCCTCTATGGTGATCTGGGAGCAACATAGGATATATGTCAAACACTAAAACTGATAAAATATATCACAAGTATTTATAAAGGAGAAAGAGAGAATTGTTAAGAAATCTTAACTTGTTATTCACATTTTGGCTCGTTTTGAGAATGTAAGGAGATGAGTCAGATTTTGGCACATTTTGAGAATTTCAGGAAATGTAACTCTTTATGAATGAGTAATCCTCCTCTTTCCCCAACCCTACCTCCAGCTGTCACAAAAATCCTCTGTAATAATCGGTGCACTGGCAAGAAAGAAATAAATTCATTGCTTAACCCTCACACTTTTTATTTTAATGGATATCAAGCATCGTGATCTGAAATTTGTAAAGGACTGCCAAGATAAATGACTCTGTGTTGGTGTAGTGAGATAGTTCACAAACCCATCCCCAACAGCAATTCAAGGTTCTAGTCATACACTTTGTACCCCATTCCAGAAACTTGAAGACTGTCCATCATACAGCCTTTAATTCAGTATTGCTAGCTCTACTTATGATAAATCTCATACACAAATAAGAGCCACACACTCACAAAAACTTGCCCAATAACACATTTTGTGTTCATGTACAATATTAACATCTAATTCATCTCTCTATTCCATTTGCTAACAATGTCTTACTCTGACAATTTACCCATCATTTCTAAAGCACCTCTGCCTTACTCACACATGGCAGAATTCTATTTGAATTTAATATTCACCAAAACCCTGCAATTGTAAAAATAGAAATGTGCATACTGCCACGCTTGTGCCATTAAAAATCCTGCAATCAGCTGCATCATATGTATGTTTAGGTGAGCTCTAATGTTCCTTTTCAGCACAATTATGGCTAAAACAGAGATGCCGTTTGGATCTCTGTCAGGCCACCAACAAGAGAGTGCCTTTGGAGAAATTTGCTGCCAGCAGAATTCAAACCAGAGACCTTTTGTGCCAAGAGACAAGCACTTTACCATCTCCCTACCCTGCTGGTTACAACCACATGAGTCTGGATGCTGAAGAAATAGCAGGAATGACAGCTGACCCTAATAAGGTTCAAGAATCACTCCATGATTATGACTGACATACAAATCAATTCAAATGCACTGATCTCTCTTAATAAACCCATCCCTATCACAGCATACATCCCTGCATTCATTTCTCTCATTCTTAGATTGAAAAATTGCACTTCTGTCTTGTAGCCAGTCAAAATAAGGCTTATGTCACCAGCCAAGGAACTGAGATAAAGTGATTGGGGCCATCCTATAACCAAAAACAAAAACCAACCGTTAATTTTGTCAGCAAATGGTAAGAACTGCAGATAAATCTGAGTTCTTGTGAGGCATACTGAATGAATCACAAGGTATAAAGTTATTCTTCAATTGTGGTGTTCTCAGAAGTATTTTTCCACTGCATAGGGTGATCCCCTTGCTATTTCACACAACTATATCGCAAACTAGCATAAGGCTACACCAAAATTTTTCACCCAATGAAAGTAGATCTATATAACTTAAAGTTTCATATCATAACAATTGCTTGGTCTAGTGAAAAAGCTGTTTTAAGCCTCATTTTAGCTGGCAGCAAAACATTTAAACTCCCGTACATTTAGTCTATATGTGTGTAAGCACCTGACAAAATGAGGCACATCTTGCATTTTGGTATCATTAAGACGTATCGCCAAGCAGATTAATCAAGGCGCTTCCTGCTGGTGAAAAAAAAAATATTGCTCTAATTAGTAGAAAAGAGATGACCTTTCAAAGACAGGGAGTGACACAAACATAGTTTTGAGAAAAATGCTATTAAAGCTTCAGCATAAGCATAAGCCAAAACTGCCTCGCAACCTGGGTAATAATAATGTATAAATGTAATACCATTTCTCACAAGGACTGCTCATATTTCCATGAAAAATAAGGACATTATGAAAAATCTAAACCCAGGTGCACTGAATTCATAAAAAAATATTAAGACCATATCTGTTACATGACGTGAACCTTCCACTCACATTTTAGTCAAAATTACCCACGGTGACTTGATTTAAAGTCATTTTTCAAGGTCTTCTCTCATTTAGTACAACAGCTTGAAATAAGGACAGTAATGAGTTCAAATATGCTCAAAATCCAAATTCTATAAACTTCACCTGATCCTGCCTTTTGCCGATCTTTATCAATTTCAACAGTGCCGAAAAGTGTCTCATTTTCTTGGGTGCCCATATATAAACATACACACACACAAACGCACATCTATACTATATATACAAATATGCATGACAAAAAACCAAAAAGTTCATGAAAATAGAGCAATAAAAATTTGGAAGCAATATTATCGGCACAAATCACATGATGGTGGAATGGTTTGAAACTGTACAATATAAAAGCATAACACCGAGCACCAGTGCTGTCAACAAATGGAGATGCATGAATACATGGGAACACATTCTATACAAAACTAAAACTTCTCTGTAACACTTTTTAAATCCTAAAGTATTAGCTGGCTAATATTAGTCCTATGGATATTACATAATCTACTTAATACAAAATATTTTCAGTTCTCCTATGAATTTTGTCCTAGGTGTGTTCAAGTGCATATGAAAGATGAAAAAGTCTTAAAGGTACAGGGAAAGATAATTACGTCAAACCTAATAAAATCCATATTTTTTCAAAAACTTTAAACCGCATGCTTTTTCTCTCAGCCTGACCATTTCTAAGAAAACACGAAGGAATGTCAGGATCTTCATCCTGTATATTTCGCCATTATAAAGTGAGAAAAGCTACCAGACCACTGGTGCAGACATATCACAATCATTTACTAGCCTGAAACATTAACAGTCTGAATTATTCCAAAACAATCCTAGGTACAGGTGGCAACCTTGCTTTGTACTGATAGAAAAACATCCCATGATTAATAATGTCCAAATAATGACCATTAATATTCTATTATAATTGCATTTGCTTTTCTCTATCATATTTCTTCCCCTAAACAAAATTATTATGTAGTAGTGACTCTTTTTGGAAATTCTGAACGCAACTTCCTATCATGGAAAGACATTCTTATAAGTCAGGCTCAATGCATATTGTCTGTAAAGGTGAAATTCTCATAGAAAAAAAACAGGATAACACTGCATAAGTAAAAGTCACTACATGTACTAAGTCCATACAACTGAAGGTACTCAAAAGTTTGAGATTAGAGAACATTCTTCAGTCATGTCATCCATTCAGCATGAGTAAATCAAACACATAGAGTATTCATTGTGAAAATATCGCTGGATTTAAATAGAACAAACCAGCCCCTGTAACGGAACAGTATGAGTTTTTTTGTTCACTATTAAGCTGGTGCGCTTCACTCATGTTTAAAGAGCATAATTCCAGTATTGCTGATCTGGAAATTGTTCAAAATTAGAATTAGAATTTGCTTATGTACAACTTAAGAGTTAATATCCCATGATTCCTAAAGCAGCCGTACTTAATAAATAAAATTACAATTGCCTAACAATGGCAATAGAACTGTGCCTCTGTGGTTTTCCAGTGATGTTAAAGGGACAGGGGTAGATTTTCATGTCACAACCTAAGACATCCCCATTCTTTTATCAAAAATTATAAACTGGGTACATTTCCATCCACCCGACCATTTCTAAGAAAACACAAATGGAATGTTGGAATTTTCATCTTCTGTATGCCACACTTACCTGTGCTAAATTACATCATAAAGCGAGAAAAGCTAGCTGATAACTGGTGCTGACAAATACGCAACCTGTCGGGACCAATCGTCGGCTAGCCTATTTCCAGTTTTGACATCATGCAGCTTGAGTAATGGTGGCAAATACAAGGTAAAAAATCCCAACATTCCTGCTGTGTTTTCTCAGATACTGTCTGGCAAAAGGAAAACTATAAGCGGATTAAGTTTTATGGAAAAATAATGTGGACTTACTAGGCTGTAACGCAAATAACTACCCCTGCCACTTTAATGTGAGCAGTTGAGGAAGTGTGTAAAGACCATGGATGAACACAAGACTTGCACCTGGAGATTAGGGAACAATATTCGGGGAATATGTATTCATGGTTTTAAATTGCTGTGAAGTTAGAGTCCCTGCAATGAAGTGGCAACACATTCATACTTGTAAGTGGAGAGGACCTGGGTTCAATCCCCAGCAAGGATGGGAAATTTTCTAGTTCTCTTTTTTTCAGTTGTTACTCAGTAAGTTCTAATTAAACAGACTCAACTCTATTTTAAATTACAACATTTTCACCAGTGGAGCTTACTTCCAAACAACTGCTTTGCTATGTGCTAATTTTACAAAAACATAAGTTGGGATTTTTTTTCCTTCTTCCATAAATTTCGGAATTTGGTATTTATTGGGGTACTGCAGTCGAGCGATGAAATGCACAAGTCTTGTAATATATCAAGTGGCAAAGAGTGTAATTCAAATTTAGTGCTGGTATCAGGTAAGTATGCAAATTAATTTCGGCTTTTTACAGCAACACATCAATGAATGTTGGACACTCAGCATCATATGGTGTGTACAACTGATTGTAAAGAGGACCTTTCTGGCAAAATAATGTGTTCTGTGTGACTAAGAGGTATTAAGAATGTCACCTCATTCAATTAACACCTTCACACACCACTCCTTTAATGATATTTGCAAAATCTGCAGCAGAAGCAAAACATTCCACTTTTGTGCATTCAGTGAATTGGTATAAATTTTAACAGCAATGTGCATTAGCGCTAATTCTAACTGCTGAGGTCAGGATAGAGAAGGGGAAACAAATATTATGAAGCACTCAAAAGTTGATTTTGAACTCAATGTCAGCTAGGGAAGTGATACACAAAGGCTTCAATATGATGTGGCAATCTTCTGTCACAGACTTACCAAAACAGGGCCATAACTTGCAAGGTTTACCTACATATATTTAACTGATCTATCTATGAATTAAGTTGGCCTTGGTAATGCCACCATTACCTGAAAGTCCCTTGCTATGGTTCAAGACACATATAAATTGAAGCTGATATGGAATAGGCATGCAAACTCAGTCGCCGCCTATCCTTTACCATGAATATAATGCTTGCCTCCACTACTGAGTCTTTTCATCTGCTAGAATATCTGCCATGGTATTGCACAGAGGCTGAAAGCACTTAGGCCCCTATGCCATACCAACGGTGAAACTTGCCAATGCATTCTAAAATTCATTCCAGTTGCTAGAATAATGGGAACACAATTACAGACCTCTAAACTTCAAGGCAGCTGAATCACTTTGACACTGTGTGCAGTCCTGGACAAAGCAACAGAAACCAACATAAACAGGAAAAACTCAAATGAACAGTTGATTCTATCTATATACATTTGTACACATTTATATGCATACACTACTGGACATTAAAGCAACTTAGTATATGCAAAAATGGGCATAAAATCAACCAATTCACTCCTTGTGTAAATATGAGATAAAAAGATTTGTTGACCAGGTATGTACATCTTTGTTCTCAAGTTTACTTGTTCAAGTACATTTGTCCTTTTTTGTCCTCAGGTTTACATGTTAAAAGTACAAAATATAGCAATTTTATATATATGAACCCAGCTTTCCTGTCTTTCTCTCTCCTTCTCTGAGAATGTTTCATTTTGGAAGTTTGTCTAAAACTGCAGTCCTAACATTTCAAGATGGGACACCCACTGCAAGAAAAGGGTTACCTGTGCCAAGCAGTAGTGGATACGTTATATGTACATGTATATTTCCAAGTAGGCAGCCAAGGGTAACTTTACAATACACGTATGTCTTTCTTTTTAAGTTCAACTGTATGAATCAAAGGCTGTCACAACATACAAACAATTTAGCAAAAATAACGCAGTCATGCGTGATAAAGTCATAGGCCATGATGGCCATATCATAATTATTAGAGTCGTCAAGATATATTATTTTATGCTGCAAGCCCCCAACATGATAGATAAATCTTGGATATTTGGTAACAATCTGGCTACCCAAGGCAAAAAAAGCAAAACTTGGTCATACTTCAGAGAATATGCGTCTTGCAGCCACCCAAAATGAGGCTTCAGTTGCTTTTTTATCACAATATGCCTTCTGTATATAAACAATCATCTAGCCAAACTACTGATTTGGCATTATTTTGGCCTGGGCTAAACCCATTTAAAATGGCAGAGGGTAAACCTCTTGCAATGAAAGAACCCTCTGCAGTGGAAGAAAATGCTGTGAAAAGTCCCAGCTGAAGTGCTTTTTACACCATAGAAGTGATCGAATATGCTTCATAAAGTTGCAGATATCTCCACAATTACCAAACATTCATCCATAAGAACAATAGTTTTGTGTGCAAATATGATTTTACTCTCAATTTCCACAACACACACCTTCACCTTCGGATATATATCTCAATTCCTAGACCAATGACCTAGGTCTCATTTTGACCGGTCGGCAAAACACATCAATAAATGGGAAATTATAAGTAGTACAAAAAAAACTTCAAGATCTTAAACCTCATAAACTTGAAAAATCTGCATATTTGTTGTTATGATCCAGTCTTAACAATAGTAATGCTAGGCACCTGCGGTTCAGCAAAGCCCTCGCCCTGTGATTCAGTGTGGCCATCTTATCATTTCACCCTGAAGACAGCTAGGATAGTTGATAGGTAATTTCAACATTAGCGCCTCCTTGGCTGCTACCACATGCAAAAAAATTTGATGCTCGTTTTAAAAGGGACAGCATATCAGTGAGAACTCATTCCGACACTTAATTCACAAGAGTTTTCTGTACTGAATTAAATTACACACTAGTCCTTTGGAATCCAAGTTTGTATGGTTCTATTATTACATTATGAAGGTGGATCGAAAGTTCCTGGTCTTTCCAAAAAAAGAAGAAAAAATGTGAATTTTAACAAATCAGAGTCTTCAACAATATCCCTCAACAATACACCAAATTTCATTGTGATGCAGATTTTGCTTTTGAAAATGACATGATTCAAAGTTAAGCAGACTGCACATTGTCAGAATAATAAGTATTTTCACTGTTTTCTGGGAAAACTCTTCTATTCAGAAAGTTTTTTTCAGTTTCTGAGAATGATAAAAGTCTGGTGGAGCCACACAAGTAGAAACAAAGGGAGGAGGATGAAGTTTGAACGCACTGCAATCAGATTCACTGTGGCCATTTGCGGGGTTCATGCATTGTCCTGACAAGTATTATAGACACCCATCTTGCTGAATGTATTTTCATATCTTAGATACCTGTCAGAACAGACTCCACCTAACCACAACTGCTCCCCATTGACTCTGCTATGTATGACTGTAGCACTTCTATAATCCAAAAGCATGTGACAAATGGCTTTAACTTGAATGTCAGTTGCTGTTTCTGCAGATTCCAGACCAACTGGTCCAGATCCAGACCATTGGTCAGCCCTGGCGCATGCTCTGGCATGCATAATTTCAGAAGACCTATCTTTTTTAGAGATGAATAAAAAAGGAAGTCATGCTCTCCTGTAAGCACCAAACTCCCATACCTGTTTTCCTTGAGGTTCATGAAAACAATAAATTATTCTTTCCATTTAGTTTACTGAAAATGCATACCCTTGCCTACTTTAGAATCCCATCAGCTACAAATGAAAAACTGTATTATAACATCATTTGGTGTAGTGTCATAAGAGATCTTGTAGAAGACTGCAATATATTAACTTTGTCAAAGATCAAGCATTTTCTAGATGAGGCATGAAATTTCTGATTCACCACTGCATCACTAAACACTTCATATTAATGAATGTTAAATGATCCCATGTATCATACCTGATATGAGTAGGTTCCCAGGATCATATGTCAGGCAACACATATAAGCAGAGAAAGCAATACTGATCAGTCTCTGATATTGCAACCTGCCTTGCACTGGTTCTCACACACAGCAGTTCATTATTGAAACACAATGGCAAAGCTACCCTCAGGATCCAATCACACTAATCCTACTCAAATATGAAGTAAATGTTACAGAATTTGTTCACACTGCAAAGTACAAAAAAAGACTAGTGACTTTTCACTCTACACAGTCAATAAACATGAATATCAGAGATGCATATACGTATATGGGTAATGTAAACTGGAAAACATGGGAAAAACATGCATTTGATTGAGAAATAGCATTTGCTAAAGAAAATACTGAAACGCTGAGTCACAAAAGAAGACAACAGCAGTACAAAATAATCAGCACTGAAGACACAGTAAAACTGAGACACTTTAATTACATGAAGATACAGGATGGTGAGAAAAGAAACACAGTGGACAAGCTTAGTAAGTAAACACAGGTACTGAGTACAGTATGTTTGGTCCAATTTTTCTTCTCTAAGGTTACGTGTATGGGCAATATGTACAGTAATTCTTTTGGTCAGTCCCAAGTTGTATGCATTATCCATGCTCAACTGTACTTTCAAAATGGTGGTATTACCGTAGGTGTTTACAGTGGCATTCCTGCTTGACCTAACTGCAATTTCTTTCAAGTTCATTTTACTAGATTTTGTAAGAAATGGGGCAATGTGAAGAAATTTATGAATTTTATAAATAGAAGGGAGTAGAAGTTTCAGTGAAGGACGACATACTGATTTCAGTGTGAAACATGCAGTTTAGATGTCCAACACATCTCAGATTGTATATGAAATAAACTATAATTCTCTGTTTAGGTATAGATCTACGAATAGGTAAATTTTCTTGGCAATTTACACAATCATTTTTTTATGCTGAATATCCCTAAACTCTTTAATGTTAAATATAATGCAATTCTAAGCTTCTGTATGGTATGTAATATTACAGCAGAAATCAAGAAATCACTTCCAATTTACTCTGCTACTTCCTTCCTACACACAAGACTTATTTCCTAACACATAAATGGGTACAAAGAGTAGTTGAGTTTCAGTGATGTTAATTTAGCTGCAAAATAATTCCTGAAAAGTTAAATGGATCAGTAATACTGGGAGCCCAGTCCTCAGAACTAAGAACTGAAACTCTGATGTAGCTGTAGGTTTAAGAAAAATGTAGGGAGTGTACACACTTATACTCCACACTTTTTCCTGTCTTCCTAATCCACAGTTTGGACCTAGGAAGTTTTACTATGATTCCTGCACATCCCAGTTAACAAGAATGCTAATCAGTCAAGATTAATTATGGTCAAAAAGGGTAGGAATAAGCTGATTAAGTAACTGTTGCTATAATAATTTGCATTTCAATATATATTGTTCTGTAGTAATTGTGGTTCACATTTTATATTATCTAATGTAACAGCCATCTGACAAGTCATGGCACATATTGTAATTGGAAACCACTGGCACAGTATTATAATAATATAACTAACTCAAAACATGAGTGAAATCCAAGCCTTAGATTCTCAATCAATTTTGAGATGAATTCATTTATTGCCAGGTTGTATGTTGTTTGTAAACTACTAGAACTAGTTTCACTGACAGGATATTACAGATGAAAGTGAATTAAACTGACCAACTTTGCACTGGCAGATGAAAAATTGGTCTAATATCAAGCCTTTGTATAGAGGAAGAGTAGAGACGGCAAAATACATATAAATATTTATAAATAAACAAGACTGACCAAATTACACACATTAGATTTTTCTTTACAAGCTGGTGTGACACTGATGTGGTGCATAATCTTGAGACAAACTCTTCTAAAGGACAAAATTATCTGCGAGAACATTTCTGCGATAAAATAAGAAAAGCCTATAGTATATCAAAACAGACTGCTTGTTTTACTGGCAAATTCAAAGGATTCTCATACAGGTGACTATGTTTGGATCAAAGGCAGGATTATGGATGAATAAAATAATACTCTTGGGAAAGTCTATAGTCATTATTATTATACCTTGAAAAAAGCTAAGTTACTTTTAACACTTTTGAGAGAACATGGAAAAACATTTCTGTGATAAAGCATTAGAAAAAAAAAAGGGTCAGCGTGTATCTTTCCAACTGCATTTTTGGTTAAGAAATATTGAAACTTTTCTTTGAACATGACAACATGAGTCCTGATCTACAAACAAGATAACCCTGTACAAAAATTACCCCAGTCTGACTTTGGTCATTTTTGCAGCCCTAAAATGATATCATCTGGGTTTCTATTGCCTCTCTTTCAAGGATACTTTTCTTCCTTATTATTATCCGTGCCCATAACCTAATCATAGCTAGAAAGAGTTCCAGGATTTTACCAATTTGTTTGTTATGTGCAAGCACAAACTGACACTGCCAAGCAATCTTGAGTTGAGAAAAAAACTGTAACTTATTTGATGCTGTCTCCATGAATGAAAACACAACATTCCAAAATATAAGGTAACTAAATTGGGGCAAGGTAAATTGAGCAAACAGCGAAAGAAATAAAAAAGAAATTTTTACTTTGACACCTTGGGCATACAAAATTCTGAATTAACAACAAAACAAAAGTAACTTTACATGCAGAGTGTCCAAAGTTTATCACATGTTTTGAATAGAAAAACAAGGGTAAGGACACCTGATTCTAACAAATTATGGAACTTCTAAGTGCAAAAGTAACAAGAAACAAAAAAACAAGTTAAAACAGGTGAGACCAAGTAGCTGTACCCTGTTAAATGTCTTCAGATTAATCCTTTAATATTTGAGCAGTAGTACTTACTATCAATCTTAGTGTCCAAGCAATTTAATAAATGAATAGTGCCATACATGCGGGACCACAGGCCCAGTAACAAAGGATCATATTTGACAGCGTGCATGTCCTGAACTTATTTTACTATCAGGGAGAGTATTTTTTTTTGTGTTTGGACTTTAGGCACTTGGAATGAAGTGGATATGATCATACTGTAAAGAGGGAAAAAGTACAAAACTGAATCTTAATCTCAAATGTACCAGAGTAGTTCCACAAATCAAGACTGAAAATCATGATCTGCATGTTGAAGACATGAGTCCTACTTCCAGTAACAGCAAGACTTTTTATGAGAATCACAGTAGTAGAAATGCTGCAGTGAAAGAAGTTAAAATAGGCAGCTTTTAAAGCTTGAATGCATAATATACATTGTTCAAGATTTTTATAGTGGTACGGTAGGCAAAAACAGAGGGCAAGAGGGAGCTTGTAACGGCATGAACAGAACCATAATAATGGTTGAAATTTGCACTTGTGTGACCCATTTCCTTCCTGACCTGCTGTGATGTCACAATGTTTAAGAACATTTTACAGCATACAACATTTCTGATGGTAAGCATATGAGGAATGGTAAACAAAACTTTCACAGGGCAGATAACAGTAACAAGTTATACTACCATCACAACTGTTATCACAGTGGCACAACCATCTGGCTGTGATGTATGAACGCATTGTAATATTTCCTCTAGACTAACAAGGATCAAATCAACAGGATCATCAGAGACTCTAGCATGGTTATGAAGAACATGACACCAGTTCCAATGATTACAATGGTAAAACTTGTCCTTCAGGACAAAAAGTTGTTATTCAGTCATATACTGCAGAAACTCATTCACTCTACTCAATGTTATGAGATCAATAATTCTGAAAAATTTTGGCATAATTGAGTGATTGTTCTCAAAAGAATAAATCCTGGTAGAAAGTTAATCTGCCACATACTAAAGAAACTCTCTCACTGTACTCATGGTAAAGATCCCAAATTGTGCAAAAAATGTATGTTGTTTCTTGTCCTCAAATGAATATATTCTATCTTGACTTATCTAGCAGATTGTTTTTATGCCATCTAAATGTATCTTTGAGGATTCAACAATAAAATTTATGGAATGATGAAATATGAGTCTCAGTTAAAATTTATACAGCCAAAGTAGAATACAGGCCTCCTCAGTTTTATACTGATTTCTTGAAGGATCAAGATCATAGTAGCCATCACCACCACTGAGGACAATCACGGCATTGCTGCTCACTCTCCGGTTGATGGTCATTCGGGTGGCTCCACCCCTGAAGAAACCTCTAGTGGGGCTGGGAGGGTTGCTTCCCGATAGAAAAGTGTCAGAAGTATTATCTAGTTGGCTGTTAGTTGAGAACGCAGATACAGATGAAGGAGATGGGCTTATATTAGATCTTGTCTGGCCTTGAACTTCCAATTTCGAAGATGTTGATTGACCTTGTTCTCGTTCACTGTTTTGATGCGAAGATTTTGATGACTTTGAGTGAAGCCATGAAGGTGTGGAGACCTGGGAACCAGGAGTGTCTGGGGATGCCAAAACACCACCAGAATTTCTGCCCCCCGAAGTTGCAGCATTGTTTGAACTATCATCAATGTCCTCACCTCCTGCCATATCTGGATCATCCTCTAGCAAAACTTCATACAGCATCTCTACTTCATTTGGCTCAGTGGATGTCAGATCCAGGCTGGACCGTGACAGTGAGCTGGACTTCACCATGATACGCTGGGCAAGTTCTGAGCGGAAGGACAAAGTTTTGCTCTTGCGATCATTCTTCCACAGTCCTTTGTCCTTCCCCTTCTTCCTCATCTCCACAGAATTGTCTTCAAAGGACTTGCGACTGTCATTCTTGTCGGACGATGTCTGTCGGCTGAATCCTGAGAAACCATGTTCATTGATGACAGAAGACGAGGATGGCCCATGACCTGCACTCTGCCCTAATTTTCCTTCCCCCTTTTTCTTGCTTTCACTATCCCCAGATACTGTAGGCACCACTGGCAAAGTATTTCGTCCATCCTGTGAGTTCAGTGTACCACTCACATCCCAACTTCTTCTATTTCCGATATTAGAATCACTCGCCGTGGATGACGAAAAACTTCTTTCCGCCTGTCTCTCATAGACCTCTTGCTCCAGTTTCTCTCGCTCAATGTTTCTCCTACTTGGCCTAGAGCGAATTGTTGACCTCAAAGAACTGGCTTTGTTCAGTTCCAGAATGCTGGAGGAGCAATGCATTGGCATCAGGAACTTCACAGGCCCACGGTGTGCATGCAGGGAGATGTTTGGGTGGCCTCTATACATTGGGACACCATCACTGAGGAGAGAGTAAGGAAGCAATATTGGAATGACTGACATCAGGGGTCATATCTGCAGCTAGAATTTTGTCAGGCAGGAGGTCAATGATTCTTTTTTTGTTTTTGGGTTTCTCTAGTGAAGCTGGGTAATGTTAATGATGATGGTGATGAAGAGTAATTACAAGAACAAGCATGAAAATTATGATCACAATACAGAAATGAGGATAAGACTGACATTAATACACAAAAAAGTTAAAAACAAAAAGAGATTCTATACCTCAGTCTTGGAAGAGGCACAGTAAGCACTGCTCCCAAGCTTGTTCCTATCCACAACAGTCCTTTACTGACAGCCAGACAGGTCACAACTATGCTCTCTGTAGATCCACTCAGGCTCCACAACTTTTCTGTAAAAGAAGAATGAGTAACTTTTCTACTGTTTGTCAACAAACAACATTCATTACTGATGTTATGCTCTCAGCATTCTTCAAATTGGACTTCCAACCCTGTTTGAAAAAATACATAAGTACAATCTCCTTGATCGCAATCCAGATAATCGCAGCTTCCACTTAACTGCAATATTTTCCAACTAATAAAATGCTATATTTTTATGTAAAAATCACTGGAAGATCCCACTCCTCATAATTGCAACTTTTTCTGTGCTCCCTAGGAGTTGCGATTATATGAAGTTGACTATACCAAATATTTGTTTGTACACATGCTCTATAGTACTTTTGGTATGGCACAGTTTTCAGCATAAGAAATTTCTATTAATTCAGAGAAAAAGGTCTGACCACAGGGTCTGCAAACAAAAAGAAGGATATATTTTACCATATATACAAAGCCAATAAGCCAAGATGAATATAAATGGAACGATGTTTATTTTAAACAACCAAGATTTGTAATGTATCAATGCTCATTGATATATATCTCAGCAGAATGTCTCCAAAACATCTGTCACAGAATTTCAGACTTCAGTTCAAAACTGTCAAATTTGATAACCAGATTGCATGGATGATACTGTGTTCTTTTTCACTTTTTTTTCCCTAGCACATACCTGGGGTCTCTGACATTTAGGTAACGAGGGTGCTGAATGGCTGAGTCTTGTGATGTCTTACAAATATGCAATGCCTATTTAAGCTTAACCCCTTTGTTACATATGACATAAATGTGCGTTGTTACCCTCTGCTATTGTTAGAAACAGCTCTTAGATGTACCAAACTTCCTGGAAGTAGCATCACTGAACCTATCACACCTGTAATTAGTCCTGTTTGATAGGTTTGTACTACTTTCCTGTTTACTAGCTAATGAAACAATGATACTTTGATAACATCAGTCCTTGGAAAACAAGATGTAGCAAAGTGGTTCAATGAATCATATGAAGCTAGTTTGAAATGTCAGAAGCCAAAAGGAAGCATCAATACTGAGTGTGACTTCTGCACCTACTTCTTACAAACACTAATAAAAGCATCTTTCATCAGAAATGAAAAAAAAAACCCCAAAAACCTAAAACAGTGGAACCTTGATTATGAACTAACCATTTATGAGGAGGCACTACTCATTTCCAAGGACTTTAATGCTCATGACATGGTGTGCAAGTTATGCCCATGATCATATGAGTGCAGTGGATTTCTATGCAAAATTACACATCAAAGTGCTGAATGATGTATTCTTTTCCCCCAGTGGTAATGATCTTAGAACAGGTGTCATCAGTGATGTCACCAGTTATCTGACACCATATTTAACAAATGTCTCTTAGATACCTTTATGCATGATCCTATGGAGGCTTTTAGGATTTTCTGTTTTGATACAGTGATTATCAGAGACTAGCTACACCCTTTGATGTTAAATGGAACAACTTTATATCTAGACAGAAAATCAGGAAAAAGCCTCTTTAGGATCATGTATAAACGTGTCTAAGTGTTGTGAGAGAAATCTGGTATCAAACAACTGGTGCCATCGCAAATGATAATTGACCTAAGATCATCACCCCTGAGGGGAAAAATGCACCACTAAGCACTATGGTGTGCAAGTTTGGTAGAAAAACCACTGCTCTTTTGGTAATAAGTTGCAAATCACTTTACGTGCGTTAAAACCTTTGGAAAAAGGTGGCGCCTCCCCTTAAAAAGTATACTTGGTATTTCATTTGAATTTCACACTGACATCTTCATTATCATATTATCATTTTATTATTCATTTAGACTTGGTATTGAGAACACTTCACTCTTTTCATGTGCCAAGGGCATACATTATATTGTGGTTCTACTACGGTAAATTTATGTTTCACTTATCACAGTTCTAACTCTCTTCTCACCTGAGTGGATCCTGTTGACGAAATTCCCCACACTTATTTCTTGGAGATTTTCCATGGACTCTATATGGAAGAGCTTGATCACAGGACTCCCATGGAAGGAGACCCATATACCCACACCAGACTTTACAACATGATGGATAGGCGACTCACTGTTATCATTCAGAACATGTGTAGCCTGTTGAAAATTAGAGCAAACTAAGCTTCACTTCATTAAGAGTTTGTATCCATTCAGCAAATGTGCTGCATGTTAAAACTTGTATTAGACTTAGTTTCAATCCATGAAACCTTTGCAATATGAAAACAACAGACATTTGGGACTACAGAAAGAACAGAACTACAGGCATAGAATAAAAAGATATAAGTCTTGACAGTCATTATTACTGTATTTCATGGGAGTGAAATTTAATTATATTCTCTCAAAACTATTCATGGCCATAACAACATTAACTCTAGTGGTACCTGTGTAACCAACTCTTATGGACAATTACGCGTATCGGGCTGCAAATATCATATGGTTGGCGTTGGCATGTGAATATATTCTACAATAGCATTGTGGAGTGAAGGTGAAAACTGATTCTACTGTAACATCAAAAGAGTTAAACAAGAAAGGATATTTGTGGCTGAATGGCAGGGGCATTGGATTCAAAATTAAAAGACCTGTGTTCAAGTCCCAACTAAGGCTGTGTTGAAGGTGCCTTATGAAAGCATTTCATTCACATTTCCTGTCCACCCACCTGTCTACCATTTGACTACAGGCAGTGAAAAATATTTTCAGAATGTTAGTGATGAGCACCTGTAAATGGCAGCAGCTGTATGCTCCCCAGGGAGTTGAGAAAACCTTACAGTGACTTGGTCTGCCGGGGCAATAATAGTGTACATTTATGTTAGTGGGCATCAGCCTGGATATGAGACTTTTAAACTGCATAATTATTATTCAAAGAGATAAAACATGTGGATAATTTTTCCTTGTAAATTCTACCTTTGTCTGAAGACTATCAATCTCCAGGACAGAGAGCTTGTTGCCACAGGTCAGCCACATGTCTTCTTCCAGCACAAAGTGAAGCTTCACCTGGGAGGTGCCAAAGGTCAAAGATGTAGGCTCAGAGATGCTCCAGACACCAGCTGAGGAAATGAGGAAAATGAATAAATAAAATGATATGATAATATGTAGCATTTATAAAGCTATCATTCCCAGGACAGGCTCGGAGCTCTTAGTACATTCACAGACTTACAGATTAATTAATTCTCTCTTCAACAACCTCCGTACTATACATGCAAACATATTCAGCCATCCACATGTTCATCAATGCCCTACTACACACCTTTACACCTTTACATGTTATGCGCACACAAGGAGCAGGAGTCTCAGTTCAGAGGGGAGCATGGGTTCCAGCCTCTGATACAAATATTATTGTGAAAATGATTCAATGTTCATGACGATGCCATTATTTATATACTTTACTGATAGTATAATGAGTGAGCCGCTTCTAAGGATACAGTGCATCATGCAAATTTTCAAACTCAATTTACAACTTTGATTTCTAAAAGTACACAAAGGGCAGCGTCCCACCATAGTAGTTACCATTCAAAATATGCATCCATCTAGATGTTTAGAGAGAGTCAGCACTTCTAGTAGGCTTACTATATGTACCAACATCAAACAAGGGTAATATGGTACAATGACCATCACATACATCTTTATATCATGTGTTAAATACCATCCAACTACATTCTAAAGTTAACTCAGAAAAGTACCTGCATCTCGTGAGTACACCATCAAAATCCCATCATCAAACCCACAAAACAGTCTTTCATCTACAAATTTCAGAGCTACAGTCACTGCTGGTGTATGAACCACAGACAGTGGGTTCCGGTGAACCCCATCACGGCTGGTCAGCGGAAAGATGAGCAGTCTGTGTAAAAACGACAATGAAATATAAACCATCAAGGTCAGAATGAATGCAGATGACAGACATGTGAGCAACATAAAAAAAAAATGATAAAATAAGCGGAACTTCCAACTTTGGCTTAATTCTGACTGTCCGTAACAATTCCATTGCTATACATATTTGAAATGTCACATTTTCACAGCTATGAGCTATTAGTTGGTAGCTATGCTATGGAATAAGGAAAGAGAATTTATATAGATATATATGAATAGTAACTGAAACATCTTTTAACTCACAGTTCTAGAGGTCAGTGGTTTCACATGATCTTTAAATAAAATATAATGATACATGCCTTAAGATGAAAGCAAATGCATTTGAAAATTGCATTAATTTTTTATTCCTTACACCCTGAATTATTGCATGTTTTCAGTGCAATTGGACGGAGTGTCTTGTATAAGCAAAATTTTGATCTCCTTTACGCATCTGAAGACTCCTGTCCGCTCTGTGATCTTTATATTCATCATTTCATGTACTTTTCAGATCTACTTGTTCTTTCTCCATACAACTGGTGCTCTCACAGCTGAGCCTTTACCAATATGCCTCAAAAACTGACCCAGCCAATGCCTCAGAGAGGTTTAAAAATTTTGGTATCCAGGGGTGCAAAAGTTAGAAAGTCACCTGAATTTAAGATAGAAGGTTAGGAAGAACTTGATCATAGTAATATAATATCTTGCAGAATTTAATGTTCTTAATAATTTTGAGTAAGTATGTGTGCTCATGTGAATTCTTTCCAACAGCTGGCTCTTAGTGTATATTAATCAATGTTATGTTTAAATTAGTATAAGCTATCAGATGCCCTAATGTCATCCAGCAATGAGTTCCAGAGTCTCAACTTACTTTTACTGTTGAGCAGTTGGCAGGACTTTTATGTATTCATAAGATCTTTAATAGGTCCTACTCCTCTCTCCTCGATTTTTTCCACAAAATAACTCTTCTCTCAATCTGACTATACTGAAATCTCATCATCATAACAAACCATCATGAGGCCAACTTACTCCCTGTGTGCTGTGGCCATCCAGACCATATCCTCTGCAAACAAATAGTCTGATGGTGTGGTCGTCTCACCACAGCCTGGCACTAACTCCGCAGCCATGATGTCACAATTACATGCCCTACAACAGAACCATATGTCTTTGTATAAATAGCATGTTAAAATAAAGCACTTTTCTGTTTAAGATGCTCAGAAAGAGTGTAGAAATGAGTCCTTCCTTTCTGCATTTCTCCTGTCACTTGATTTATCTGTTTCACCCGTGTAGGTCATCATCATCATTTTGAGATCCCTCTGTGACCTTCCTTTCTTATCAAACACTAACTCTAAACCATCCTCACCTTCAGATTGGAAATGCATCACTGCCTAGAACAGAAACTGCATCTGTTCAAAAGTTTTGAGAATGGAAACATGTCTCCACTAATATATTAACATAAATTTGTGTTCCATGTGATCAGATCGGATGTGACCTGTCTAACCAATTAGTATAATGACCGACCGTCATTTATACTAAAATTAAATTGAAGGCCATAAAGGCCTGCCTGGTTATGAAAGAAAGAAGAGAAAAAGCATGACGAGAACATCACCAATTCATTGACACAGTTCACATCGGAGTGCTATTTCTCCAAATTTCCCATGTAAAATCTAAGCAAAACATTTTTACTGCATTAAAACTTAACTGATCCCTAGTTTACTGCGTCTTCTAGTGCTACAGTAAAGAAAAGTGATTTAAAGACATGTAGAATACGACATGTGAAAACAAATCAACTGAGTTGAAGATGTGCCCACTCCCATTTATAGGCAGGATTTGTCTTCCAATAATGATCATATGGTGCAGCTTTGAACCTCTACTCACTGAGAAAATGTGTCTTTAAGTACACACTTGAAGACTTGCATACAGTGTTGTGACACAATATTTCAAGGTTTGCAAAATACTGCTATACCAGACAATCTTGCCATTCTTAACATAAACTGACCTACCTAAAAGATTCCATTAGTGAGGGTTTGGAGTTGTGTATAGAGAGAACAGAAACCTGCCCTCTCTGGGCAGTGGAGGAGCACACCCACAAGTGCTGGATCCCAACACCAAATGGTGAGTTGTCAGGATTCAGGAAGATGGAGACAGCACATTTGATCTGGGAAGGATGATAAAAGAATACAAAGTTCCTTTATAACAGATTAAATTAAATACTGTGATGAAAGTGAAAAAAACAACAAAACATATCATCATGCTCATTCATATCTGGCTGTCACTTTTTAAAGTTCTGAGAAATTTAACAGGTTAAACTTGTTGCCCTGAACAAAATAAAGAGGCATATTTGGAATACAAAAAAAAAAAAAAAATGATGCAGGCAAAAGTAATTATACCATAAACATTCAGAAGTTACTTTTACCAGGCCAATATTCTAAAATTGTGCTAGGCCTTAATTGCTATGAAACTGATTTTTTTTTTAAAATTTCCCAGTTGCAGAAAAGACAAGAATGATATAAACAGTGCTGGAGTAAACTCTTGTGAAACTGCAAACTTTTTAGTGATATTCTTGCAATAACCAAAAATGGTTTCAGCTATCAAAGGCACATTTTTCATACTGCTCTCGCAAATAGCTCCAAAAATATACTGAAACATAAAAATAGTGGTAAACTGCCATGTTCTTCAGGCATGAGTAGTATATTATGTATGGATAAAAAGTAGGAAATGGATCCAGGAACAGCTAAACCAGATGGGACAACTTAAAGAAAAAATTCAATACTCTGAACTGATCTCCTAGAACTTCCACACACTAGGTTATGAAATAAACCTGAGCCACAGCTTGAATTACTGTGCACTTCTAAAGATGATCTTACTTTGGTGTAAAACCTCGGCACATCCACTGTCAGACACTTCATGAACTGAGCTGGAATGACATCAAAATCGATGTCGTCATTGCCGGCTGGGTGGTCCCATGCCAAGCTGTTGCTCTTATCCAGTGCCAGCTTGGCCATCAGGAAGTCAACACACCAATCTTGTTTGAGGGCTGCTGTCTGAGTTTGAAGGACATAGTGGGGTCTGTCAGACCTGGTGAATAAGCAAACATCTAAGTGTCAATCAGTAAATCAATCATGCACACATGCAAAGAGACAATACCTCAAAAGTGTGCAAACAAACATAAAAGTAAACAAATTAAAGCATTCCTCAATGTGTTCTGAATCTATCGACTGATCTGTATCTGGACATGGACACAGATCTTTAACATACAATGAAGACAGAACGAAACAAATCTACAAAGAGCAAGAAAACAAACTATACCTTCTTCAGGGTTACCAAAGAATGCTGTAATTTTTTTCCATGACTTTTCCCAATTTCCAGGTGGGCTAACATGCTTTTCATGATAATGTGACNAACATGACGCGATGCGCACATAGTGACGTGGCGGGGCGATAGGTAATAGCAGACTGCCGCTCCTAATTTCTTTCTTTTCCTCGCATAACGTTGAACACATCAGGATTACACTTACGCACCGAAGTTCGACTTACTCTACCGAAATCGGGTGATTTTCGTCTTCTGTTCATTAAATCAGATAACTTGGATTATATCTGTTAAAGTGTTTGTTTGTCATGATTTAATGTGAAACGTCGGAAACGGGGAAGGGAGGTAATTCTAATTATGTAAAGATCAGAGCAGATTAGTGTCGTGTGGTTATCTCCCCTTACCAGTCCTTCTAGTCCATGGTAATTGTGAAAATATTGCCGTCACGGGAATCTTGAATTACGGAAATCTCGAACACTTTTTTCGATCCCGGAGAAATTCGAGTTTTCTGTGCTCGACTGTAGTTCTAAATAAAATTATGCACTACCAAGCCAGTCATTCAAAGTTTTCATCAATTTTTCTTAACACCTTAGTGACCAGTGACGAGTATACTCGCCGCCCAAACCAGTGCGGATAGGACCAGCGACGAGAATTCTCGCATTTGACCTTCGGTATAAATAAGCCATTCCAGCTTTTTGGAAATATAATCCAGGTTTTCTACTTCCGTTCTAAACGGAAGTGAACCTTTTCGAATTGTGTTTACAGTTAGAGTTGTGCAGTTTTGAGGGAAAAAAGTCGAAAAAACGGGTTCTATCGGCGGAGGATGTGCTGCAGGAAATCTATATCAACTCACTTTTTCATACGTTCTGTTTCCACACTCTCTGCTTCTACTTCTTAATTATTACAATGCAAATAATAATAACTTTCACTCATGTTATAGACAAAAATGTGATCAGATATCAAATACCAACAACATTTGTGAATTTGGGCAATGTAGGGCGATTCAAAGCAAAGTTCTTCAACTTTAAGTTACAAGTACATTAAAAGCTTGAATAATAGGCGGCGGCCATGGTCCTGGGATAAGGTGATGTCAGTGTTCGGCTGGTAATTAAGGTGTTAACAATTGGTTAGGTTTGAGCTTGTTAGATATTTTCCAGACCTGGAGATGCCAATGGCAATTTTCCATGATTTTTCCAGATTTTCCAACTCTCTGGCAACCCTGCATCTTAAACTCTCTACCTGGATGTGTCTTCAAGTATTATGGAACAACTGTTGACTAATCGAAGTTGTTCATCTTTGATCTGGATCATGCGCTGCAGATCCCTGGACACTTCATGGATTAGTTCCTCCTTCAGACCCTGGATACAGAAAAACAAAGAAATATAGTCTATACAATGGTTATTCCAGGAGAGGCCTCTAATGGCAAAATCAGAAACAGAAGAAAAAAAATTGTGTTATTTCATCACTAATCTTGTGAATCTCAAATGTAAAGAAGGCACTCAGTTTCACATACCAAACCTGAATGAAGAAGATTCTTGTTCAGAAAGAAAATATCTTTCCATTATTTTTATTTCTAAAAAAATGAACTCTGATTCCTGAGAGAGGTAACTGCATTCGTGGCAATCCAGAGAAAGAAAAATCTCTGCATATTAGAGCAAATGCAGTTCAATTCTTTCGCCCTTTGAACCCTAAAGACCAATATTTCAGTCTGGGCTTAAAAGTACATCAAGAGGATTTCATAAAATGTACATAATTCCTATAGTACAGAGATTTTCTATGGAGCCTATGAGAATAGATAAATGGTGGTAGGTAAGGTTCAAACATTTAAAGCATATCTGCAAAGCCCAATATTAACCAGAGCCAGGTTCTTGTTTTTCTAAAGAGCACAACTGCAGCAACTACTGCCATTTAAGGAAAAAAAAAAGCATGAAAAGTTCAACCGGAGTAGGTGGAGCTATGCATACATACATGGCCAACATACGAACGCTTCAATGTTGCCAGCAGTCCACTTATCTGTCCCAGCACTGTGTAATCATGCAACATCTCACTCAGATCAGCATAAAGATGAAATGGATCTTCCTCTGGTTTTTCTGAGCACAGACCAAAGTCCAATGCAGTATTAAAATGAGAATAATAACAATAATAGTGAGGATTATAAGTCTGATTTCCTGGCAATGCTCACACAATTTCACGTTATTATTACCTGAGCAGGCCTACAAACTCAACAGCTTTCTCTGCTCTCTGGGGAAGTTTCAGTGGCACTGTCTCTATACAGACACTGACCACTAACATTGTGACAATATCTTTTCAATGCTTATAGTCAGGTACAAATATTACAAGTTTCCACATTAAACACAGCACACCTAAAATATCCAGTATGGGATAATTCCATATCAACGGTACCCCTCAAACATACTTCAGGATAAAACCTCAGTATTTTCAATAGGTCTTATGGAACAAAATGAGGTACTGAACTTTCCATCTCCTACCACATTACAAGCTCAGTCCCCTTCACTTCTCTTCATGAACTCAACCCTAACCTTTCTCAACATTATCATTTCCAACCACGGCGCCCACTAAAAGTGGGAGAAGTTAGTTTTTACATCTGACAAGAATTATGCCTGGTAAATAATAACTATTCTCAAACCTGCCCATGCAGCCCCCTGATGTGGCCTTCTCTGTGCCAAGTTGCAACTCTACCACTGCTTCAATCTACCAACGAAATTGTCACAAACCAGTTTCATCACTTTGCACATGGGCAATTCCAGGAAAATGACAGGTCAATTAAGTCAATTTCAGAAGAGCTTTGACATTACAGTACAGAATAGCTGTAACAGGATTTAATTTGTTCTTTACAGACAATGAGGGTTCTTGCATTGTTCCTACAATGTCAATGCTATTCAGAAATTAGCATAACTGAAGTGGCAATTAGCTGGAATTTCCCACACTAGCCATCCACATATCAGCATGACATTCAGGACCTACCCATGTGGGCTGACATGATGTGTATCCTGGTTGGATCCTTCCTAATCACACTCTGCATGTCAGGGGTTATGGCAGTGTCTTTGAGTTCAAGGTCACGCAGTTTGGCTGACCATCTTAGAGCTAATCTTTCCACAGTGTATCCTGATTGTTCCCTGATGGAGAAAAAAGTGTTCTTATCAGTTTCTGATCAACTTTAAATCTGTTTGCAAAAGAAGGGGGTTTCTATCATAATGTGCTAACAGATATCAAATATTAATAGTAAGGATAGTCAAGATTTCCTAGGTCTATCTGTTACAACATGGAGTACCTTCAACATGTTTATGAGCAGATACCTTGTACATTGTCAAAGTTATCTTAACAATTGGTTCTTCATGATGCAATAAAAATCCTCATGAATTGTGTTCTAAATGAATTCTAAACTGTGTTCTAATGAATTCTAGCTGTGTTAGAAAAGACTGGAACAGGATTTAGATTTATATATGTCCTACTCCAAACCTGCGAAACTGGTTACTTTGGTGTCAGTATGGAGTTTTGACAATTTTTCATAAGCAAGTTTAAATAAATATTTTATGAAAGCTCAAAAGTTGAAACACATGAGACTGAAGCTCATCTTAACACTAGTAGCGCTGGCTGACCATGCACTATACAATCGCTAGTTGTGTGACCTAGTTTTACTATGTTATAGCCAGCAGGAGCACACTGCCTGGCCGTCAGCTGACCGATGTTAACAATGCCTTTGTACTGGACTGTCATGCAAAAATCCATGTTTTCGTTCAAAAAACAGCTGCGTATCTACTAAAAGCATTATATTTTTTGTATAGGATATCTGACAAGGCATATAGGAGGATTTTTCTTATTATTATATGTGCTTGTTTTTTTTTTTTGTTTAGCAAATGCTTAAATGCAGCCTGTAGACTGAAAGTACACATACATACTGTAAGGTTGATGTAATCTAGAAAAGTCCACGTGGAGGAGGGTTGGGGGAGGACACGTAACTTTGGTCACACGCAGATAAACACTCAGCTGTCACACTAATCTTTTCATTTTGATGTTGGTATATGGGGAGTGGGATGGAAGGAGACAAGAGGGGGCTGTGGGTAGTACTGTGTTAACCATCTATTCGGACAATGTTATGAACCGTGAATTGTAAACAAAGGCGATAACGCTCCCTCTTAGTCATATACGCTGGCACAAATACGGCCGGTCTCTCGACCCATCATCGATCTTCCTTTGTTTTCACACGTAATAAGCGTAACATCTTACCTCCAATCAGGGGAAACAGTTTCGCAGCACTCAAAATGTAACCTACGTAATACACTAGCGTAACAGTCAAGACGGAGCTTCCATACACATTTCATTTCTTGCTCANACAATGCCTTTGTACTGGACTGTCATGCAAAAATCCATGTTTTCGTTAAAAAAACAGCTGCGTATCTACTAAAAGCATTATATTTTTTGTATAGGATATTTGACAAGGCATGTGGGAGGGTATTTCTTATTATTATATGCGCTTGTTTTTTTTGGGTTAGCAAATGCTTAAATGCAGTCTGTAGACTGAAGTACACATACATACAATAAGGTTGATGTAATCTGAAAAAATCCACGTGGAGGAGGGTTGGGGGAGGACAGGCAACTTTAGTCACAAGCAGATAAACACTCAGCTGTCACCCTAATCTTTTCATATTGATGTTGGTATATAGGGAGTGGGATAGAAGGAGACAAGAGGGGGCTGTGGGTAGTACTGTTAGCCATCTATTCGGACAATGTTATGAACCGTGAATTGTAAACAAAGGCGATAACGCTCCCTCTTAGTCATATAGGCTGGCACAAAAACGGCTGGTTTCTCAACCCATCATCGATCTTCCTTTGTTTTCACACGTAATAAGCTAATAAGCATAACATCTTACCTCCAATTGGGGGAATCGGTTCGCAGCACAGCAAAGTAACCTACGTAATACACTAGCGTAACAGTCAAGACGGTGCTTCCAAACACATTTCATTTCTTGCTCATAAGGATGTGTGTTTGGCTTTCAGTAAAACTAAGAATGACTGTAAACAAGCATACTTGTTTCAAAGTTCACCCGTTTTCACAATTTCTACAGTGCGTTAGGGTTTATAGTCCATGCCAGCTGCTTTATTATGAGAAAAATTATTCCTAAATAGTGTTCCAGCCATCCTAGTTAAGAATGTCTTTTCTTGAAATCAGTCATTCCTTTGAGTATCCTTTCGATTTTTTCTGGTATGTGAATGAATGCCATGTTTATATTACGAGCACAAGCATAGGAGCATCCCATTATTTTAATAAGTGTATTAGTTTTTCCACCCGTATGACAAGAAGTGTTATGACCCATTGCCAGGATACACGGCTGCATAAATACGATTGCTGCAGGTAGAGGTTGGTTGTGCGATGTGTACATATACTATTGCCGCACTTAACGGTAGCGAAGGCACAGTAGTTGCCGCATCACGAGGGTTAATGTGCAATGAAAAGGTATATATTCACATCCTCCTATTTCATATAAGTATCAAACATTGCAGTGAAGACAAAAGTACGATAATCAACATATTAATTTTCTTCTAAAAAAGCAAAAGGTATTTCAGAAAAAAATCTAGTTATAAAAACATACTTGAAAATGACCTTGACACACAAAACAAGGTCATTCATGAGAATCAGTCGTCTGTTTTTGCATTTCATGTTCCCAAATTCACCATACTGAAAGGCAAAAGAAAGTGAAAATAAGACATTTTATGAAATCCGAAGTCCTGTGTTCCCAAAAACTCTGTAATCAAAGATTTAAAAAAAACACAAAAAAACCAGCATGACACTGTTAAATCCTGAGTCATGTGATCCAATATTCTCCAAAACACAGAACACAGAAAAATGAAAATGGGATATTCTATTAAACTCTGAGTCCTGTAAACCCAGTATTTCAGGATGCAACATAAGTGTTGTAGTTCTTCATAAAAGCCAAAGTCTATTTTTATCCTGTGGTCCTAATAAGTTACTCCACAGCTGATCTTATTAAATCCACCTTTATTTGCCTCCTATGGAATTCTTTTTAATAATGCCTCACAATGCAATACATTTCATTTATGATATATACACATATACAATACCACACATAATACATATAACACTACTGATTTCTCGTAAACAAAATCCATCACAAAGTCATTCTAGGCACTGCAGTGCAATGCCTGGTCCCCCCTTGGCTCAATACTTAAGAAATAGTGAATGATTGATTGACATGCTCTGACAGACAGACATGTCATAATGATGATGATGATGTAAACAAAACTCATGTTTTGTCTTTGGAACTTGGAATGAAAGAACAACAGACTCTAAGTTTCAAGAGTTGATACTACTTAGTATATACGAAGTTTCCCTTTGTTATAAACCCTAGGTATTTCACCTACCACTTGCTCCACCATGTCACTTCGTATAAGCCTCCTTTTGGAATCTGGGTCAAGGTTCCAAGATGTCAGCATGTGTTGGACTTTTTGCTTTATCAGTTGCTGAACTGTCTGATGGGCTTGGAACTTCTGTTCACTCTGGCGCTTCCGTTCATTCAGTTTATAAGCCACATTTTCCAGTTCAGTCAGAGCTAGCTGAAGAGCGCGTCTGTCGTAATGGCTTTGAGGGGTGTATTTGATCAGGTCCTTGTGAATAAACATGGCAAAAATAAGATGAGTTATTGCTAATCCTCCTGGTGCTCTGGCAGAATTAATTCTACCCTTCACTTGCTTTGCCTGAATGCACAAACAGAATCTATACGATATCCTTGCCTAGTGCTCGGCATGATGGTCAAATTTTGCAGCCTAGTGTTAGCTGATCGGCCAGCAGACAACACATGCAACTGTCATTATCTGCAACAATGATCACGCAGCCAGCAGGAGACAGGACCCAAGGTGCCTTGTGCTACAAGAGTTAATGAAATGTATCACAGGTTGTCTGTGTTGGCATTAAAGATTGTATTCTACAAATTAACTTAATTGTGCATTTTTATATCATTTTGTGTAGACGTGTAGGCTGTTCTATCGACAATATCAATTCTCATGTTGACATGCATAATGAAAACTGAACAAGGCAACCATACTGTGAGAAATTGTGTCTCTTCATACTAAACATGTTCCATGCCAAACCGTCTCTCTCTAAACTTTGATTTTGTGAAAAGCTGTGTAAGGTATCAAGGCTGACAAGGTGAGGAAACTGCACGCTGTATATCCTGAAGTTTAGGAAGCATCCACTGGCAGGTAAAACAGATGCAACAAGCAATCTCTCATCTACCAATGAACAAATCAATACCAGCTCCAAGCCAAGTTAAAAAGAATACACTATGCATCCTACAGGCCGGACTGCATGCAGCAGGACTGTCCCCCCTATCAACATCTGAGTGGATAGATCTAGCCCAAGAAAGCGGTGAAACAAAAAAACACTACTTATAAGTTGGAACTATTACTACTGACATGCGTCTTCACAGTCCCATCAGAAGATCAAGGCTGAGTATGGAAACACATAGGGTTTAGTCCGAGAATTTGAAAGTGAATAAAGAGAGAGAAATACAGTAAAAAATAGAACTAATTCAGTGAAATAAATACTATTACATCATGAGGCACTTGCCTTGTCACTTGTCTGATAAAGCCAACATATAATTTGTGAAGAAAAGAAAGTCTTTGCATAAATTGCATTCTCTTCAGATAGCCAAAGCAGATTTGCATAACATTAACATGCCTGCTGAATATCAATGGAAAATTACATAACAGCATCCTAATTCCTATTTTTGTTAGCAAGTGAGAGCAGGGTTTGTGGCTGGCCTCACATCTGTCATCTCTGCTATTTTGAAGTCGCATGGGCTGAAGAGAAGCACAGGTGATTTACATGCTGTTGGCGAAAAAATGTTGTAAAAAATACTTAGGGAGGTATTTTTAATCACTAAACACAAAAAAGGAACATTTTCAAAACTGAAGCCAAGCACACAGCAAGTTTCACATTGATTCAAGCCGACGTTTGACCACTCACAAAACTGAGACTGTTGTTTTAATGTAACATATTAACTAGTGGTTTACCCTTTTATTGTTCACACAAACATAAAGACCAAATACCTGCAAAAACATGATGAACTGTGGAAATCTTTGCACTGGTTTGACCATCAGCCCAAATATGGACAGCCGGTCAAGTGACAGCTTCTCTTGTTTCTGAAAATGGATCACCACATAGAAAAATCCTGTAATTCTAAATGTTTATGGAAAAAGGAATAAATAAATGTAAATATGCCACACCGAATGCCTCCATGTATTTTCATTATATTTGTCATGCTTCTTGTATGACTGTTTGTGGACTGTTCTAATGTTACCCATTACTTTTGCAGGCAGAAATATGAGGCTCTGACGATGATAGGAGCCATTCAATTTTGGGTATTTGTTCGTTGCAGAATTAGAGAGTTAAATCATATCTGTTCATAAAACTATTGATTTTATGGAGAAATGATAACTAACTGTAGATAAATTTCATTTTTGTTGTGAAACAGAATATCCTGATTACTGTTCTCCAGCTATGATTTTCTAAGAACATATTTCACTGCATGGGGTGATCCCCTGCTATTTCAGACAATGATATCTTGGCTATTAATAAAGCTGGGTCAAAACATTTTTTCACTTATTGAAAGTACACTCATTAAGCTTTCATATCATATCAACAATTTCATTTCGTCAAAATGAGAGTTAAGCTATATTTTGACTGGCTGCAAGATGTTAGATCCACCGTGAATCAACAAACCTGTATACTGATCTTATTCCTATGACACAATGGAGAGAATGGTCTCCAGTACTTAATTTGTCAGGCTGATTTTCTGGATCAGTTAAATTTGATTGACAACTTTGTGTCTTCGGTGCACGTATGCCTGATAAAACTACCTCATCTCTCTGATGAAGAGGTAAATATTTTACACTTCTTCATCTGGAAGTCCAAATTATGCATCGCATTATCATTAAAATTTCTTTGCAGGCCACATATATTTACAGAAATATTTATCGTCAATGAACTTCCAAAATGGTCCAAGCCATATTTCACACTTCTGAGAAAATCAAGTGAAACATTTATATTGCTAAACAAAAAGACCATCAGCGTCCATCTTTGCAGCTGCAAGTTCGGTAGGAAAGTATTTGCATAATTTAATTTTCTTACCATGTCTTCAAGAGACTTGATCACATAAACAATATGGTATCCTTACGAATAATGGCCTACGTCTATGTTAGGACAATTTGAAACACAGTGACAAAAACACCATTATTTTTTTCTGGTCAGTTACTAACCTTCAAAAATTCATCAAATGACTGTCGATTTCTCTGCAAAGTTCTGATTTCATCCATGGCAGCAGCAAAGTTGTTCACATATATACTGTAGGCATTCACCAGCATTGTTTTGGAAAACTGAAAACAGTACAAACTGGTTAGCAACAATAAGACATGCATTTCATCAACTTTGTCTCAGCCAAAAACTCTTCCCAACCTGAGAATACAAAATAATGAAACCCAGTATGAAAAACAATAAGGAGCTATCATTGATGAAAATTTAAACCAAAACAATTTTCAGCTGGTGTATTTTGAGAGTTCCAATGCAGTTTACACTTCTTGAAATAACCTTGTTAGATCTTGTTGCCTTCTCCAACCCTGTTAAACCGTGTTGCCTATCTGGCTTTATTTAGTGTCCCTTACAGTGGCCCTATTTGGAGTATTCCTACAGCTTATGAAATCAAAAAATAAAGGTTGACTGTATCAGTAAAATAGCATTTATTCTTATGAAAAAAAAATTCAGTAACTTGAGGCATTGTGAGGGAATGCAGTGCCCTCATTGCACTGCATATCTAATTCTTCACGTGTTTTATTTCACACCCGGCAGTATTTAATTATGATAATGTTGATGCCTTATACTGATTATTAATTTCAAGGACATTATGTTTATAACTTGGGCCAATAACTTTCTTCTATCTCATATCATAAGACTTGGCAAAGACACCAACAGCAACCAAAACACTGACAGTAACAACAGACAATCACCGATGCTGTGAATATGTCACCAATCTTCTCCTCATCGTCCCAAACTTTCACAGACTCGGCCAGTTCTATCTGGAACATCTTATGATGAGAGACAATCTCTCTCGTCTGGGCGAAAACTGGCCGTAAACAGGACTTTGCATGAGGAATGAACTCCAGCACTGGTCTCTCATACTCCTGAAGGTAAACAGAAAAAAATAGACCATGAGATATTTGCAGTCTACACTGACACCAAATAAAGTCTCAAAAGCAATGATGCAGAGAACCGTGTTGACGTAAAAGTATGTTTTTCATACTCTGTGATGACAATAAAAAGTTAGCTATAGTACTTCCCAAAGCCACATTAGAGTGGGCAAAAAATACATTGTGAAAAGCAACAACATAAAATCAAACCTATTTCCTACAATTTGTTTTCATAGCAAAGGGTGAATATCAAATTTCTTCAGAGTTGCAAGTGAATAGCTCAAAAAAATTAGGGTACATCACTTTTGCTTAATAAGATCAATTCTTTATATCATTCAACAGTTCACTGGTGGTGGCCAATTTGTTCAGTCTAAAATCATAGGCACATACTTTTTGGACATAATTTTCATGATAAATCACATATTGGGTATGGGCACAAAGATGATGAAAATTGACTAACTCAAGAAATCTTAAACTGATCAAGGGTTTGTTGACAACTTAAGAATGCACTATATAAACATTATATATGCAGTGAAAAAATTAGTACCTCTCCAAGTTCAGCTTGAACCAGATTGTAAATGAAAAGTCCCCAATCACATGAATACATAAAAGAGTGTTAAGACATTACACTCCTACCATATGATTCAATGAAGTCTCTGACCAAAAAAAAATTGATGAAACCAATTTATATGAACTGTAACTGATTCCACACCTTGATGACTCTCTCCAAACTCTCCAGATAGGATCTTTCACTGCCAATGATGCCATCAATAATCATCCTCCGCTTTATCTGACAAAAACCAAACGAGACAGATATAAAATCTGAAAGCAACAGAAAGACAACACGATGTTACTTGCTAACAAATACTCTTGTTCTTTGATGATATATTACTCTTGTTCTTCAGTAATATGTTGTCACCTCAGTTTAGAAGAGTGCTCTATCCAATTGGTACAGCCTTGCAATTCTATAAATTTACTATATTCCCCTAATCTTTTCCTTAAAGATAGTCATGCCTTTAACTCTAAGCCAAGCACACCTTAGATGCGTCTCAGGATAATAAATGGAGAGAGAACACTTGCAAAGCAAGGTGATGATAACTAAAATCAAGCTGACACATATCAAAATGGAAATCTTTCACTTTCTCTTGCCAGATACACCTGTGGTGCTACTGCCTGCAAAAATGTCTATACATCCACATAGTTTTTAAGCAGTGATACTTCAAAGCCAAACTATTGTTACTCCAAAATAAGAAAGAAAACATCTGTCTCGAAATGTTCATTTTGTTAAGCACTCCTTGTTAACCATTTCACATTACATTGATCAGAGCTCTTGCTCACAGACTGAATACTCTTACTCCAAAGTGTCCATTCCCAAGTTACTTCAGTATCTGAAGAAAGTTGCTAAACAAAATGTAACCAATCTTCTGACTGAAACACATAAAGGGTTTAGCAATAAGCCATACAATGTATGTCTGTTGTAAAGTGGGGCACCCCCCATTGCACAGCATGAATTAAAAAGGTTGATTCATCAAGGAAGAAAATTCCACCTGATTCTCGGTGAGTCCACTTGGCATGGGAGGTAACGCTGGTGGTGGATGTTTCTCCGGGTTAATGGTGACAGGGAGGCAAGCAGTAGAACTGGGGTCATCATGGGATGTTGTACCATGCTGAGTTGACTTTGGTTTTGGAAGGAATCCCTGGGAGTAGACATTACAAGGATAAAGTGAACAAGGGGACATTTCTCAATATCTGTGAATCTCATTATTCCTAGGGCGAGAATCCATTATGACTGAACCGTTCAATCTGCCGGTCAGGTTTTCACACATTTATCAAACTGGCATGAATATTTCTGAAACCAAACATTTCCAGCCTCAATGTTTTATCAAACTTATCTAAGAATTGGCATTACTAATGGGAGGGTATTTCCTGAAAAATCTTTTTTTCTATGGACCACAAATTTCTTGAACTCTAATATCTATTGGGTTTCAAAGAAATGTCACTCCCCATTTACACAATGACAGAGATAAGGTAAAAAGCAGATCTGAAAAGCACTCTGACTCCTCACCATGAAACTGTAATTTAAACATCTGGGTATTGAGGACCACTACCACCAATGTATTAATGTACTTTCATTCTTAACTTCAGGTAAACAGTTGGCAAACTTGTACAAACCCAATTCTTGTCAAAAATGAAGCAGATGTAGATTGAAAGAGAAATTTCTTCATTCAATATAAATCTGAGCTTCAAAATATGAAAGTTTCCTCATTTTATTCCTGCTTGTCTACAAACTAAAGTCTTCCGTTTCTGCTGATTACCATAGAGCTTGCCCAGGCGCACATATACACACTCAATTCAAAGCCTACCTGTTCACAGTAACCTCCATAGTATACACCAATCATTCCTCAGATGTTCAACATTAAAGGAATCCCTTCCAACACTTTTTACTGAATCGTTCTTCTTTATTTTAACATTACAAATACTCTGAAAATTGTGGCGTGCACTGTTCTTTTCTTTGAGTTTAGAGGTGTAAATCTTATAAGTAACTTTCCGTCCTATCCACAGTATTTCTATTTTTCTTTCAAGCTTCAGTTTTATATCTTTACAAAATTCCCCATCATCTATGGTGGATTTGTCCAAAATTATATAATAGCAAGTATTATTAATTAATGTCATCATGATCAATTCCATCATCATGATCCTACTCAGATGGTGATCTCAGGTAAATTGATGACATAATCAGAAAAAAGATTTTAGTTTCATTCTAAGTCTTTATGCATCAAGCAATTTTTCCTGTCCCGTAACAAATGATCATGACCCTAATTCAAATCAGTAAATGACCTGACATATCCATACTATATTAAAAACTGGACCAAATAATTTCAGCATGGCAATCGGTTATTTTTATCAATGACAATCAGCATAACTAGTCTACACGCCACTTAAAAAAATGAGGAATATTTATTGTGAAATCATTTTTATTATACAATCAGTGCTATATTATGTCAAGAGTATCTGCGAGGCTAAACCAAACTGACCCAGAAACAGAATTATCACACATTAAGAAAACAGATGAGGAATGTAAAATTTCATTAGCATACTTATGGACAGTGTTGAGGCAGTAGCTTGGATTCCGTTTTATTCAACCATTAAACATCTGAGTTTCTTGTTATAGAGCTTATGTATAGCTCATCAGTGCTAATTTTTAACATATGGATGTGACACTTGTTTTCAACCAACATCTGATTTATGTTTATCTGGCTTCCTTCACCTTTATAAGTGTCACAAAAGGGTGAGATCACATGAATCACATTAGATGGATCCACAAACCAGTCCGTGATGTCTCTCTAGTCGTTTTTTTTCCTGAATTTAGTGAAAGACTAAAGAAGAAAACACTTTTTCTTTCGGTCACATACGTGATCTTAGATTATTGAAAACTGACAGTGATACCACCATCACACTGTTGTATTATTTCTTTGGTTTTAATTCTACTGTATTTGGCTAGAAACACAATGCCCTGACATTGCATTAGTCACATTCCAAAATCACATGTGAAATCCTCGTCAGTCTGTGAGCTTACCTTTGCTTTCCCTGGCTTTGGTGGCAGTGGTTTGTCAGGGGCTTCATCTCTGTCCAAGCCACCAACCTCTGACAGTAGTTCTTCCACACCTTCCTGTTGATAGTGACGTAAAACATAAACATGAAAAGATTTGAAAATTTAAGGGAGGGGCAGGTGGGAGGGGGAACACAAAAAATAAAAACTGCTGAAAACAGAAAAATAAAAATAAAACCTTATAACATTTTTTTTAAAATGTAGCTAGTCAAAATTTTTGACATATATATATAAAATATGTATATATAATGTGACGTATTAATGAAGTCTGAAAGTCATTAATGCACTCATCAGAATCCAAATGACATGCAAGATTACCAGAGTTATATGGAAGAGATATATAGACAACAAAATTTAGAATGGCCATTCCACGAGGATTAGCTGGTCATTTACTCCTACAGCTTAAAATTATGAAGTGATAAAAGTGCATTTTCACATCCATCTGTTGCTACTTTTGCTACACAAGTATCATATAAATGAAAGGTGGCCAACACTACACAGAATAAAATTTGTTTTCAGATAATTCACTGGTCAAGTTGCATGGAATGACCCAGAATATCTAACAGCATTTATACTATAGTTCACTAAATTGTACATAATTTCCTTAGTCTCTTGTGAAGGAGGGATAATTATGCCGGCTCATATTACAGTGCATTAGAAATGAAAACACCACTAAAAGCACTGATTGCCAAAATTATTTCCCCAACACCCATCAGTTTATGGAACAGGTAGGCTAAATCTTTTTTTTTGTTTTTTTTGTTTTCTTGTACAGTCTCTAAATTCTGAGAGAGTAAATATGAAGATTCTTGAACATCACGGTATCCTTTACTGGAGGGGGGTGTTTGCTGTGGTTCATAACATTAAGGTTGTATGACCTACCCCAAAAGTATGGCATGCTAAGTGTTGGTGATACACCCTCCACAAAACCATCAGCCCCAAATCCACTCTTTTCAATACCTCACCAAAAGCTGGTATATGTAGGTCAAATTATGCTAGTTGTAATCTTGTAAAAAGATGCTCCTCCATACACCTAATGTTGACTTTTACTTACAATAAATTTGAAAGTGGAACATATTAATAGCAATCAACTTTGTATTCTATGGTTAAATGTGCACATGGTAATTACATGCACAAAATATGTACATATTTAATGAGGTTTATTATTCCTACAACATGTACATGTGTACTGAAAAAAATATGTTCTAGTAATCCTGTCTTCCTCTTTGATCCCATCTGATGGTAAAGCGAAACTGCAGGAGTTTTAAAAACAAGTAAAACTAATTTACATTATTTTACTACATGCTGTTGGAGACACTTATAAGGTGGAGGTGGGGTAAGGGGGCATGGTGGAGAAGTGGAGAACGGAATTTTCTGTGCGAAGGGGCTGGGGAATGAGGGTTCTGCTGATCAAGCAATCATTTATCCAGAACGCAATTAGATGCTAGAATTACATTAGACACATGACCTTTTACTTTGAAACCCTGAAACACTGCAACACTGCATGTATTTCATTCAGAAAAAGATAAAGAAAAACAACCTACTCAGATTACTTCCAACTCCAGTGAAGCAAAGACAATTTCAATATGTTGCAGGGCCACTAAGCAAAAGCTGTTTATTCTTCATTTGTGAGAAAGAAACTTATCATCTGTTTCAAGGAACTGTTGTGAAAACTTCCAGTTATCTGGAGGTCACTGTGTGACAATTACTGAGAAAAGACTAAATTGCTTTGACAAAATTTTCCTTTCAATATCTTTGAAATGTTTTTTTTTTTTCTCTTAATATGATTCTGCACTGACTTGAGGAAATCAGCACTGAATATAAACATAATATGCTTATTTTCCTGAAATAGAGACTTTAAAATAAACTCTTGCTTGGCAATGCTGGATTGGTAAATTACCTGTTCACTGATTATACATGTCACGTGAAAACCTTTTTCTCTTTGATAAGTCACAAAGCTAAGAACCTTCTATAAGTACCAATATCAGTTTATTATATACATAATGTATTGGTTGGAAAAGTGAAAGTGTAAGTGAAGAGAAATTTCGGTCATCATTCATTCATTCATGCTTGCCAGCATAAACAAGGCACTCAGCTAGCATAGAAAAGATGCAGAAATGCATGCAGACTAACATGCTGATTCTCCATGCTATACCATCTCCTCTGAAGACACAGCAGATGGAAAAGATCTTAAATCGTCGCGAGAATGCACGGCCCCAATAAACATCAAAATCCATATGTTACGGGAGCAGCAAAACAAACTGTCTCATTTTTCACAAAATTGCACTTAGGAAAGCAATTCTATAATAGTAAGTGGTGAATGTGGAATAATGTATAATAAAGTTTAGTGTGCTATGTTTGAACATACAAAGCTAGAGTCAACAATTAGAGTTTTAGCAGTTCTTGTCATTGACATTGCTTGGTTTAAAAGTTCGGCACTGGCTCTTGTCCAGGAAAGAGCACTAGCGCTTTCATTAATGATATTTTTAGAGTTGTCTGTACAAATGCAAACAATGTTCTTACATGTTTGTGTGCTCCTTTCAGTTACTTCTATAGAATATTTCAGTCTCTTGATGTAACATATAACGATTAAACCGGGGGTCTGAGGTTTTGACATATTTGTGACCTCCTTTGCAGTCCAAAGGCATCAAAACCTGAGTTTTGTCTGGGTGGCATTTAAAGAGGTGTTGCATCTAAGCATTGAAATACTGAGTCAGGATGAAGCATAAAAAGAGCGAGATAGAAAGAAATACAGACCGAGGGAAAAGGAGGAACTGGAGCTGGTCAGCACATAGTCAGTAAAACAAACAAACAAACAGACGGATGGACGGATGGACAGACAGACAGACATACAGAGAGACAAACAGACAGACAGACATATGTGTAGGAAGGCAAGTTAGCTGCAAACAACAGACTAACAGACAGAAGACCAGACAAACAGAGCCACTGATAGGCAGGCATTAAGTCAAATTATGGGCTAGCAGAGGTGGGAAGACAGCCAGCAGACAAGCAGTATCAGACAGACTAGAACAGATACAGAAACTAAAAGCCAGGGTAGAAAAGATGGCAAGGAGGAATGCAGGGTAAATCCATGTCATGCATAAACGTCAGTCAGTGTCTGTGCTAAATCTCTTTCAGAGAGCTGATTGATCAATACTTTGTATGTAAGCTGTGACTTTTACTTTTCATGACTTTATGGAATAGTTATGTCACTAAATGATTTTCTGGCAATCATAACAGCTCAACACCTTCTAATATGCAAACAAACCATCAGTCTAAAAGGAAAATGCAATCCTGCAATCACAGAATATTGAAGTTTTTGTTGCTTTAACTGGAGAAACTTATTTATTACAAAAGAGGTCACCATAAGGGCAAAGGTTTAACATTTCAATTTCAACACAGTGAATATCCCCACAGTTACAGTACCTTGTCTAAAAAATTGAGTAAGCCAAACTTTCAGTAACCCACTTCTCAGGGTAAATCTGGGATAATTTCTTCATGTCCAAAAACAAAACCCTTCCTATTGATACTCATCAAGTCCTGGTATTCTCTGTCAGTATCAATAACCATTATCCTAATTGGTAAGAAAGGTCATTTATTTAAGAAATACAACCTTTCGATCCACATTGACGTAATCGTAGGCCTGAAAATAACACAGAAGACATTTTTTTCTTTTCTTCTAAATTTTAAGAAACAGGTTACAGGTCATTATAATTTAATTGATCCATTTTAGTATCCAAAGTCCTGGTATGGATCCAGAAAAAACATAAATTGGGGGGTGGGGGGGGGGGGGGNGGGGGGGGGAGGGGGTCCCCACATTACTAATCTCTCCCTGAGCACTGGATAATTAATTCGCAATTCTACATGTCATAAAATATAAAATGTACACTGCATCCCACCCCCTCCATCTCCATTAGGTGAAGAGTAAAATTTATAAGTAGTACTCGTACTTACAGCAACAATTATAGAAAAAATTTCAGTGGGGTGGGNAAGAGGTGTCATAAGCACCAGTGGCAGCTTATCTGTCCCCACTTACATTTGATTCCAACCACAAAATAAATTTAGATATCAAGATTATATCAGACCCACTGCTCTTGCTCTAAATAGATTTAACAAAGAAGTTAGTGCTTGTACTAAAATGAATCTCAATTTGAACAAACAGAGAGGGATTATAAACAGATAATCATTTGGGAGCATATGGCTGTATTTTGCACATAGCACAAAGGGTGTAAGACTAATGACTATAAAGATTGGGGGTTTCCGTTTGGCCTCTGCATTTTTGGAAGTTGATTAATATATTCTTCACTTATTTTTTTACCTGGTGCTGCCAGGTTTGTGCTTAACGATGAGCCACTGCTGACATGCACCCATTGAACCCCCTCCCCCTCCCTCCAAGATCCACCAATGCCAAAGATGCAACAATGTTAATGTGTAAACATCAACTAATTTATGATTGTTTGCCCATCCTAATAAACCATTTGGAATATATTTTCACCCTTGACATAAAACTCACATTTCTCTCTCCATTCCCATTTTGTTTCCACAGCTTTCCTTATACATTTAAATTTCCTTCTCACTATTTCACTCACTATCATTAGCTACCGTCTGAAGTTCATCAAGTATTTCCTCATTAAAATTATTCCCACACTCACATCATCTGGGCTACCAGTTCAGTAAGAGCTATCCTGGAAAGAAAGTACTGTCAACTCCACTTAAATGATACTTCCTGGGGGCATGGGAAAGTTGTCAATAAACAGAACTGCATTCATCCAATTAATTTTTTTTATAGAAAATATGGTATTCTGCAAACTGAAATAATGTCTATTTAAGCAGAATTTGCAATTATGTGGATTGCACTTGAATGGATTCAACTGTTTTTCCAGACCAAAGATATCACTCCCATCACCCCCGCTATCATCTTATCAAGACTGGTCCATTATGATTGGCTATGATGAAAGACTTCCCCTGATTTCTTATAGCAGGCATACACTATCTCATATATTTAAGTGTTGGAAAGATAGTGTAACTGTGCATGAAGCAGATATGAAAGATAATGCTTATCTGCGTTTACAGTCAGCTTGTGAAAGGATTGATAAACTGTGATTTATGTATACAGTCATTGCAAATATTTGCTGAGAGCTCCGAGCTATCAAACCATGAGTATACAGTAGGAAAATTACAATCCCATATTTCACTCATATGAATTTTTTGACTTGCCTTTTACAGCAAGGGACTTGCATATTGTATCCATAAATAATGAAAGCTTTCATCACAGTATCTCCCGGCAGTGGTTAACAACTCAGTAAATTTGGGTATGTCAAAATGTTCAGCAATATTTTATCACAATTTTCTAAAACTGAAGTTATGTGTTTCCCGTTCTAAGTGGACAACATTTCTATCATCATCTCAGTTTAGAAGTGAAGGGTCTTGTATCAAATTGCTTCATCAACCAATCTGACTCTTCAGCTTATTTTGACTAGTGCAGGTAGCAGTGGGAGTATTTAATATACCTGCACATTTCCATTCCATGGAACGACATCTCTCCTACAATTTTACACCACTATATTTCACCTTTCGTTAAAAAGCTACTTCCTATCTGGTCTCTTTTGCCACAAGCCCCCACTAGTGTTTAAGGTGTTTTATCATTAAGCTCTCCAGCTGTTGCATATGCCTATTTGATTTAACCCTGAGACTCTTCCAAGTGTGCTGGGGTTAGGATTAAGAGCAGTGTTATGATTCAGAACTAGTTAAGGGAAGACACAGGCTCTGTAGATGCTGTTCAAAGACTCTTCCTTAGATGAATTTCCTTTCTTAAACCAAAACCTAGCCATGTTCACATCAGGACAGTCCTGGAATTATATCAAATAGACACACAGCCACCCAGAAATAATATTGTCATATTTCGTAAAAGTCACATAAGGACTTACAATAGTATCAGCCGTGGACAAGGAAATGACACTTGTAACCTGAGGTAATGATACTGAGACACAGCCACATCCCGCGCCCCCGCTCCCGCCCCCTCATCCACCTGAAACTCTGTTTATCACTCTCAGACTTAGCTTTTATCCATCCATATCCATGTCCATCCATGTCTCTCTTAGCACTCTCTTTGCTACTCTTACTTTTCCATCTCACCATTATTTCCTCTTCAAAATTCAATCTCTCTCCCTCAGTCTCTCTCTTAAGATAGGAAGGTTTCTTGCACTTAGTGCAAAAAGCATGCACAGCAATAGATTTTATTCAACTCACTATGGGTTTTTTTTCTTGTACCCATTTGATATGAGGGAATTTTCTCCATTTTGTTAGTGTCAATAAAACAACAGCCAGTCAAACTTAATTTGCTATTCATTCATAAGATTAGAGGGTATCATGCCCTTAGTGCAAAATGCATGCACAGCTATAGTTTTTATCCAATTCACTATGTTTTATGGTACCCATTTGATGCAAAGGAATATTTTCCTCTTGTTAATGTCAATAATACGACACTCAATTAAACAAGATCCTAAGTCATTCTGAGCGCACGATTACCCAGTCACACTTGTAAGCATTTTAACCATTTTCATGTTTCATCAAAACAAAATATGCAGTTACATACTGCAAGCTTTAAGACAATGCCAGTGACATGAGTTGGGCCAAGCTTAACCCCACCTACAATAACAACAAAAGTAATAATAATATTGAAGTTAAAAAAGTCATGTATCCCTGCTCAAGCAATTTCACATTATCAACTCTGCTCGCTAGATTACTCAAGGACTTTCTCAACTCCCTAGACATCTAACAGTTCTGCCACCATTTACAGGTGCTGATCACTAGCTACTCAACAATGTCCTCCACTGCCACTAGCCTGCGCTGCATGACATCAAAGATTCATCACAATGTCATACTTGCAGCCATAACTAGTCGCTTGGTCCTTTAACCCTTTGAACCCTGGGGCCCTAAGCCATAAATGCCCCCTTCCCTGGGCTTCCACGTGGAGGCTAACATCTTGGAAGTCCTTTCCCATAATTCCCACACCAAACGTGTCCCTGAATGGTCGTTATATTTAGCACTAAAGTCACGTTACTGAAATGCTTTCGTGTTTCCCGAAATATCGGGACTACGGTGCACAGGAAAATAAGGGGATTCCCTAAATATCGGGATAACGGGTTCAAAGGGTTAAATAAAAGCTGCATATCCATGACTGGTTATTAATGTGATTACCATCCCCCTCTCGTGGGCTCCCAGCTTTTTGCTGTGTGAACAGGCAACTAGTTATACACTTTAACATATCTATTATGAAAACATTTAACATAAAACTCGCATTAGTACCAAACATTTCTCAGTCCCAAGGACTCTTCCAAAGATGCATTTCCTTTCCTAACCCAAAACCTAAGCCATATACATATTGGAACAGTCCCAGGATTATACCACTGCCGCCCAGAAATAATACTGTCATATGTCATAAAAGACATTCAAGGACTCACAACTGTATCAATCCTGGAAGACGAAATGACACTTGTAACCTGAGGTGATGCTACTGAGACACAGCCACAACCCCCCCCAAATTCATTTTCTTACATATTTTATTATGTTTATTATCAAATGTGACAAGCATTAATCAACAAAAAACCCAAAAAACAAGTAAGTGTGGAAGCATTTCTAACTCCCATACCACCCTATTTTGTAAATAATTCTCTCTCTCTCTCTCTCTCTCTCTCTCTCTCTCTACCTGGGAATAAATCCTCCCCTGTGTTACCAACCCCAACAACTCACTCAAAATCAAACAAAGGTTTGAATGAATCACAGCATGATTATTTGTAACATTTCTTGCCATATAATCAACTATCCCAGGGCAGAGGACCCTTATTTTTCCTGATCACAGATAATTGCAAATGTTTAATCCAAAACAATTAGGTGGATTCTGTAAATTTAAAATGTTTGTTGTGTATTCCCAAGACATGATGGATTTTTGATTGAGGGGCTCTGTTCTGTGCATGCGTCTAAACTCTTTTTGTTCTCACCTGATATGAGTACTCATCAAACTCTGAACCCCAGTCGAAGCTAAGATCCTCCTCCTCCGAGGGATAATCCGAATCATCATCTTGATCCTCAGACTGGGAGGGAAGTTTTGATGCTGTAAAAAACATTTCAAGTGCATCTCATTCAAGGCTCAAAAACATTCCTTGAGGTCAACTTGTAATTACATACTATGCAGTTTGTGCACAAGCTGAAAATGCTCTCTCGTGTTCCACAATTACACATTGTGTGGTTGGAGACAGTACAGTCACATGAACGCACCAAAAAAAAAAAGAAAAAATGAAAGTTGGAAATGAGTCAATAATGAAGGAAAAAAGCAGAAGATGCAAGGTTGCAGGGAAAGCAAAAATGACCCCCAATCAGACAAGTAGAGGAACAAGTAGTAAAATGGACTCTTCACTGGGTTCTGAACCAAGGAATGTGTTAAGTGCGAAGCTATTCAGAGCGCAGTGATGTTGTTACCCTTCACATGTACATAAGTGGACAAAGAACAAACTATGCAGTAGGCCTTTTCAGCGCTACACTTCATCAAAACCTGGTGGGCAGTGTGGCTGTGTGG
This sequence comes from Ellobium chinense, assembly GCA_033807755.1. NCBI lineage: Eukaryota > Metazoa > Mollusca > Gastropoda > Ellobiida > Ellobiidae > Ellobium > Ellobium chinense. The sequence continues at coordinate 172,529 of JAWQUT010000282.1, forward strand.
TTTGTGAGTTGTACTCAGAAACCGAAGACTTTCAATTCTAAGGTTAATGTGTTTCACTCGCAAGCTGGGCAGTTTATGTTGTAGTGTCCTTGGACAAGACACTTCATTTCCATTTCCTCACTCAACTCAGGTGTATTTGAGTACTGGCTTTAGAGCTGGGGGGCCCAGGGTACTGCACGGCTGGCAAACAGCAATGACTTTGTTATATTTTTCATTTGTAATATTATGTATTTACATGTATGATGTGTATTGTTATAATGTATTTGTATTATGAATGAGATGTATAACATTGTCGGATATTGTAAAACAATTTCCCTACAGGGTAAGTAGAGTCGCATTTGTATTTTCATTGTCATGCGATTTTCATTTTCTTTCGTCACAGCTGAGGTAGTCAAACAATCTGTTAGGCCCCACTGCCATAATCACCATTGTTATCAGGAATCATTTTGCAGACCTGAGCGCAAAAAGTGAGAGGTGCCCGTCATAAGACTACAGCATCACCACTTTTATCAAGAACAATATTCACAGACAGGATAATGACATTTCCCAGTAACTCACATGACAGTCAGATTAATGATAAACCATGGCCTCCATTCACCACTGCTTTGTTAGACTTGAAATTTGTTTTAGAGATGAAGCAAGGTAACTTTCCCTACCTGTGGCTGCCTTGATACTAGCAAGACTTCCATATCCTCTGGCCCTCAATCGCTCTTTTTCACTTTCTGTTATTTTAGTCTCTGTGCTCCTAAAGTAAAGTTTGCTGTACTCTGACGAGTGCTCATTATCTGTCCCAGAATTCTGGAGGGGCCTGATGAAATCTACTGGAACCTAGAATTAAGAAGAACAAGGCAGGGTTAGGATTAAGGAGAGGGTTAGTGTTAGATGTGAGGCTGGGGAAGAGAGGGGTACCTGGATCAAAACTAAGGACTCTGCCGAGGGTGCTTTCAGGTCTCTGAACTGCCCCTGACACTAACCAATGTAGAGCTCAGAAGAGATGAAGGGTTATTCCAAATGGACATAATATGACACCTGTAAAGTGAGGTGACAACTTATTTCAACTGCTTCAGGTTATTCTGCCTCCCAACTTCTTTTCATGACATTTCCTGGCTCAGTTTTAAAAATGTTTCTCTTCCAACATCAGAATCTATCACGAGTTTCTAGGGATGATCACATTCATAAATGTTCTACGATCAGTCAAAATGAGGCTTATGTCCCTAAATTACAACCTGAGATATCAGGCACTGAAGGTGAATGTGGCCATCTGGTTTCAAAGTTTATTTGCTGCGGAAATCATGAGTAATATCAATTTCTATAAATTGACTTTATGGGCAAATGATTAATAACTGGATAAATTTGAGTTTTTGTGAGGCTTATTGGATGAATTATGTGGATTAAAATTATTCATCGATCATAAATTTCTCAGGAAACTATCTATTGAATGGGGTGAGACTCTGCCTACTCTGAACAAATTAATGATATCTCAGGCCAAGATAAAGCTGAATTGAAAATGTTATCACCTAAAGAAAGTACACACAGTAAGCTATCGTGTCATACTAGTAACTTGATTTAGCCACAAAGCAACTAAGGTCATATCTTCCCTGGCTCCAAGACAAATAGCTGACTGGAAAAATGAACAAAAAAGAAAGTTATATGTTGTATCAAAACTCTGTGTCGGTCACACAGTTCTATTTCCTGTCTCCTCAAACATACAATTAATTTACTTACCGCTTCACCCACACCTCCCCTACACCCAATGTTCACAGAAGGGGTAATCCCAGAAGATGATGATTTCATTGTATCGGTTTTCTTGGTTGAACTTGGCTCTGATAAAAACGGCACTTTGGCTGACATATAATGTAACTTTTTCTTCCCTGCTGTGTCACTGGGACTTTGGTCTCCACTCTTTTGTTGTGATGAAGATATTGGTGATGATGATGATGATGAAGCTGACTCAGGCAAAAGGACTGCAGTGTCATAACATCCAGACTGTTTTGTGGTAGGAGATGTAGTATTCTGGGCTTGGGGGATAGGCTTAGCAAATTCGTATACTGATGAAGCATCTTTTATCGGGGATGCACTCTCTGGCCAGATGCTGGCGTAAGTTGTCGGGCTGCACACATCATTCCCGCCACCTTGAGTGCCGCCTGCTGCACCACTACTCACAGGGGAGGCAGCCTGGGCTACATCTGTGGCAACTTCGTTCCCTGTAGGTGGTGGACTCACTGGGCAGGCTACATCATAAATGGGGTCTGGGTCTAACTTTGCACTGTCTGCCTCTTTATCTGACAACAAGCATTTCTTGTCATTCTCTTTGGTTTTTTTATCTTTACCTGAGGGAGAGATAAAAAGTCGCTTTAGTCAGGAGTGTTCAACCTTTTCGAAAGGGGTAGCGGTTTCATGTCTTGGTCATCTTGCACATCTAAGATGTGCGTAAATGTTTCACCATCATGCAGGACTCTGAACAACATACAGTTGAACCTCATATAAAGTCCACCTGTATATAGAGACCACACACAGTGGTGATCAGGTTTCTGGGATGATCATTGTTATTTCATATTTATTTGGCCTTCATATTGTGATCACCTATTCAGCACAACCACTACCACCCACTTTTATGTCCCAAACAGCACAACATAAAAGAAAAAAATAAAATACTGTACAAGGTGACTATCAACTAATAGACTATTAAACCTCATAAGGGCTATTAACTGCTTTTGTGGATTTTCATAGGGTTAATAAGGGTTTTTTCCTATTTTAACAAGATTATTCATTTGTTCACAAGGTGTTATATAACAGATTAAGCTTGTAGGGCAAGCTATATTGAGCTGAAAACTAGAGGGAAAAGCATGTCAGTTTCTGTTATTCTTGTCATAGAAAGTAAACCTGTATAAGGTGAGTATAAATTATATACAAGTAAGTATACAGATTCCACTGTAAAGTATCCTATTATCCTATGGTGAAATACGTACAGAGAATCAAAACTCTGATTGGCAAAAACTTATACAAAATTTCCTGATGACTCTTTGCTGAAGAATTAAAAGTTGGACTGGCAACAACTTTCTACAAAATTTCCTGAAGAAGTGACATCTCTGTGTTAATATGGAGGAGAAAAATTCTAAAATTTTACACAAAGGGTTGCAAAGTTAAAATCATAAAGGCCTCTCCCTTCCTTCTCCCCTCCACCCTCCCAACATGGCTGACCAAAGATTGAGAAGAAACAGGGTCATACTTTGGAAGAAAGGAAAACCCTTGAATAATGCGTGCATACCCGAGTTACACACCGGGACATCTGTGTTGCTCATTATCTCCAAATAGGGTCTAGACTAAAAATCAAGGCAAATCAAGGACAACACTGTTTCACTCTGTGTACTACTAGGTACATCGTCTAGCAATATATCAAGCTACTTCTGTGTGCTAACCATACTGGCGTGCAGCTCTGAATGAGTTGCATGATGATGATTTGCTGTTTCTTGACATAATGGCATTAAGGTCCATTAGAGGATCAAAGCTTTATGCCCCTATATGTCTGTCAAAGAACCAGCAAATTGTGTGCGGTAACCTTATGCAATTTTTTACATATTTAACAAGTTTAACAAGTTTAAGGGCACGTGCGGCAGAACTAGGTCGTTTTCATTAATAAAGGGAACTTTGTCATTTTGGGGTGAAAAGTGGGTCACATAGGGCCAGGAAGGAAGATAAATGGTGGTGTTTTGCAATCTTCTCCCTCCGCTGCTATGGAAATGCCAATTGTTTGGCCGCCAAATTGGTAAATATGCATAACTTTGAACCCTTCCATCTGGAGAACAACAGATGATAGGATGAAGGTTTTTTTTTCCATTTGAAAGATCACTTTATTTAAAATAGAATGTCATGGGCTTTTGTTTTATTTCTTGAATAGAATTTTTTTTAATGATTTTTTTAAAAATGTTATGAAAAACATTGAAAATGTTGAGAATTTTTAATTTTAAAAATTCATAAAAGATAAAAAACACAAGATATCAAAAAAAACCTGTGAAGATCTCAAGACAGAGGCATGGAGAGTTGTTATGCAAAATTTTATGTAAATTGGACCAGAAAAAAGTCAGATCGAAGGGATAGAGTGCTGAAAACTCTGATTTTGAGATAACTGACGATAAAGATTACCCGACAGATGCATTTGAGACAGGGTGACCATTTTCTTTTGCATCAAAATAAACTTTTTGAGACATGTATCATGAAAATAACTTCAGGAATTGATAAAGGACATGTCGCCGTTCAAGAAACTGCCCTTAACTCATTTTACACATTTTGACTCAATTTTACCCTACAGGATGCCGCACTTGCCCTTAACAGTGCTCAAACTATGTAGTTATTTATAATTCAGTGTTCAGAATGTGAATTTACATCTACATTCAGGTGTGCAAATAAACATTATCTTAGTACAAAATAACCTAAATAATTTCACTGTTTTTATCAATTAACAACGCAATTGGAAGAATATGAAATTGTTCATAAATACTCCTTGTTAAAGGAAAAGTTCCAAATGGATGAATATAGATTAGCTTATCTTATCTCATCTTNCATTTGAGACAGGGTGACCATTTCCTTTTGCATCAAAATAAACTTTTTAAGACATGTATCATGAAAATAACTTCAGGAATTGATAAAGGACATGTCGCCGTTCAAGAAACTGCCCTTAACTCATTTTACACATTTTGACTCAATTTTACCCTACAGGATGCCGCACTTGCCCTTAACAGTGCTCAAACTATGTAGTTATTTATAATTCAGTGTTCAGAATGTGAATTTACATCTACATTCAGGTGTGCAAATAAACATTATCTTAGTACAAAATAACCTAAATAATTTCACTGTTTTTATCAATTAACAACGCAATTGGAAGAATATGAAATTGTTCATAAATACTCCTTGTTAAAGGAAAAGTTCCAAATGGATGAATATAGATTAGCTTATCTTATCTCATCTTATGAAATCGTACATGAATACTTTTTGTTCCAGGCAAGGTTCCAAATCGATGGATAAAGCTTATCTTATCTCAAAGGTTAATACACTGTGCTCTTCCTTAAGGAATTCATTTTTACTTTATTTGTCATACTTATACAATGTCTTCTAGAAGTGCTGTAAAGAACAAATCATGAAAGAGCTCTAAAAGGCATGAGGTAGAGTTCCATGATCATCTATGCATGTTCACATAGTAATTGAAGAAGACAAAACTGAACAAATTTATCAAAGGGCACACCTGATTTCTTCTTGCCGCCAAATATCTTGGCTCGACCAAGAACATCCACCTTATTCTTGACAATGGCGTTGAATTTCTTCAAATTTGATTTTGCTGTTTTGAATTTCTCCTCTTTGCTAACTTCCTCGCAATAATCATTGACCTCATCTTCCTCACTGGCACTCATATTGTCAGGGAGATCATCTTCCTTCTCTAATTCGAAGTACACTTTTTCAGGAGCACTGTCTTGCTGGGAGCCTGAGGCAGAGGCTCCTGCAGGGTCCTCAGCACCATCACATTCACCTGCTGAAGGAGAAAACAAAAAAATAATTTCTTAACACTTTTCTCCATGTTGCCATTCAGTGCTGGCAATTTACCATTCTTATCTTACACATATCACCAGTCAATGCTGACATCACAAAAAAACAAAGTGATACTGTTTCTTAAGAGTGTGGAAGTAAGCGGCTTTTTTTTTCCTTTTTATCATATATGCCCTATTTGGAGTAAAAATGGTAAGCTTTATTTTGGTCAAAATGATAATCCGGAACTTCCCTTTACAAATTGAATAGTTGCAATATTTATTATTTAAGGGCTCAGCTTATCAGCAGTGAGTTTTCACATAGCTAGATGTAAGTGAAATGAAAAACATTGCTTTATGATTCATCAACAATGATCTCTCTGATTGAAAATTTTCAAAGCGAAGATCAGAACCTCAGTGAAAATACTGTCTGCTTCAGATTAACAAAATGTATTGAAACCAAAATGTATATATATAATTATATAATGCTTAAACTTGAAACTGTTCAAACTTTTTACCTTGCCATGTTTTAGTGGGCTTCACGAGTCCGTAAAGTTGAAGCTATGAAGTCTGGCCTAGGTTAGGTGAAAACAAATCTCTATCTAAAAATGTAAACCACATAACACATTTTTAATCCACAATCCGAAAGTTTCATCTGATTTTTGTCTTCCATTATCTAGAGCAATATCTATCTGCCTGTCACAAAATTGCTCTGGCAGAGCTACACCTGCTGTTTCACAAAATGGCTGTTTCGAGTAGCTTCCCCTTCAAACCACTCTTCTTTCATATAATTCATATGAATAATTCATACAGTTCCCGGAATAATCCTATTGACTACTTCCTGACTTCGTATGATCCAAAATGCAAGCCAAGTGTACCAACGTTGAATTGAATAACATACACAACTTTGTCACAGTTAGCTACGCTTCAGCGACTCAGTAAGATTATTTCTAACCAAGATAGGCAAGAAAGTTGATTTAATTCAAACTCCAGTAACTTCAAGAATTAAAAAGAAGTTATGGTGAAACTTTGAGTGCACTGACAGAGATATATAATTCATAACTGTTGCAGGTGTCATTGATCTAAGTGCTATAGTTTTGTCACAACACAACAAAAAAAAAAAAAAGCATTTCAAACAATGACATGCCATGGCCAGTGTTTCAGACTCACATCAGGTATGGTATAGACAAATGCATTTTTAATTTTTTCAGCTGTAACATAACCCTGACACCTGTAATATTTGACATTTGCGGCATTAGCAGACAATATCCATCTGCTAATGTGTGCCAGTTTTTGCTGCATATAACTAGAATTATTGAAGTTATTGAACTGTGAAAGTAAATATGTATGCACTTCTTTTGGTCACCTGGTATCAATATTAAAACATCCACCTATACAGAACCATGACACCATAGCTAGTATGCTAGTGGTATTGCACACAACAATGTGATGTTGTTGAGCAGGCATTAGCTTGGATACAAAAGTTATAAAACCACATTATTATTATTTACCTTAGAAAACTCAAAAGTGTACAACTTCTGACAACTTTAACAAACTCATCTAGAAAACACAGAGACAGCCGCCCTGATTTGTCAAAAACAATTTTCTGAAACCAGAATGGATAAAATCACATGATCACTGTCTACAATGTCATGTCTCGAATGTGTTGATGGGAAAGTATTTTCTGTTCTCTAAGTGGCTTGCTCTGTAGTGATGAAAGTTCATGATGTGAGATAAATAATGCCACTTGAGTTCAAGGGTGTCAGAGAACTGAGTCAGGCCTTATAATAATCATTATTAAGCAGTTCAAGTGGGATTCAGGAATGAATTTCCTTTGTTTCAAGGCTCTGGTTGCACTGTAAAACCTCTATTATTGTATTGTGTGTACACCCACGACCTATTCAGATTGATGATTTAAAGTCATCTTTTCGGATGTATTTCTTTCTATTTTGTCTGTTGATGTAACATTGTAAAGCATTCAGAGTCTGTTCGGAACAAGTGCTCTATATGTGCAATTTTTTTATTATTTATATTACTATTCTCTAAAGAGAAATAATAATTAGAAACCAGTCCGTAACACAGTGTAGATTAAGTCTATAGGCTTTAAGAACACAAAGAGGCTGTCATGGTAACAGAACTGATAAAGGTTTAACTCTTTCAGTATATGTGATGTTCACATAATATGTCCTAAACTTTTAGTCCAAACACCCATTTGGATGTACATGGCCATCCCCAAAGTAGTACCCATGTGTGATATCTGACACACAACTACGTCTTATCTTCTACGCAATGAACTATGTACAATGGCACAATACAGTTATAACCATGTAGAAGCGCTGTAAACCCTTCTTCAAATAAACCTATTGACAGGCTAATGGTTTCACTTTCACGGTAATCTGGTGCCATCAGCACTTGAAAAACATGACAGGGTCAAAGGGGTTATATAAGTGCCATCTAACTGCTACTGTTGGAATGCGCACCCATATGCAGTTATTACCAAAAATGAAATTTGTACCTACAATTACAGCATGCATATGTCCTTTTTCGGCATGTTACTGTTAGTGCACATCATGAGTAACACAGGGCATAAAATCTTTGTTCTTTATGCCTTAGACCTACTGAAACAGATATGTGAGAGAAAAGACTTTTCCATGGTTTCAGACTTGCCAGGGGAGAGTGCAGCAGGGATATTGAAAGATATATAGTTAATATCTTCCATATAAGGGAAACATAACTTTAACCTCTAGAAGCTCCACCTAAAAATGCCTGTGAAGAGTTTATTAACTTGTCTGGACTGCTTTCATATCTCAAATACTAAACTTTGGATATCAATTTATTTTAATGTTTAGACAGACAATAAACAAGCGCTCTGGAGATTTTCTACATAGTGCTTTACTCATGAAATAGCATGAAGAGAGGGACTGTATTCAAATCAGTGAAATGTCCATCATGTTTCTTGTTTAATACCAAGGTGAGCCTGTAAGTTCCTCCTTCTGATGGTTCAAACACCACCTAACAACAAGACTTAATATATTTCTCCACAGAAATAAAGCCATATATATATATTAAATACAAATGATTCAAGTCCGCAAAGTAATACCATTTTCATCCTGGGTTTTCCTGTCCTCTGAAATGGCATCATAGTACACATCATCCTGAGTATCAGACATTTTGTTTCTTCCTCCTGTGAGCTGTGCTGTCTGCTAAAAGAAAAAAAAAATATGTATACATTATCCACCTCAATTCGTTTATTGTCAGTATGGTTTACCACCACACCAGCTATCGTATGTGGTCAACATTACTTTATAAGTGGTTTATGCAACCCTTGACCTTGTAATACATTGTTGCAGAAACTGACATGGTTTGAGGGGACCATGGTATATCTGTTAGAATTGTGGTTTGTATGAACTGGCTGAAATTCATCAGTGGACATCCTACAGTTCATGGGACCTGCAGATTGTCAACTTGGCCAGTGGTATATCTACTGACTTAAGGCTAGTGTGTTAGACATGCACTGGAATCGAAGGACAGTGAGATTCCCCTCCATTTCTTTATTCTTGCAAGTTCACACATGTATATAACATGACACATCCAGTGTTTTACAAGGAAATTTAAAATGACGATTTAATGATGTAAGTTGTTGTCTTGTTTTTCTTAAAGTTGTACCATATCTGACCCCATACATAAAAGCCAAACCAATATTATATTTAAGCATGCATTTACGAACCACTGCAAGTTAAACATTCAAAATTAAGCCAGGATGGTCATGCAAGTAACATAGCATGAGCCCAGCAATGTTTGTCAGCAGAGTCTTGGATCTGTCTGTCACACTTGCAGTTTGAAGCTCTGCAAGCATAACAATCTTTAATGATAACCCAGGTTTATATTTTTTAAAATTATTCAAGCTGACCCACCTATTGATGGCCAGTAGTTTTGATATTTTACAATCTCTGCTTATGACCCACTCACGAATGTAATCCCCTACCTCCCCCCTATCCGTCCCCTTTTCTAGTGAGTACAATTCTACTTCTATTATTAAATAACTGGGTTATTATTAATGAATGAAATTCCTCTCTTTAACATTACCATAAAGGATACTAATTACTATTGGCTAAACAATATGCAACTCTATACTTCATAACATAATAAAACTTCCTCTACCCCCACCCCCCCCCCNTAGGGGAAGGGATCCATAAGCACTTGTTGTAGCCCTGTTGGCTCCCTTATTGACAACAAAATAATGAGAATGTCACATCACAAAATAACTTTAGAAGCCTTGTCAGCAGTGTCTACATATGTCATATTCCCCTGCCTTCTCTGCTCCAGCACTGTGGCTATTTCAGCAAGAAGCCAACTCTATTGTATTGGCAAGAAAAATCACATCACCTTACAAATCTAAACAAGCATCACAATGGCAATGATTGATAAGATGAGAAGTCTATTAAATCCCAGCATAGTGAGACTAGACTATTTAGAATGTGCCATCCAAGATGATGTGATACTGCATCTCACCAATTCGTGCGTATGACAAATCACCTTTTCTTTCACTTACTTTGATGTTTGTTTATAGTGTAGTCTCTAGTGGATCTACTTTTCTGTTGACATCCATCCGTCTAGTACTTGGTTGGATCAGTCAGTGAGGACGGGTGCCATTCAACTTACAGAAGCCATCGGCGCTCTGATATTTACGATTGAGACTTGAGAACATATGCAGACACAGGCCTTTCAAGTTACAGATCAATGTCTGTGAAGTTCATTGTTTGTGTAGTCCTGCAATCAAAGGTTGACACAGACGAGGCCTCATACACTCTTTTGTTTACATAGGCAGCTGGGTACCATTAACCATTGCAAAGTTTTCACGGAAGTGATGGCTTTTTGACTGGAGGGGTATGTATGGTGCTCCGAGTGAATCTAAAGGGCACGAAATAACTTTCCTTAAAACTCAAAATCTTTTAGGAAAATATTGATCAAGTCTGAAATAACTCCAGATAAATGGATCTCATCTCTTGATTCCTTCTGTTGCCATTTCATATAGCCGGCTTGAAGGAAATTTCGGAAGGGGAAATCTGATGAATGATACATTGCTAGCAAATTAACAACAACCCACAAACGTGTGAGAGATGGTTTCCATAAGCCCTCTTACCTGTGCACCTGACCCATCGCCTGTCCCATTCATATTTCGTAGAACTTTTAAAAGTTAGTCTAGACTAATTAGTTTTAACATTCCGCTATAAATTCAACGTGATCTCTTGAGGTTATTCTTAACCACTTTAATTTTCTTTGACATAATTATAGCCCGCTGTAATTAATTATTTTAAATAATTTATTTCTTAAAAGACGAATGCAAAAAAGGGTGACTATCTACCCGGTGTCGTGTCCTCAAGACTAAACTGTAGTAAGGCCACTACTGTCTAGCGATTAGGCCTGGCAATAACAGTTCCCTGCAGGTTTGACTGCAGGTATGAAGATGCCAATACCACCTGGTATTTTGATATGCAAATTTAAATAGTCCCTATAAAATCAGAAAACTGGCCATGGGGAAGGGGGAAGGGATTGGATTCTAATTTCAAAGGTTTAGATAGGTGCAAATACATGTGTAGACTCAGAATAGGTCAGGAGTAGCCACTCATGTATAAACTTTGTGGTTGTTGCTAGGTGGGTAAGGACATCCTGTTTACTGAGTGAAAAGGCCTAAAATATTAGATTGTCTGCTTCACTGCTTTAAGTTCTCAAAAGCTAACTGGTTCAGGTGCATTTTTGTGTTTTGGTTTTTTTTGTGTGTGTCAAAATTTGGAGGAAGAGCTAAACAACATGTTTAGAAAGTATTTTGACACGGCACTCCGGGATAAGTTAATGAGAGGTGTAAAACCTAATATAGCCAACAGTGAAAAGAACATTGGCATCTTCATAGCCGCACAATGAACAAAGCTGAAACTGTCTTGCGTGTAGCTCGCCCTACTGTAGCTAGAAGTCGAAGGATCAGAAATGTAATGATCAATAACACATAATGTTGTCATGCTGTTGAATACCGTAACCAAGCCAAAACTCCATATAATGGATAATAAACGTTTTTCTTACCTTGTTTTATTCGTATATATGATCAGCTATCCCTCCTTCCCTTTCACTCTTTTTCTCCAGGCTCTGTCATCTCGCACATAAACTTTTATTTCTATTTTTCTTTTCTCTCATGGCACTTTGTTTGTAGCCTTTCTGCACCGCCCCGCCCCCCAACACCCCTCACCTCTCTCAGCTAACGTCTTTGTTGTGCTGTCGGATCACATTTTAGATGTTGCATCCCTGTTTTTATCACAACTGATGCATTAAGAATCGCTGAAAGCTAAGATTAAATTCTGAATCACAAGTTGACTGTATGAAAGTTCACTCTTAGGGAGCCAAATCTTGGGATTTTGGCTCTTTTAAATGCCCTTGGCCCCAAAAGAAAGGGTGGCTCTTTGGCTCGTTTTTGGCTCCAACGGACTTCAGATCAAAATTGACTAATTCTGTATGCAAACCAGTATCTCAAATGATCAAGCTTCTTCTTTTATATTGCCCGATGAACACAAATCAAGGAATGATATCTATATCCATTTCTCAATACATAATATTTAGAAAGGCTTATGATAATTTTTATACCTACGTATTTCCAATACATTAACAGTATTTGTCGAAAATTTCTTGTCTTATGTCAAATTCTGAATCCAGCAGGCCCTTTCTTGACATGATTTGTCTCTTTGTGGGCTCTTTATGGTAAGCAATTTGGCTCTGGCTCGACAAAAAAATCTGGTAGGCCTGTTCATACTTCGACCGCCTCTAGGTATGAAGATGCCAATAGCACTTGGCATTTCGGTGTGCAATTTTAAAGAGTCCCTACAAAATACAACAACTGGCCATGGGGAGGGGGGAAGGGGTTGAATTTGAATTTCAAAGGCTTAGATAGATGCAAATACGTTTGTAGACTCAGAATAGGTGAGGTTTAGCCACTCAATTATAAACTTTGTAGTTGTTGCTTGGTGGGTAAGGTTATCCTGTTTACTGAGTGAAAATACTTCGTAGCCTGCTTCACTGCCTATCTCAAAATCTAACTGGTTTAGGGACATTTTACTTTATGTCAAAATTTGAAGGAAAAGCTAAACAACATGTTTGGGAAGTATTTTGGCTTGGGACCCCTGGATAAACTAATGAGAGACGTAAAACCTTATAATTATAGCCAACAGTGAAATAAACATTGGCATCTTCATACTTCTATGCTATTTACGACACAAACACTTAGGCTTGAATTTGTGGCGGTGAAACTGTCAACATCTTCGTCAGTAGTGTGTCGTTCACATGGGATTTCCCAGCAGATGTGAAATATGGCAAAACCACCTCGCTGGACCTTGACTGGCATGATCTCGAGAGCCTCTTACATGGCTGAAGTAGCCTAAAATAGTGAATGTGTGTGAATCCGTTCATGTGGTAGTGTAATGAGGGTGTGAAAAAAATTTAGTAAGACTTTTGTTTTCGTCATTAAGACTGTAGTAGCTTAAAGGTCAGTGGGTACACTGCGTAGCTCGCGCTTTGTAATATGAGGAGACAGAAGGAATAGCGGGAAGAAGGCGGTTTATCAAGTAAACTAGTAACCACTGCAGACCCTTGCACTGTAGGTATGAACATGCCACGGTTGGCTATGTAAGCATGTACTTATCAAGGTGTCCCGAGCAACAATATTTGCCATACATAATATTATTTTGCTATTCCTCCAAATTTTTGACACATGGAAATGTACCCCTAGACCAATTGGATTTTCAAAACTTAGGCAGCAATCTAAGATTTTAGGTCTTTTCACAGGATAATCTTTCTACTTAGCAACAACCACACAGTTCACTCTAGAGTTACAACCACATGTATCATTTTCGGACGGCTGGCCAACTTGGTATCTGCATGATGCCAGCATGGCTTGACTGCCCAATGCAGAATCTGTTTTGCCCGTGCCTCTGTGAGAAGGCCATGTGGTGTGGTAGCCTGAGTCTCTTGTCACTGAGGAAACACCATCTGGGTCCAAAGTGGCAGCCTAGATGGGCTTAGTTTGGACCCACTGTACACAGCTGGAGTGTATAGATTCTTCATCTACGGGCCACGGGTTATCAGAGTCTATGTAATTTATCATTTCCCCTCTGTTTCTCTCACTTCCCTCTCTTTTTCCT
>JAWQUT010000282.1:186318-203861 GCA_033807755.1 Ellobium chinense
CTCTCTCTCTCTCTCTCTCTCTCTCTCTCTCTCTCTCTCTCTCTCTCTCTCTCTCTCGGGAAATTGCCATTTACTTATAAATATTACCTTTTTTAAAAAAAAAAATTAATTCGCCTTCTTCTCCCCCTTTTCAATTTCTTTCAATGCTCCTGATTCTGAAAATGTCAGGATTGATCTAATTAAATTTTAAAGAGATACGGGCATCATAGACTAGCCATTTGGCAAATCTTTTGCATGCACTTTACGAATCACCATGATGGCGCACGTATTTTCACAAATAATAAGGATGAAAGCTATAAATCGCCCACCTACATTATACTGCAAAATAATATTATTTACACAGTGTCCTCCCATAATTTATTATGATACAACGCTTTAAAACATATTTGTGTTTGAAAGGCAGAAGATGCAATGGCTTCCCCTGCTTTGCCTTTCATTTCCAAAACTCGTAATCTTTAATCCGGAACAATTCATTTTGTTTGAATAGTCGCATCCGAGGTGTCCACCAATCAGCGCTGGTGATACAAATGTGTTATGTTATTAGTATCGCTAGTCCTAGCATAATGCGTCATTGCTGATTGGTTTGGGCTAAACCTACACAGAAGGATCACTGACATCTGTTTTAATAATAATATGATGTTAAGCTTTGTTTTGTAGCCCACAACATGTTCCATAGTTACATCGTCGGCGACAGACTAGAGCATGTCGGGTGCAGTACTTGCCCACAAGAGGCACGTATGATAAAAAAAGTTCTACTCCGTGAAGACTCATTTAGTTTATCTGTTCTGATCATTCAACGCTTCGATCTATTCCGTTCTCATTTTACGATTTCCCACTTGTATTTTTGTGATTTAAATGACTGATATATTCACCATCATCTAGACATGGCCCACATTTATTTTCCGCCAACGATGTAGTCGGGTGTGGAAAAATGAACAGCTGGTCAAAACACAATCCGGGTTTTGGGGGCTGGGGTGAGAAATGGGGAGGGAATGACAAGAGAGAAAGCGCCAGACGGATGGGGATATGTACTATGTCAGTATGTGCCCCATGGTATGGAGTATAAAGTTAAGAGGTGGACGTGACCCAGGTGAGTTTAGATCTTCTGTAAAAAGCTCACTATTGTGTGACATGTCTGTTAGCTTAATGATATAAAGCTACAGTTTATTACAAGTTTAAATGCTTAACACAAGCCTTCAAAATTTGCCTCATTGTTATTAATGATTTCTATAAAGTGAAAAATTCAGGTCGCTTGTTGATTTTAATCGAACATCAGTGTCAAATCTTCTAGGCATATTGCAGATTGTTTGAATGTCTTCTTACCTAATGTCACCTATGTCACATCCATGTTGAATACTTCAGAAACTGTCTCTTAGCTCAGAAAAAAATGAAGCTGTCTAATAGATTTTTCTGTAAAAAAAGAAAAATGTAAACTTTTTGCGCTGCATTGGCATTTGTGTATAGAACGTGCTCGCAAGGCAGAGGCATGCGATTTATAACTTTTTGTGAATAATAATTATGGCCACAGTCAAACTATCTCTCGCCAGCATTTCTGTCACTTCGGAAGAACGAGATGGGTGGGATCCGGGATAGAGCCTCCCGTTTTTATTTTCTTTGCTTAACTCCTACCCTTTAGTCTCTGTCAGAAAATCAAAAAATTTGCAAAAGCACTGAAACTCGTAGTCATATCATTGTAAGCGAAATCTGACAATATCACCTAAAACTCGTATCACAATTTTCATGCCATTCTTTTGAAGTAGATCTAGACTGCACCAAGTGTGTGTGTGTGTGTGAGCGAAGTCTTGCCCATCAGTTTCGTTCCTGATTACCATGTGCAATCTTGGATGGTAAACTTGAAATGTCAAGTTTCTAATATGCATGCGCAGGGTGCTGGGTTTTCAAATCACATACTTAATATCACAGTTTTGACAACACAGCTACATCATACATGTAATTCACTACAGTTGTAAAGATATGTTATATAAACTGGTCAAAATTATATAGTTTAATAAGTATCTTGAGAACTGCACACCAGTACAAAAAAGCTGATGTAAAAGGAAATACAGTAATGAGTATATACTAAAAAGCTCAGATGGTGCAGGATCCTATGGATGCTTGAAGTCATTCAAATTACAATGTATATATAAGAGTCATTCAAACTCCACTGAAACGGGTAATAATAAACTAAAAGTGACGAGGTACTAAAACTTTATTGCAGATCTTCGAAAGACAAAACTTTCTTCATTTGGCAAAACTAAAATGTTACTTTAAGTTTATAATTGCCGGTTTGAGTGCAGTACGAAGGACTTCCATATACACACATCTAAAAAACTGGCCAAGGTGATAACTGATAAGGTGTTGGCGATACGATCCAGTAACATGGAAGTGAAATCATTAAGCGACAAGCTAAATAATAATAATAATAATAATAATAATGCGGTTTATAAGTCTCATATCCAGGCTAATGCCCGCTCATGCGACTTCACACTATTATTACCCCAGCAGGCCTGATCACTCTAGGACTTTCTCGACTCCCTGGGGAGCATACAGTGCCGCTGCCATTTATAGGCGCTGACTACTAGCATTCTGACAATATCTTCCACTGCCTATAGCCAGGTACCCATTTTACAGACGGGTGGACTGAGGAAAATGTGAATGAAATGCTTTCCCAAGGCACTTACAACATGACCGTAGTCGGGAATCGAACTCAGGACCTTTAGATCTTGAGTCCAACTCTGTAACCATTAGGCCACGCTGATTTTTGTCATCCGCACGTTTCATTTCAGTTTTACTATAAAACAAAAGATAGACATAGCCAAGATAAGACTGATCTGATGAAAATGTTGCTTATTAACATCACGTCTGAAGCACAGTCATTAATTGTTCCTGACCAGACACTGGGAGATTTTAGTCCATAGTCTCCAGTCAAAGATAAGAACATTAACGGAAGTTACTGCAAAAGGAAGGTATCTTCACTTTGTAACCCCGCACCATTTAACATCTGTATGGCGCTAATAAATTCACACACACTGAAAACCAAGCGGCCTTTGGCAGGACAGCTATAGCACATATTAGCACGTTAGTATGTAAGGAAATACGGTATTTGGGCGATGAGTGTGATAAGGTTTTGCTATGTTTAGTTACGCATAAAAGATAAAAGATAAAAAAAAAATTAAGGACATGAATAATGAAAACTCAATATTAAACCAGAAGGATCGTGATTGACGTATATAATGTTGCTGTTGTTTTCGTGAAGTGTGCTACCATCCTGTGTGTCTGGCGTATGGTTTTCAAGGTAACGGGGACTTTTTGTGATTGACGATAAAATGTGTGTGTGTGTGTGTGTGTGTGTGTGTGTGTGTGTGTGTGTGTACGTGTGTGTGTGTCCGTCTGTCCTTCCATCGACCCTACCTTCCGCTTCTCGTCGTCTATTGTGTGCCTGCCTGACTACCTTTCTGTCTGTCTGCCTGCCTTTCTGTCTATTTGCTCTCCTGCCTTTATAATTATGCTTGTCTACCCCGACTGTCTGTCTGTCATATTTGTGTATGTTTGTGTGTTTATCTGTCTTGTCTGCTCCAGCCATCTGTTTGTCACCAGTCGCCTGAGCATAATCATTGTTCTCATTATGCTGATCATCGTTTTCTTTATCATTATCACCATCATATTTATCATTATCATCATCACAATAGTCAACATTATCGTCTAAATCAGCATCAGCACAACACTACAGCACAGTGAAGAGCTTACGTGACATTGACTTACAGCACCGAATAATGTGACATGCTATTCCTATGGACTTTACATTTGTCATGGTCATAGTTAACATTTCGCTATGACAAGTTTTTTTTTTTTTTTAAGAGCTGGTAGCATGAAATTACATGTAACTTGAGCTCATTAACCTGTGTGTAGGAATAATCTAGTTCAGTAGACTATATGGGAAATAAGACAATGGGTATGTCGGATACGAAACATGAATGCTACTTCCGATACCTATCCTTAAGTTTAAAAGCTCTTTGTAAAAAGGGTAATGCCTACATATATGGTACACGTAGTAAAGGCGTTAAGAACGGACAAATATTGAACCACCATCAGCTGTGTCTTCCGTTTCCTCATAACCACTATCATCGCAACCTGTTTAAGCAGACACAACTGAGCTAAGCCTAGAAAATTTATTGTTGAAATATGAATGATTTATGTCATATTATGGAGTCTATATTTTTTTCACCATGGTTTACACCACCGTTATCAGACCGTACAAGAAACAAATGTCTAAGGAACAGAAAACCCGCCAGTATTACGATATAACATTTAATAAGGTAACGTAAACAACAGATATCCGAAGAAATGTTAAAACTTATGTTGTCGATTTACAAAAACCAACATTTCGAAAGTGTAATTCTATTTCTTCAAGGCGAAGTTCAAAACATTGTCATCGCTAATACAGATAATTATAAGAACGAAACTCATCATCATTTAAAACAACATCAACCATTATCACTATAACAACATTAAATTCACCACATAAATGGCATGCAATAAACAAAACTGTATGTATAACAATACTTTCCTTCAAAGCCACAATGATACCGAGGTCAGACCCCAGAATGTTGCTTGTCTGTTGCCTTGGTTTGATTTTGCTGTCGCTGTCATCTGCTGAACCAGAGATATGCGAGGTCACCAAAGATCCCAGTATAAAATATTTCGACATTCGACTACAAGAGACAGACGTTCCGGATACATTGACTACATACGCCTGTCAGAAACTGCGTGTGAGAAAATTTTGTATTGTTGTTGTTGTTGTTGTTGTTGTTGTGTTGTTGTTGTTATTATTGTGTTGTTGTTGTTATTTTGTTGTTGTTGGTGGTGGTGGTGATGATGTGGTGGTGTTGTAGTGGTGGTGATGGTGGTCGTGATGACCTAATGGACAGGACTGTGAAGCATGGTGGAGCAACAAAGACTCTTGTCAAATGAGGCTTGGACCCAGTCACTAGGTCTTCCCCGAGTCAAGATTTAGCATTACACTGATGGTGGCTTTGATCAAGGAATTTTTAAAGATATAATCTTATATAGATCCATGTACATGTTTTGACAGGCTTCTCTACTCTAATAAAAGAAAAGATCTGGAAGAATGAGAGCACGGTGCAGATTAATATGCTCAGTACTAAGCAGACATTGTGTCAGCTGTTTCACTAGAGACTGGTGGTGTTGTTGCTGTGGTCGGTGTTGCTTGCAAACGCTGTCGACGATGTGAAGGAGATGAGGAATGTAGAGAAAGATGAGGACGATGATGATGATGCCAGGTTTCATCTGATTATGCCCATCTCAAGGGCAATATGCAGGGACGCACCATCTATTGCTTGGTTTAGAGTTAGAATGAGAGTTAAGGATCAAGTTAGGGTAGAAAGTACACCATTGGAACAGTCCCTCGACTCTACCGTTACCTTGGAACTGTCTCATGGCGTGCTATCTTTTTTTGTAACTCCGCCCCTAAGCACTATGCTGGAGAGTCCCTGGATGTTGCCAAATGTTTTCAAACCCCGCCTTTCTCTTCAATCGTCCAATAGATTCCGCTCTCGATGGATCAGACGTATCACGCAGTTGCGTTTGAGCCAATCATCGCCAACAAAGATATCATGCATCACATGATCCTGTTCGGCTGTTACGATGAAAATGAAGATCCCGTAAGTAACAAGCATCAAGAAAACTTAACTTGAGATGATGAGGACGATGATGATGATACGGATGATGAACATGAACACGTTTTAGATACATAATTTTGACAAAATATGATGCACTCCACAAAAAAAAAGTCCAAATCTGAAAAAAATGATGATGACGACGAGTAGGCATACCACTGAAATGGTGATGATGAAGATGTTGATAATGACAAATATAGGTGCACATTAATCAGTGCGATGAGAAAAAATGCACTCATATTCAGTCTAAAACTGAATTACATGTACAGTCCACCGACACCGATTTTTCATCCAATTCAGGTTTTTCCTTTCATGTCTTCCTTTTAAAAAAATAAAATCATATTGGCTAAGTATGCATACCCACAAGATCCAAACCTGGCTAGACTAGTTCATGCAACATGCACGGATTTCAGTTTCAATTTAAAAATTCTGAAAAATGTTTAGGTGTCCTTTGATTTTATTTCAAAGCCTTAATGTTCTTTCATCCACCATACCTTCTCTGCCATATTGAAACGCAAAATAAAAATTAAAAAAAAAAAATTGGAGGCAGAGTGCACTGCTGTCTCCTTAAAAAAACTCCTTGCACCAGCAACTCTCCGCTTACTCGTAACTTGCTTTATCCCAGTATGTTTCAGATTACAGAATACTGCAGGAAGTTTTATTGGATAATAATACTTTCCCTCTAGTCGCAATGTTTCAATTAGGATAAGAGGAGTCGATTGTATTTGATCACATCATAAACAACAGAACGGCAGATGTAAATCGCTTTATCATTATCCCTGATATCCTCCTCCATGCAGGAGCCACATGTTTGCACGAGTGCAGACAACGTATGCCGCACCTTCCTGGTGCAATGGTCGATGGGAATCGAGGGTCAAATCTGCTCACATCCGGATGCAGGCGTCAGGTTCGGCAAAGGATCATTGAAATCCATGCACTTGCAGATTCATTGGAACAATCCGCATCTTGCCAAAGGACTGATGGGTAGATAATGTGTTGACAGTTGAACGAAAAGATGGATGGATGAATGAATGACAGACCTGCTTCTTGGTTGTTTGGTTAGTTGGTCGGTAGGTCAGTCGATCGGGTTGGTTGGTTGGTTGCTTGCTTGCTTGGTTAACTGCTGGCTGTTTGATTCAGAAGAAATTTACCGGATTCGTTACTCTGTCATGTGCTGGATAGCGCAAGTGAGTTCTTGGCCCGGACACAGCAAGCAAAAGAATGGTGATTCGGTTCTGGCACCTTATAATCTCTCTATGGTTCACTCGGAACCACTTTGCGTTAGTATTTCGACTGCTAAATGTGGGATTACGGTGATGCGCATTTTCTTGCGCAGCTTTCTTTGGCTTAGACATGAAAGATTGCACGCCATAGTGCAAAATGGTGCATTAGTTATCACTCCTGTCGAACTACAAAAAAAAAAATACAAAAATTAGCATCATGTTAACCCATCCGTTTTAGGGATGGATGTATAAGGAGAAGTAGGAGGCAGTTAGAACCCTGCATCTCAAGATACGTCTGAGCTTTGTCCATGTCTTGTATGACCAGATTCTTCCGGTGTCAGAGTCTTCTACACCACCCATCTCCGGAAGTACGACGAGGGCAATCTCCAAGTAGGCCAGAATGACCTTCAGATTCCGCCAGGTGTCGCCCATTTCCGGCAAAGCGGAAGCTGCAGTGGAGACTGCACTCGCCAGTGGCTTCAAGAGCCTATTTATCTAACCAGAGCTCACGTACACATGCATTACACTGGTATGTGCCATGAATTGACGGATTTGAGTTAGTTATGGGGACTCTTCAATGGTCCTACATGGGTTCCTGTGGCCGGTATACCGACCAAACTGGCTGAAATGGTACAGTTAATTGCATGTACAAAATTTAATATATGTTTAAAAGTAGAACATAATTTCTTAAACTTGATGAGGCCACTGCAGATTGTGAGGCTCTAAACCTTAATTTACAAAGTTTATGGATAAATTCGGCATTGGTGATATGGTTGATCCGATTCATGGATAACGTGATCTAATAGACTGGATCCTAAGAATGATAATGCTATCACTATCAGGATTTGACTGTGCAGTTATAGTTTAGCTAGACTAGGTTTTCCGTCATCTGCCCATCTGCGGTTGGTGAAGGAACACTTTGCTGAAGTGGTTCGTAACGTTGCCTTTGTGGAAGCAATGGGCAGTTTTTAAGGCATTTTTAACTAATCAACTCCATTTTCGGTTTCAGCAAAATAGTAGCGTGACTGCATCATCAAATCGCGCTTTCTAAAGGAAGAGATGCACCAGTCAATAAAAGGCAATGTAACAGACTATACTAACTATAAATATTCCTCTGAAAGTGGAAAAGTAAAAATCGGAAGTAATGATTGCTGGAGTTGTGGCCTGGATGACCGTGCGTGTTTAATAATTGAGAATGATCTTTGATCACCACTAACACAGCTGCATATTATCAACACAAATGCAGGTGATGGTGGTATCGTGGAAGTGTATAGAAACGGCCAGAAAGTGCGGACGGTGGTGGAGGATCTTGTCTACGACTACAACAAACCGCCAGCCCATTACGTAGAAGACCCGGCCGAGGTTTTACCAGGTATAGTTAGATTGTCATCTACAACGACATCAAATAAGGGTTAGGCTGTAACTATCTCGTCCGCCCCCTCCCATCCCCCAAAAACAAAACCTTCGCTAAAGAGCCCCATCTTCGTTCCTCTTTTTTTCCCCTCCTCTCTTCCCCTTTTCTTTCCTCCAATGACTGGGGCCCAAGATCATTGTTCAGCGGCGTTACTACTTGCAGCATAGAAAAAGGTTATCGTTATAGTGTCATACTCATTGCTGCCAAGGTCATGGTCATCTTTCCAATCATTTTTTTTTCTTTTTTTGTACAAAGAGAAGAGGATACTTTCGTCTTAATTATGTACTATAATAGTCCGTAAATTGAAGGAACTGATCCCTCACAGTAAGGAATGTTTCCAAGCAAACAATGTAATTAAATTCGATAAGATTTATTTCGGATTTTTTTTTTTTTGACTAAAATAATCACGGTCATCATTATCGTCATAATCGTTATCTTTACAGGCGATGAGATAAGAATGACGTGCTATTTCAACACAAGAGACGGGGCGAAGAAGAGGAATAGAACACTCTACTGGGGCGAAGGATCTGACGTGAGTGTCACTGTTTTACAAAACTTAAAGAACAAAATCTTTAGTTAACTCCATAGTTCCAATATCATACGGTGTTATATACTACATTCATAATAGTATATATGTACATATGCAGCAATTCGCATAAACACATATTACAAATGAAATAAATGACAAAGCCATTGCTGGTTGCTGCGGTGCAGTGCCCTAGTTTCCCCAGCTCTAAAGCCAAGTTAGCCTACTTATTCAAATCTTGAGTGTCTTTCCCACGCTACAAATTACGTGTACTACAAAGCAACTGTCCGATCGGAAAAACGCGCCCACAAACCGTCAGACATAACTCTCTGTGGATTATATAAAGAATTCACGCGCTGCACAGCCATGCTGCCTCCATGTCTTTCAGTGCGTTCGACAGCTTGTAAAGTAGGCGAATGCTATCAACACAGTCTTTTCGTGTTAGTAATGTTTTGTATTATGCATTGTATTTTTGCTTGCGGATATCCGTTTGCTTATCTGTAGCTATGAAGATGACAATTTATTTTTCAATTGTTAGGTGTATTAGCATCTTCACCCATCTCGTCTTTATCAGGGGGTAAATGAGTGAATAATAGTTTCACATAGGCAGTCTTTCATTCTTCATCAGATCTTTGACACAATGGAACCTAAAGCTGGGTCAGATCTTGAGTTTTCTGGGTAGCAATGAGATGACCTAACATTTAAGGCCCTTTCAATTAGTAAGCACAGTAACATTACATTCTGAGCAACAAGCAGACATTTTATAAAAAAGTGACAAAACATAGGCCTACTACATTCTAAGTTTACAATTACTTTCCAATCATTCAGGGCAATGTAAAGAGGAATCAAGCCTCTAATCCCTCTTCCCATGACCTAGTTTATGACTTTCTAGGAACTATTTAAAACTTTTGTCAGGTCCATCTGGCAACCTCATATTTTTCTGTAACTACAGTGGAACCTCACGAACTCGAATTCCAAAGGAGCGGTCCATAATTACGAGACCGTGAGGCGTTTGAAATTGTGAATTTATTAAGAGGAGGCTGTTGCAGCCAGTATACTGGGGAGTTTCGATTACTTGAGGTTCAAGATCGTGGATTTTCTATTGCAAGCTTATAGTAATTCTAATTTCTCATGTTCATGTTTGTTAGTAAACACCAGACTATTCATTTACAGTGGAGCTCCGATGATGCAAACATTGCTTAGCACAAATGCCTTCTTGGCACACTTCCATTCAACCTTACCAGCTGTTTAGTGCTGTATAATAAAGCTCTGTGGGTAACACAAAACTTTTGATAACACATCATCAAAGACTTGGTTCGAATGGTGATAGCATTACCAGAATTCCACCATATCTACTTTAAACTACGTATTGCATACATTCGCTAGCAAAAGAGTAGCAGTCCACATTATTGCCTGTAGCCGGGCTCAATGTAATCAATTGCTTTACATTCTGCACACCTCGTAGATATCGGATTTCCTCAGATCTGAACTGTACAAACATACATGTAGAGGTGATTCTATTTTTGAATGCAGGCTGTGAATTATTTTTGTGTGTGTTTGTGCATGACGTGTAACGTTCGCTCGAGGTCCGTACCTTTTCTTTGTGCAATGTGTCATTAAGTGCTTCTGGAGAGGGCTAGCAGGCCGAACATTCAAATAAAATAAGGAAGATCAGCCTACCTGTTATATGTCATGCTGTCAGTCAAAACGAGACGTAAGTCGCTTTTTGACTATATTTAGGCGAAAATTAAGTTGTGATTTAGACTCTAACTCTAACACTATTCTGGCTCGAGATGAGATATTGTCGTTCAAACTGGTAGGGAGTCACCCCGTTGCAATGGAAACATTCAGAGAAACTTATCATTGGAATTTTGTTTTGTTTTTTTGTTTGTCGTAAAAATGATATAATCTGCCCCACAAAAGCTCAGTTTTATCTACAATAAATGACCATTCGTATCACTCAATAGTTTTGTGGTTAAAAGATTTTCTTCTCGATTTTTGCAGCCAACAAGAATCCGGTATCGGATGGCCCAAATTACCCTTTGGGGCCTGATATTTCAATTCTTAGTGACATAAGTCTCATTCTGACTGGCTACAAGACATGGAAGTATGTTCTGACTGAGGATATCACAAACATAAATCAGATGTTATTACGCCAATTAATCAACATTGCAATTAATATATCGACTAAAATGCAACTTCCACTATGGCTTCATGGAGGCAGAGATAATATGAAGCAAGGAATCAAGGAACTGGAGGTTGCATTGCAGACAAAAAAATAATCAGAAGGACACTTGGGAGTCATGACCCAAGTGTGGCTCAGCCCCTTTAGAGTGTCAGGAAGTCACACGGCCAAAACACTTGTTAGACGGGAGTATCTTTCTCTGAAGATCTTCTGTTGCCTCGCTCTCCGAGTAAGAACGTTTCCAATTTATTTTTAATTTTATTGCTCCTCTTCCTTTCTGTCTAATACATTTACCACACTCCCAGGGCGAGATGTGCTATGCCTTCATTACCTACCATCCTAAAGTGGACCACTTCGATCAGTGTATCCAGTTTGACGTGTACGACATTTGTACCCCTGATGGCAGTACGTATGTCAGTTGTCACCACCCCAACCACCACCACTACCACCAGCATCATCATCGTCATCATCATCTGTATCATCATGTATAGAGAGTTTATTACGTCATGCTGTAACACCGAGTCCTGACCTGCCAGTCTGAGTGTAGTGTTTATATTCTTCATACTAATAATGTACATGTATGTGCAAATGTCCAGTCTTAGGGATAGATTGCTAAGCATTCTCATGACAACATTGCCATTGCGCCCACAGGTCAGAACCAGGTGTTGCAACTCCTTACAAACTTGAGACCACGTTCTTTGGGCTTATATGTCAAATAGTACCGGCCAATAGTATTTACATTGCTAGTTGATGTGTGTTGATGTGGAAGTACAATAAGCAGACATTATTATAGGCCCACTGACTAAATTTCGTTAATTCATAATGAATAATAGCCGACCGTATTTTAAGAGAGATGTGAAATGCATAAATAAATATGTAGATCTATATTGCTATGGGAATTGAAGATAAGTATGATACATTAGTCGACGCCTCTGGGTGGTAGATCATTGTGTGGAATGGGTCGCACTCAAGAGATATAGATTCAACCTAAAGGGCGTAACCATAATCTGTTCCTGGAGAGAAGAGAAACATTTTCGGTGTAGACCTGGAGAAGTTGTTCCAGATTCTTATTGTGTCTGATTGTTTTGGTCACGATGTATGCAGGTCCTCACTCAGAATTTGTATGATTTATGAACGGGTGAAGTTTTTTTTTTCTTACTCTCATAGACCATTCTTAATTAAAAGTCGACTCCAACAAAGCTCACTTCCGGTTTAAGCAAACTAGGACTAAATACAGTATGTAAATTAAGAGAAGAGTAGTGTGATTGTGCCATCAAATCTCGCTTCCGAGAATAGAAAATGCATGAGTCACTAAGTGAGTGTAACAGACCCGTCACATTTCTCAGACATTGACAAAGGAAAAGTAGATGGGAAGTTATGATCGATGTGACCGCGCATGCATAATAACTGCGTAGGGTCATAGTGGTCTGGGCCGTTGTTTTCGACAACAAAAGGGAAATAACTTATTACAGTATTCAGAACATTTCCCCATGCGTTACATCCCTTCGCAATGGCTTCTTTTTGCGATTCTTCTCAAGACGCTGTCATGAATGACTGTGTGTTCGAAGGATTCACACGCTATTTCCAGACCACCTTGGCAGGAGAAATCTTGAACAAATGTGGTGGAGGTTCAGTCACTGGTGCTGATGTGAACCAAGGAAGTGATCTTAAACTTACCCCCGATGTTCTTTGTTCTGATGCTTGTGATGAGGCAATAAGTGCTGTGACAGACCACCCATGCATGCAGGTAAGATGCTTTCTGTAGCAATATCCCTAAATTCTCCACCCCATCAGGTGCTTAGTTCAGGGTTAAGGGGGCAGGGTTAGGAAAGAAAAAGCTAATGTCATAAGATTCCAAGATAATGATAATGTCTAGGGACTAGACTGATAATTGAGTCTCTTGCTCCTACTAGGACTCCTAGTGCATTCATAAATTCCAATACAGACGAAAGAACGGTTGACGGTACTTGTGGATATGTGTGTGCGACGTCTGTGTGTGTGTGTGTGTTGTGTGTGTATGTGTTTGCATACGCGCATGTGTGTATGTATGTGTATACATGCAAGTACATGTGTGTGTGATAGTTTGGTTTTGTCTGTGTGTTTATGTATACCTTTGCTTTAAATAACTCATTGAACTTATCTCAATCCTTTTCACTACATCTCTCAGTTTCTCTGTTTCTATTTCTGGCTCTCAGACTCGTATTCACTTGCCTTTCTTTGTACGTCCTGAATTGTCAGTCTTGAAAAAGTGTTAAGCAGGAAACGTTGACTATTTCTAATATTAATAAATCCATTATACATTTTGCAAAACGTTTTGTGTTGTTAGGCAGATCATATTTAGTTATAATGTCTAGAACCATTACTGTTTTGATTATTTGTCTAGCTTGCTGTGTCGTTCTCCCCCATCTTGATGATTGCTACTTCCCCGACTATAAGGCAACAAATGAGTTCAATGCTGACGTCTCCCAGGTCACCATCAACAAGCAAAAAGAAAAACGATTTGATGATCACTTTTAAAGGGACAGAGTATGAGGGAGAAATTATTTGATGCTCGCTTTACATGGATTAAGATCTGAACTTGTGTTTTTAAACTGAGCATTATTAACTTTTCTAAACTCTATCATCAGGCATATTCTCTTGTATATAATTTACTCTTCATCTGTTTCTTTTTTCCAGGGTCGACTGGGCCACAATGTCAGAAGGGTCTATTTGCCTTGGGTAGAGAGCTGGAATCAGGTCAAAGTCATATTGGATGCTGCGGCCAGATACTGTTTGGACTAAAATACAAAAACACTGAATTTTTGCCCTGGATTGTTGTTTGTGTATTTGGCTTTATTTTTAGATTTGGATGGCGTTTAATGGTAATAATGTTTACATGGTGAAAGGACTGAGATCCTGACATCCATTCAAAATGCTGGGCACAATGACTCCCCTGTTAAAATGTGGGCTTGGGTGAGGCCACTGCCAGCAGCTGGTTTGCTGTCTGTGGGATGTAGACTATACAGCCTATCATGCAATTTTGTTGGCTCCTAAGCTTCAGATATTTCCTTACAATGTATCAATTGCCTGCTGGTGCGAACTTCTTAATCAGCAAGACCGACCTCTAAATGACAATTTCCACACAATTT
This sequence comes from Ellobium chinense, assembly GCA_033807755.1. Lineage (NCBI taxonomy): Eukaryota > Metazoa > Mollusca > Gastropoda > Ellobiida > Ellobiidae > Ellobium > Ellobium chinense. The sequence continues at coordinate 200,491 of JAWQUT010000282.1, forward strand.
CCTGAAAACTGAACATTTTCTTAAGTGAAAAAAATCAGCCTGAGTATCTGAAAAAGATGCACTGATTGAACTACAGTTACTGGTGCTAAGAAATGGACAAGAGAGAACTTCCAGATAACAGTGACAGAACTGAGAGAAATCCATTCCGCGTTACTGTCTCAACCACTTCTGTCCATTGGGAATCAAAGTAAACTCCAAATAGCAGCATCCTCAAAGCATCAATCAAGATGGCACTCACACAACATTTCAGAGATATAAGTTCTAAAGCAAAAGAAATTGCAACTCAAATAGTGTAAATCAACTGTGTTTTATTGATCGAGCATTGATGTAAATTTTCAAAAATATATGTTCTATTTGTTTTCCTTTCTGTTACAAGAATACATCATAAACTTTCCACAATGAAACATGTATGTCAGATCCAAAAATCAACAAATGAACTCCTGCCTAGACATAATTTATATGGCACTGGTAAACTACAGTATGAACCTTCAACAAAAGCTATTATGTGCATTTTAAATGTACAGATAATGATGTGCACATGAAATATGACTGAGTTGTTGTAATTGGGAATATCCAGTCACTGATAAAGTGAAAGAGAGAGAGAAAGAGAGAGAGAGAGTGAGTGAGTGAGTGAGTGAGTGAGTGAGTGAGAGAGAGAGAGAGAGAAAAGGATGAAATCAAAAGATACAGAAGATAAAGGAGAAAAAGTGAGGAAGATGGTCAACATATGAGCATATGAAAATATCTTTCAAATGTGAATATAGCAGTATTGTAAGATTTGTTATCTAAATGCTGTCAAAACAGTTTGCCTCTATTTACTTATTATGCCACATGCAGAAACAAGCTTGGTGTATTATGACATAATTTGTACAGTGGATTTCAGATACAATAGGACCATTATTGGGACAAGAAAACTGGTCATTACAACTGAAGTCTCACTGAAAGCAAAATATTTTCAGAGGATAAAGGAAGGCAGATAACAATACAGGAGAATGTCAATTTTACCTTCTCTGAATGTGCTGGAGGTCAAGAAATGACAACTTTAAAATTATGCCATTTTGAGTGAAGTTTCAGTGTATCCAAAGGATCCACTGTAAATGAAGTCCACTGTAATATTGAAACAAACAAGTGTCTTTAAGCAACAGCAGATTGTAAGTTAGAGCATTAGATGAAACAATCATGAACACAGATTTCGGTGGTCTTCAATATCAAGTCACCATGATTAGTCAACCTTATTATAGTAAACTATGCTTATTGGTAATTAGGATAATCACAACTTCCATTACATTGCAAATCACTGTATTTATTGAAACAGCTTGAAATGAGCATCAAAAGTTGCACACAAAATGTTTTGAACACAGTTGGTGATGTCTGCTACCCACCTCTGTCACTGGGGTCTCAGGAGTTGTCTGCTGTATTTATTTCATCAACCACAGCTGTGCTGCAAATCTTGGAATCTAATACATGCCAGCCAAATGCCTGGCAACTCCATCTCTGTTTATAGTGGCTCCATTAACCCCTTCAACTATTTCACCTTCTTTGTGAGGATTGAAAGCAGTATCCTGAGACGGTACCATATAGTGCTGCCCTAACCCTATACTGAACACTCCAGGGGAGAATTCTGGGATACGGTCAGAAGGGATAAGGACACATATGTGCGTCCTACTTAACAAAGAGGTTAACTATCCAAAAAGTCTTTCTTAAAGTCTCTCATAACAATGCATGTGACATATCGGTAAGTTTCACTTATTTCTCAGGAATCAGGCACCAAATTTATGAGCGCAGCGAAAAAAGGAAAAACTAACAACTGTCAAAACACCAGGCTTTTGATTTCTTCTATCATAACTTGAAACTAGCACCATAGCTTGCACACAAAATGTTTTGAACACAGTCGGTGATGTCTGCTACACATATCTGCCACTGAGGACTCAGGAGTTGTCTACCTTTCCTGCCAGAATAACAAAGGAAAAAAAAAATTATACTTGAAATCATTGTGGTAATGGTGATGTTGTTCATAATGTATAAAGTCAAACAAAAAAACCACCAGATCATATACTTTTCCCAGCTTAGTTCATATGCTCATGTTTCAGAGTTCTCTTACCTCATCTCAATAAGGTGCAAGTGTTGAAAAAGACATCACATCAAATTATATGAACAATTTGAAAGAACAATAAGACGATTTTAATCTTTTCTTCTGATGCAACTTTATATGAGCCATGACTACACATTCCAGCCATGCAACAAAAGCTTATATGTTATTCCTGGTTCTGACTGAACAGAACATGAAATGTTACCAAACCAACACTAAAACTTGACGTTTCTTTCATGGATCCTCATCATCTGCATAAAACTTCACTTGAACTTTGTGCAGTTCATGAAGTCTTGTCTAAAATACTTCCTTATTTGCAGTGAATCACATAACACAAAGGCAGTTCTTCAGAAGTAAAGTTATGTGTGCATAAATAAATTAATATGTATAAGTGTATCTAAATAAGTCTCTAAAAGAAAGGGAAAAGAATGTTCAAGGCAAACAGAAAACAAGAGACAAAAAACAAAGGATGAACAATTTGTTTTGTCACTGTCAGATTTTGATTTTGCTGTGCAAACTATTTCTCACACTGATGTCAAACCACAGTCTCTGATATGAGATAAATCTTGGAAGAATGGCATCATTGAATAATTAAATAATAAAAAAAAGAAAACCTGAAATCTTCATTTATATTTTAATGCATTAGCCAGTAAAAATACCCACCTGCCCAGAAATCTCAGGATGTAGAAAGCTTGTTCCAAGTTTTTATGTTGCACCAGTTTGATGACATACTCCGTAACCATGGCAACATCATCAGGCTGGGGTTCTGATTATCAAGAGAAAAATAATTTTATTACATGCAAGACATTAGCTTTAGAAATTTCAGAAGTTCTAACTTCGCACAAATGCAATATGCCTAGGGTTTGGGTATGAAAACCAACATGATATTCTGCACACCAGAACGAAGAGTCTGTGAATAGTAAGGTGGATGACGGCAAAGTTCAGAGAAACAGGACCTCCTTTTACACCGGGGGTTTAACTGTACCCCATCTAATCTATTGATTTTCCCTGAGGTAATGTGTGAATCAAAATATTCTGAGACAGGAGTAGTTAACATTGTAGAGAATGGTGCAAATGGAAATACATTGAAAGATTATAGGAAAATATTTCCATGAAAATTAGAGAGATAGATCTATGTCTGACCTGAGCAAGACACCAGCCATTCCTTGAGCAATGCCCGCACATCGTTGAGCCAAACAGCTCCACAGAAAGAGGGAGTCTCAACTGGTTCATTATCTTTCATCTCTGGAAAACATAACAATTTAATAACTTCACAAGTACT
>JAWQUT010000282.1:204657-240925 GCA_033807755.1 Ellobium chinense
AGACATCAATTACTGCCAGCAGTGCTTCCTATCCAATGACTCAGTGATAAAATGTTAATGTTCAGTCCTCCTACATTAACACTACATGTGCAAGGCTCATGCCGTCCATTCAATGCCTTTGCTGCATGACCTAGTGTCAACTGTCTTATCATTTTATCTTTAAGACTGCCATTCCCCTGACTGTGAGGTAGCTGCATGAATTTGATGCTAGCAACTCCCACATTACTACCAACTTGAGAAAAAATTTGATGCTCACTTTTCAAGGGATCAGAGCAAACCCATATGCTGCTGGCTTCATAGGGATTAAAAGAAAACAAAGTTTGTAATGGATAATAATTTGGGAATGAGGCAGAGCATCATGTAGTCTGACTAAAACAGTAGACAAAACTTTGACTTCATTCGCAAAATTTTTCTCTAAGTTTTCAAATGTTACAAAACATTCTGGAAATGAACCATCACTACTGTGCACTTCCAAAACCCTGCATATATGAACATGTTAAACAACTGGTAATCATCTGTCAGTGATATATCAAATTCCTTATATTTTTTTTTGCATGAGAATGAAAAGCCATGGAAAAAAAAAATCAAGAAATTATACAGCGACAGTTGCAACACAACATTTATTTTTATGATGATTTATTTACCAGGGCTGAAATCCCCTGGTGGTCTAAACCACGCACAGTATTTTCAGTCACGAAATGAGAGTCAGACGAAGGCTGAATTGGAGTTAATTAAATTTATGCTGAGACTAAAACCTAACTATAGATATCATCCGATTACAATACTGACCCCAACTACCACATTTGATCCTTTACGCTTGACTTTGCTGTCTCCAAACTGAAGCTTTTTCTTGCCAGGAGGGCGACCTCGCTTGCCAGTCCTCTTAGGAACTTTAAATATACCAGTGGGTTGCTTGCCTTTGTCCTTTGGTGGGGACTTCAGACGAGTAAATTCACTACCCTGTGGACAGGACATGGATATATTATCAGTATCTGCACTAACACAGAGAACATGCCTATATATATATGCATTTTTCACTTAGCATTAACACATTTCTCGAGCAAGCATGTGTGGATACATGCAAAATGATAGTAATAGAAAAAAATAAAAGTATCTGAATGTATGGGACTATGCCTAAAGGTTTTGTTTTCAGTGTCACAAATTGGAGCCACACATTGAATTTCTAGGCTCCTGAAAAAAAAACATCGAGGATTCATGTGCAAGTCCTTTTCACTGTACAATCAATACCTGTTTTGGTCCAATGTAATTGATTTCTTGTTTGTTTCCCTCTTCAGTTTGTTAAATTACCCTCATACAAACTGATATGTCTACTCTCAGGCAGAATAAGCATGTTGAGTGCAAAGGCTATTTCTAAGTTAAGTCAGTCAGGCGTCAAACTGGGATAATAGAAACTCAGCAAATATTCTGAGGTCTAGACATGTCTGAACTTTAAAAAAACAAACACTGATTTAATTTGATTTAGCAACAATGAAAATGGCACTAAAATGGAGGGGAGGAGGGAGAAGTTGTAATAATGTTTTGCGTAAAAGACTGTTATGTATATCCATCACAAGGGGAAATGACAAGAATCATAATATCTGACACCTTTTGGTCTGTAGAGATGACCAAGAATATGAGAGATATCAGGACTAAAGCCAGAATAAAAGAACACAAATTTCATTCACAAAAAGTGTAAGAACATTTACTTCTGTCAAAGCTGCCCGCTTGTCTGCAGATGTTTGTGATGTCACTTCCTGTTTGGCATATTCTGCCTTCAGTTCTTGTTGCAGATGCAAGGGCAAAGCATTGAAGCAACTTAGATCAAGCTGAAATAGAAAAAAAAAACAGCAAATATATATCTAAATGTAAGGGGAAAAAACCAAAACTGATACTTAACTCTAACAACACATAAATATAAAAAAAGATTTGATTTTTCATCCTGTCTTCCAGTGCCCTTAATCCAGAATCAGAAGTAATCATAATAGGACAGATATGTGGATAAACAATGCTGCCAGACATGTGGAATGCTAAAATCAGTATGCACAAATTGTTCACTTTCTATGCAAAATTACAAATGTCAGCAGTCAAAGAGGAAGAGATCTTGATAAAAAACCACAAATAACTCAGTAACAAGCTTATAGATGGGATAGTAATGGGGGTGAGTTGCATAGCATCTGGTTTATGGTAAGAATGTGAGTGCAGGAGACAATGGTTTAAATTGATGCAAAAAGTGATTTCCAAATGAAAGCAGTTTGCATTTCATTAGAAGAATAATAAAATATGTAAGAAAATGTCAAGAATTGCTAAATTTTGTGTAATATTGCTAATTTCATTTTAACACTTTTGTAATAAACATGTTTGAGTCCAGTGTATTTTGCATGAGACACCAGGCTAACCAAGTATAAAAGAAGCAGAACTTCTTTACCAGTACCAACATGTTTTTTTCTCATCCTTCCTTAAAACTTGACCATTTGTTTAATACAAACCTGCGAGAGAGCAGGGAGGGCATCAACAGCTTTGTTTTCCTGATGGACCCTACTCATGTCTGAGCTTGATCCAGGTGCCTCAGAGGAGGATCTAGACGTTGATGGATTTTGCTGCCCCTTTTGCCTCTGCTTCTTTCTGCGCCTAACCTCTTCCAAAATTTCTTGAGCAATGTCACTGGGCAACTCTTGCAAGACATCAGTATCTATCTGCAGATGACAGTATGTTAGACAGTTTTATGAAGGGCAAACATTGGAGAAAAATTGAGGCACCTATAAAGATGAGAGAAATTTAAAATTAAGCTGGCATTAGTGAGGAAAACAAGCATGTACTACAAAAACAATTCAGTAACAGACTGTCCCATATCAAGACTAGATATATTGTTGAACACGCTGGTTAATGAGCATTTTTCCCAGTATTCTTACATTTTCCCCATACAAGCCTAAAATAAGTGGTTAAAATCCTTCACACATTTACACACACAGTAACCTATAAAACTATTGAGGACACACTACAGATGTCACATGAACAGGTGAAACTATGTCCTTTCACTTTCCACACATGGAAGAAAACCTCTGTAACCTGACACATCTGTCCAACAGTTTTAATAAACACTGGAAACACATTGCACACATGTGTCTGAAGGTAACTGTGACTGCTCTTTACTCCACACCACTGTAATACAGTATCCATAGAAAAATACTTGTTGAAGTTACAGATTTGTTATTTTTTGTCAAGTTAATCTCAGATACCAATGTTTATAGATACAAAATCCATTCAGCTCTATGCATTGCTTCCTCCTGGTCAAAGTTGGAAATACTCCAAACCAGTACATCAAAGGTGCAAGTCACGAATCTGGCCAGGGGTTCTCATGAAATAAGTAAGTCTTAATTTGGAAACTGATTTATCTCACGCATGATTCATGAGTTTTTGTACCAGACTGCAGAATACAGTTAAGCTGAGGGCAATAACTGCCAATATTTACAAACCTGTGACTCAGACAGGAAACTGACATCAGCTGGGTTCTGCAAGTTCTCTCGACTAGTGCTTGGCCCTGGATCATCATCCCTTACTCCACTTGTGCTGGGTGCATAACGATCAATGGCACAGCCTGAATCAGATGGCTTGGAACTGCAAGGCTGATAACTGTGACGACTGAAAGTTGCATTAGGAGCTCTGTTACTACTGCTTGATACAGTAACATACTTCAGACTGGGGAAATCTTTCACAGAATCTGTTTTGCTATCTTTTTCACTCTCTGCAGCTTGGATCTGTCCAACTCTTCCAACAGTGTTTTCTGAGCTTTGATTTGTGTTGGAAGAAGAGTTCACAGCTGAGCTAAAATCAGGGACATCTTCCCCCCCAGTGTTTTCACTTGGATGATTTGTTTTGGCTCCTGACTTTATACGAATGAGAGTTGCTGAATTTGTGGGAATAAAGCTGCTGTTAGGATCTGCAAATGATGACAAAGTCCTAGGCTCTGAAGTGTCAAGTGAACGCATGGTAGTGGCTGCCTCTGCTGTAACAGTAGTTTCTGAGGAAGCTGAGCTGCTGCTGGCTTTATTTTTAGCAACTGCAAAGTTCAGGATGCTCTGATGCCCTGCTGACTTGTTGCTTCTGAAAGGTTGCCCAGTCAATGACTCTGAACTCTCTAGCTTAGTGACCTGGATACCAATCTGTTCATAAAGAGAGTAAAATGCGTGAAAAGTGAACAGGCAAATGGAAAACTCAGTGCACCTAGTGAAATAAGTTTCTACACACTTAATGAAAGCCAGATTTTTTATCTTGAGAATTAAGTAAATTTCCTGACAATCTCTCCAGATAGCAGAAAAATTTTACAATTCTAGACTATTTTCATTGTATATAATCATGAGAATGAGAAGAATACTCTTAGAAATACACAACCTTAATCAAAGATCAAGTGGTGGTCAACTAGACAACAATCAATCTTGGAAAATCAAATAGGACAGAAGTGATATGCACAAACAGCGCCTAGTGCAAGTTACAACATTAGTTTTATGTTGCAACAGCTTACAATAAAATCACTGACCTCACATCTGACCTAACATTTGATATTCCTCCTAGTTTTAGTTATGTATGGTGCATTTTCATTGTTAACAAATCTACAGCAACAAGGAGGAATGTATCATGTTATATGGCTAAAAGGCTGCAGGTCTTCTCCACCAACTGCTTATGGCAAAATGAATCTCTGATAAATTCTTGAATCATACTGATTATTTGTGTACAAATAATGCATCTGACGTACCCCCCTCACGTCCGAAGCCATAACATGCTGAGCTCGGTAAAGGGACACAACCTCTCTGGCTATGAGATTCCCATCATTTGTTGCCACAGGAAGGTTACTGGACTTGGTCAGATTATTGCATATGCCATGACCTGGGGTCAGAAATACATGTATAAAAATTAGGATAAATCTAATGTCCCACAGCAGAAGGCTTTTAGTTAGTTTTGCTCGCAGAATCACAGTTTGGCATATTCCTGATCTACAAGTCAGTACTCATCTCCTAACAAAATATTTTAATGCAACTGCAAATGACCTTGATAAAGTAACAGGAAGTAGATAAGATTTCCATTGTAGCAAAGAACTGTATTAAAACAGAAACATTCATTATTCTCAGAAAGACTTTTGGCTTGGCAAAGATAAGCTCTTTTGTTAAGGGATGTTATAATTGCAGTGGCATCAATTCAAATGTTGAAGCTGTCCATAACTAAGGCCCTGTTCATCACTTGTTAGTTTTGCTTTTCATGAATAATGGAAAAATGCTTAATATGAAGTAATTTAGTAATCCTTTGAGTTTCATGATGTGTGTTTGAATGTATGAGTTTTCACAACGCTGTATTCAAGTCATTGTACCCATGAATTTGGCTGTCTCAGCTGGAGCATCTGGTCGTCTCACCATCAGTTTGAGAGTGATGCTGCGACCTTTGACTGAAATGGCATCGAGCCGTCGTTTGACCTCTTGGGACAGTTCTTTCAGGAAAGTTACTGCATCAAGTTCCTAAAGAGAGATAAAATTAGAAATCGAGGGTTTATCTGATACAAAACACATTCCACAATCCATAAAAAAGAGCTATGTTTTGAAACGATCCCTGCAAACATCACTGGGCATAAATGAATTGTTTTAAGTCCTTGTTTCACTGAGTGGTAAATTTTGACAACCGAAGATGACAATGGATAAAGAAGCTTGCTATCTACTTGCATGAAAAGTGAAAATAAATAAAATTGCATTACAACTTTTTATAATTAGTAAATCCCTGAAAAACCACTGTCTCATATGATTATTCTACCTCCGAAGCCGAGCTATGAATCATATCAATTATAAACAATCTTATGTTATGTCCTTATATCCAAATTTGTATTCTAATATGAACATGTAAAGAACTTACAACAAAGGAACACTACCCATTTACCTGCTAGCTGAATTCTGTGAATGCAGTAGTTCTTTCCTCAACAGATGTGAGTTTATCTTACAGAATACCAACTGGTCTTCTTCAGCACTTGGCAGGTTTCCTCTACTCAACCTTCTTATCTGAGTATGTCTTGGAATACTGTTTTATCAAATGATCATGGCTGGCACTAACCAAGAAAAAGACATATGAGTGGTGGTCAACACAGATACCTTTGTAAATCTGATTCCATAATTCACTTCCGCCGAAACTGATTTCCTCTGCTTGTCTCCCTTCACCTCTCGGTCATCTTGCCCCAGGCTGAAACGATGTAAAGACTCCCCTGTCTTGGGCCCAAACTCTTTTCTCAGGGTGGCCACTGGGATACCCTGGAGATCCCCACAAGTTTGTACACCCAGTTTGGTCAGCTTGCGAGTCATGGAGTAGCCAACACCTGTAATTTGATCCAGTTTCACAAATTCATTGATGAATCAAAACCTTCAGATCCCCCCCCACACCCCCAAAAAATTAAAAATTTAAATAACCAAAACAGTTGTACTAAGTGTTTCACCTAGTAAGAAACAAATATAGTCACTGGGTTGGTTTACTGCATTTCCTAGAATCTTAATGCAAAAGTATGCTTCTAACATGGGTCAATCAGTCAAGCATATCAGAGTTACTCAGATATATCAAGAAACATACAGACTGGTCTGTGTCAACAGTGAATTACAAAATTCACAAATCAGGAAAGAAAAGATACTCATTGTATACTTTAATGCCATGAGAAAACAAATGAGCATTCATTAAAACAACAGTTATAGACAATCAAAGTACAAGTACTCTTAATTAATTTGTGAACTTTAATCATTTCATTTCATAAACTGCCAATATTCTGTAAACTAAGGTTTACCTGGCAAATCAGACACTGCCTGATCCTTGATGAATTCCTTGGCATCACTGGCCAAAACCTCATACTGGCCATTTGGTTTGGCTCTCCTTGTGGCAAGTCTGGCCAGGAGAATGTTGGGTCCTGTCAAAGGAAAGTTTAAGAAACCAAGGGGTCATGAAAACTGGACTCCTTTAGGCTATTTATCATTTATACTACCCTGTTTCACGCGCACCGAAAAGCATTGTAGCCAGATGTAATGCAAGGCTGAATTAGATTTATCCCTTGGGGAAATTAATTGATCATTGAATTGATCAACTTGGTACATTGAAGCTTAAAATAGGGTCAGGTTCATGTCAATATTTAACTGTCATGTTCAAAGGCACATTCCCGGAGATTTCCTTAACTTTCCAAGAGTGATTGTACACACAGAGATGATATTTCAAGGCAAGGTTGGCCTTATTAATCATTAAGGCTTGTGGTTTACTTAAGAACCAGGCTTGACTGGACTTTTAGCAAGGCAGAATTTACTGAATAGTAAAAAGATGAACAAGAGCAGACAATATTAGGCAGTTTTAGCCATAGAATGAACAAGAGCATAATAGCTTCATACATGTTTCCAAAACAGCAGAAAGCAGCTTGCTGCTAGCCCCACCTATGCCAGTAGATGCTGGACATCCAGTCTTCTCCATCATCTCTGATCTAAGAACTGTTGCAAACTCCATGGCTGTGGCTCCAGTGTCAGTCAGTACATCTGTACAGTCTATCAACATCTCGTCACAGCTGACAGCTTCAATGTCATGGGTATAGCTGAGGGCAGAGCAAATAAAGTCAAACACAAATATATCAAACCAATGGATTCAAAATCACAGTTCCCTGCACAACCCTTTCAGCCCATAATTTACTTTCTATATTAGTGCTTTATATATTCCTCCAAACTCAGCAAGTTGCACAAAAGAAGATAGTCCCAGTTATGCGTGCTCAATTGCATACAGATAGCTTGCTTTACTGATAATGTTCCTGAAAATTTTGTGCAGAGAGAAATAAAAAAAAAGAAAAATTAATGCAAATAAGACACTTAAGAATTAATCAAGCTGAAATGAACATAAAAACATTGTGGAAGAATAAGAGCAGTAGAGCCAAGGTGATAGTGATAAAACTTAACAATAAATTTAATCTAAATGACAAAATCTCTGGTTACACAGCCATTTCTTGTATTCTGTCTGTTGTACTTATACATGTATGTTTTTAAGGGAACAATACCTGAATGTGAAGGGAAAATGCAAAACTAACAGATAAATATGTGGCAGACTTCCAAGAACAGATAAGAACTGTAGTGAAGCTGAGCCAGAAGCACAAATGAGACACCACTAAGAATGATAATATCATATACATAACAAATTCTAACCCATGCAGCCTCTCTCCCTCCCTCTCCTCATCATATTTAAATTTCTGACCAAGCTCCCTGCACCTAAGCGGAAAAGAAAAGTTGAGATATATAATTAAATTCACGCAGATAAAATTAACTCCTGCACACGCTGAAAGGCATGAAGATGTCTCACCTTGCCACAACATCATAGAGAATCCTGGAGATGCGGTTGTACTCTGCAAAGTTGTATGGGATAGTCTGGAGATCAGGACACAACTGCATAGCCCTGCCCATGAACATTCCATTCTTCACGCCAGCCTGAATCAAGTGTATATATGTGACGAGAATTTAAAAACTCCATGATGTAGNGCGCCTGAAATTTTCCGATGATAGAAGGTGCTAACCCAGCCGTGACGTGTTGAAACCGCTAAAGCGGAGGGTTCAGGATGGTCCCCATGGTAATTTTATCTGTCTGGAAACCTATTTGATGATAGTAATTGCATAGATGCCCGCATTGAGTTGTTCAAGATGATGCCTACGACTGTCCACTTAAGACCCATAGGTGTCATTGTTGCTATTGGGCAAGCATTCAGCACTATAGACCTGCCATGTAGATTATTGTGGCGATGTCTGAGAATGCTATCAAATCTCTCAGTATATAAGAGAAGCCAGTATGAATTCTGGTGCACAGTGACAATCATATTGCGTAGCGTAGATTGTCTGAGTAATGTTCATTCATTTCGCATTTATCTTTATAACATCCATCATGGATGCGTTAAGCAGAGGTAGGTGCATGGTAGCCCTTGCCATTGCAAAAAGACATCAGATCAGAGAAAAACGAAAATTTTGAAACAAGATCCAACAGATAACGTTCGATCAGAAGTTGAAATAAAGACATCACAACCAGGACTAAATCTCGATGGCTCCTTTGTGGCGTCCATTGTTTCTGATGTTTGCCTAAACGACACTGTTGATTTGGACGTTGATGATGTTTTGCACCTCATAGAGGATGGTGAGAATATTGATTCGACAGGCGACAACCATCATACAGAGTTGATAAAAATTCAAAGAAGAACACATATACGGCAAACAAAGCTTCAAAACGTGAGTTCACATTTGTGTGCTATCTCAAAAAAGATGGTCAACGAAAAAAGATGTGTCAAAAAATGTTCCTACATACCACAGCACTTGGCGTAAAATTTGTCCACAACTTCTTCTGTGAGAGAAGTGGGCATTCCCACCAACAAGATATCAGCACTTCACTCGTTCAACGTACTTATCACTCCTGCTATGACAGAGCCATCGAAGACAAGGGCTTCCTGAAAGAGGATTTTTTTGACAAACTCCTCAAACTGCCTTCTCACTACTGCAGAAAATCGTCTTCACGACTCTACATTGAACCTTGCTTCAAAAGTTTGTCACATGTGCACCATCTCATGTACTGAGAGAGGCAGAAAGCCTCTTGGCTATGATGTGTTTTCCAGCATGTTTGCAAAGCACAATCTGTCCTTGTACAAGCCCAAAAAGGATCAGTGTGATCTGTGTGTCGCACACGATGCAGGTAATGCCCCTCAGGATGAATGGGAAAGGCACCAGCACAAGAAAGAAACAGCACGCCGCGAGAAAATCAACGACAAGGAACGTGCGTTCAACGAAGGAGGTGACAAGATTTTTGTGGCAACCATGGACCTGCAAGGTGTACTGCTTGCACTGGCTCTGAAGGCTTCTGCCTTATACAGTATTATAAAACGAAACTGGCTGTCCATAATTTCACCTTGTATGACCTTGCGACACGACAGGTTGACTGCTACCTCTGGCATGAGAGTGAAGGAGGACTGGCGGCAAATGAATTTGCATCATGCGTCATTCATTATATCACAGCAAGGGCCAACGACTTTAAGCACTTTATACGTTTTAGTGATGGCTGCACCTATCAGAATAGGAACGCTGTTCTTGGAAGTGCACTCAGCGCTCTAGCAAGAGAGCTTGGCATCACCATAGAGCAAAAATTTCTGACAAAGGGGCACACGCAGATGGAGGTGGACAGTGTCCACAGTGTCATAGAAAGAGCTCTCAAGAACACCCCCATTTATGTTCCATCGGACTACGCCCTGGTCATGCGTTTTGCTCGTCAACAACCAATGCCTTATGTTGTTCATCAAATCAACCACACCTTTTTCAAGGACTTTGCAAAGGTTGGTGAGTACAAGTCCATTCGTCCTGGTAGAGCAAAAGGTGACGCAACTGTCACTGAGATTCAAGCTTTGAGATAACCTCTGATGCAGTCATTTCCTACAAGCTTAACTTTCAGGACGAATGGATGGAAATCCAGCGACCCAGAGGACAGCCTAAATTCTTGGCACCACCTCCACTCTATAACACCAAGCTGAAAATCAAACAGAGCAAGTTTAAACATCTTCAGGAGTTGAAAGCCGTCATGCCAGATGATTATCACTCATTCTATGACACACTTTGCCATGACTAAAGGGAAATACCCATCCAAAAAGAGGAGGGGGGAGATAGAGACAGAAATAAAGAGAGACTGGTTAGTAACAAGTAGACAGGTTGAATAAATGAATGAACAAACAAACAAACAAAAAACAACAACGAATAAATGAAAGATTGAGAGAGATTTGATTATATTTTAACAAAATGAATGAATGAATGAATGAATGAATGAATGAATGAATGAATGAATATTTTTGCATGGATGCAAGGGATAGTGAGAGAGAGAGANGAGAGAGAGAGAGAGAGAGAGAGAGAGAGAGAGAGAGAGAGAGAGAGAGAGAGACTGATTTGAAGCAAGTGGACAAATTGATTAAACGAACAAACGAATAAATTAATGACTGAGAGAGAGAATCAAAGAAAAAATGAATGAATGCTTAGCTCAGTATACTTAAATTTGGTTGTTTTATCAAACAATGAATGAATCAATTCCGCATGGACCCTCTTCCCCTTATTTTGTATTCTGTATTTTGAAAGCGGTGGACAATGAGAGAAGGAGAGGACTGACAAATGTGTGTGTATGTGTGTGTGTGCGTGTGCGCGCGTGCGTGCATGCATGTTTGCGGGTGCCCAATGTTCAAATGTAGTAATATTGTGTTTACCTTTATTCCCTGTCAAGTGTCGAAACAATAAATTGGAATCTCTTCAAACATGTGAAAACTGATGATTGCTTTGGTTTATGTGTATTTTGTATTGTTGTAAGCGTTCTATGAATGAGAATAATGCTAAATCATCTTGAACAGTAACCATTTACCTTTATTATATTGAGATCAAAGCCACAGACTCAGGTTAGCACCTTTTATCATCGGAAATCTACAGTGACAAATTATAGCGCTAAGCCGGTCCTTCGGGGTTAGCTCCTTTTATCATCGGAAAATCGGCTTGACAAAAAGTGCTAAGCCAGCCCAGCAGGGTTAGCTCCTTTTATCATCGGAAAATCGGCATGACAAAAAGTGCTAAGCCAGAAATATCATATTCAAACCATGTTTAAAGTGAAAAAAGATGCACTCAATAATGCAAACTATTTGTCTAAGTATATATAAGAAAAACTGCTTTAATAACTTGCGCGTGGCTAAAGTTAGACAGTTTTTTNTGACAAAGGGATTAATATGCGAAGAGAACATGCATTAATTTCAGCCACTTACTTCATAAACTTCTGATGTTAGTTTTACTGTAGTAAGTTGAGACAAAGTGTTAGAGGACAAAATGAGAAAAGCTGATGGCATCACAATGCATGCCATTGTGTCAGGGGATTATTAAGTAGATAAATAAATAGGTCAGAGGACTTCTGCAGGAAGATCCAGGATGACATAACTCTTGTTCAGCCTATGCACACTTCATGTGATGCTTACAATCCATTTATAAACTGGACAAGAAATTTGTCTATGCCAACTTATTAAATGCTCCAACACAGCAGTTCTGATTTCTATTCATTTCAATCTCTGAACCAGCAAGAGAACAAGGGTGCTAAAAAATTCCATTTGGTGGACACAGTACATACAATTCATTGTCTCTATCACCAATTTCTCATAAATGTCATGAAAGTTAACTGAAAGGTACATTCCATTTTTCTGTCCTTTTTGTATTTCTCTTGTCAACAGCCTTTAACAAAGAAAGTGAGCTAAGATCAGAACCACTGTGTTTGAGCTCTCAAGACATACTGATGCCACACCAGTGACTATAACAATCACAACTACAAACGCACTGATGTCTGAAGCTTTGGAAAATGTTTTGTGATAAAATAAAACATAATCAAAGACTCACACCACAGCAATAGCAGCAATACATACCTGCCTGGCTTCGTAACTGCAAGAAGCAATCTCTGCCATAGAGTGGAATGTTTGCACCCCTGTGGATCCTTTTGGCACCAGGAAGTCATATTCTTTGGTTTCTGTTGTCGAATCTGTTGTTTTAGAGTACAGACAATATTATTCTCCACATGCATAGGGACAGATATATAAATAATAATAGTAACAATAATCATGATAGTAACAAAATTCATTTCTGTAGCAATAATCCATAATCAGGCTAGGGATTCTAAAAAAAAAAAAACAACAACCCAGCAGAACTCTTTCAACAAACCCACCCGTCGAACCAAGCTACTGAGATTGTATCAGAGGTTTTGTGTTGTCTAGAATGCCCTTTTTTAAAAAGAAAAGAACAGCTGGTACTTATTATAAGTATCAGTGTTTTCTCCAGGTCATATGAATTAAGGGAACCATTCTCTCCTTGTCATAAATTTGAAGGAGGATTTGTAAATTGTTAAAGGGATTTGAGGTTTTTCTCATATAAAGTAAACTTCTGAGTGGAGGAAAGAAGAGAAGCTTGGCATACATTCAATGTATTCTTAAGAGGGATTCTGAAACTTAAGGGATAAATATATACATCTCAGTGACAAGTTAATTATGCAAAAGCAAGAGCTTGGAAACAATAGGATTCTCTTTACCTTCATCAAAATCCTGCTGCACATCAGAATCAGTGGTAACTTTAGTTTTCTCTCCTTTCAGTTTTCCATCCCTCTTTTGTGTCCACTGAGCTTTTTCCCATGCCAGGTCGGATCCTGGGTTTGGCTTTGCCCCTTGACCCCTGGAGTGAGTCACAGCAATGGGCTTGCCTGTCAAAGTCATTATTAGAGATATAAACATGGAGGCAGGAAATAGTTGTAATGGAATGTACATACAGTGATCGCCTCTGTTGAAAACTGTGGATTGAATATTAAGACTAACAGCCTCAATATTAGGTGTGACCTGATGTCATAAATGTTGCACAGAATGACATGAAACTTGCTATGCATCTTCCAGTTATTCTGAAGATTTTAAGATTTTAGTCCGACCTTTTTTTAATGCATACACACAATGTTCATCTACCTTTGTTTTCACAGGCAACATTCACAAGACTAACAAAACTAGATATAAAAAAAGTACTACAAACACACTGAGGGACAGTGAGAGTGGTGGATGCATTGTGAGAATAAGTGACAGTGAAAAGAAGTTAAGAAATTACTAAGTCTATTCCACTTATTCACAACTCTCTGGAAGCATGAGAAAAATTGTGTATAAAAGGAAGCCATGATTATACCATTCACTTTTACTTGAAAGATACATAAGTGTATCTCCTGAAAAGTTGCAAATAAGCACAGGATGTGATTAAAAAGAGTGCAAATAAGTGGAGTAGACCGTGTAGATCTTGTTTGCCATAGGGCTGCTGTCTAATAAAAATGCCTGCAATGAAGATGTTGAAAAGACTGAAAGAATGTATGGCCTGTCATATTCCTAACTTCTGGATGACAAAGACAAACAAAAGTCTGATGTAACCAATTTTCACATCTTTGCCAAGTATGAACAAGAATTTGAAAATTTAATAAACACACTGTACTTAAACTTAACTCTGCATGATGCAAGTTAAAAAAGCAGGTTACCTTTTAAATCAGGCCTGGCCAAGAGGCCCACAGACACAAAGAAACAGTCCATATCTATGTGCATGATTGTTCTTGGTGATGTCCCATGGCGAGCCGAGTCAAGGGTCTCAGAAAATCCCATTTTCACTACATTCTCAACATGAGCTTGTCTCAACTTTTCACGACCAGGAAATGACCCACAGCTGGAGCGCTGGATCTCAGAAACATACGCTTTGAATTCAGCTCCCCAAGTCGAGAGATGGTGGAGCCGAGAATTGGAGTAGAATTCATTCAGAAAGTTCTTGTCTCCTGCCCTTGCCATGGTGATTGACGTTTTTTGGGGTGACGATTTAGCTGAGGAATGTGGTGGTTGCAGCTGCTGTTGCTGATGTGATGGTGATGTTGGAGATGTTGATGCTGTCTTGGATGATTGAGGCCCTGATGGTGAAATCAATGATACTTCTGATGAAGATCGAGCTTCCTGTGGTTTGATCCGAGATACTGGAGGCACTGATTCTAACTGTAAATTTGTGCTTAATGATTGTGCCTCAGAAGATGATGATTTTCTTGATATTAATTGTGTTGAAATGTGCTGTAAAGATTCCCCTCCTTCTGTTGATGTTGAAGGACTCAAGACTGACTCTGGCATATCAGACCCAATATGAACCAAAGTAGCCACAGGTACTTTATTATCTGTATTCAAGGAGACCTCTGAAATGACACTGTTTAACTGAAGATGAAGTGGGTCTAGATCTGCTGATGTCACTTTATCAACAAATCGCGTAACATTTTTGCTTTCAGTTTCTTTAGGAATTTCATTCCTTATTAGTAAAGGTCCTTCACTTTCTGGTAACTTAAGCTTGGAACAATCAATAAATCCATCACAGCTGTTTGTATCATCAGGCTTTGGAGAATCAAAGCTGCCAGAATTTGATTTCCTAAATTTTCTAAAGCTGTAAACACGGGATCTTCTCTTGTAAGGGCTGCCCTCACTCTGGAAAAGATGTGACAATGTTGTGCTTGGTTTACCTCTGTCTGGAGCAGAGTCTCCATCCTCTTCCTCCGAGTTGTAAACAATATCGTCATCTGAATCATCTTTGGTGGATTCAATCTTAGGCATTTTGTGTTGTTCATGGGAGCCACAAGAGGCTTTTCTGGAATTATCGTTTATATCTTTATGTAATTTAGAGTCTGCAGGAGTTATGCTCTGCTCCTGAGCAGAATCACCAATTTCTTCAAACCCTTGGAAGTAAATATTACAGCTTTCTGACTTCTGGACAGCCATACCACCTCTGCTAAGCTCTTCAGTCACTGGTTTTGACCGCCATAATACAGCTCCTATGTTAACTTTTGGAGCTGTTAATTTACTCAGATCTGAGCCACCTTTCCCACAAGTGCTCCACTGCTCGTTCAGTGGCAGTTTAGTTGCAGGCTTTGAGCTCTCATTACTGCTAAGAGATGATTCGGTTGAGCTCCGAGACAGAGATGTCACAGACTGGAATGATTTCAGGCCTGGCTGGAGTTTAGACTGGTTACTCAGCAGGAGGTAGGGAACATGAGACAACCGCTTCCCAGCTGCCACACTGTAGAAAACAAAGAGTATATTAATAACCATCATAATCATATCTACAGCAAGTACAAAGGCATTGAGAGACTTGCCAACCCATGGGTTTCTTCTTAGGGAGACAACAATGACAAAATCGAGAGTTTTCAATATTTTGTGGCAGACAGTGCTGGTGTTCTGCACACACATATTTAGACCTGTGGCCAGCCATACACCACACTGATAAAATCTGCTAAACATGCTTTCAATGTCGTGTCAGAAGACCTAAACACAGCTAACCACCAATGAAACCTAAAATGTGACCCCTTTTTGGTATAAAATGTATGTGCACCTGATATCATCACACTGGTCATTTACATAGGTAAGGAATATTATAGAAACACATTAAGCATGAAAAATATTGCAGGTTTTCGTTCTTAAAATAATAATGAGGAAATTTCTCTTGTGTTGTAGGAGGGTGCGAAAGTCAAACAGTTTGCCAGAGTCTCCCACAAAATGCAGGAAGATTGGCAAATCCTTATGAGCAACTTTAGCCTCCCTCTGATTCTCTTTCCCTCCCTCTCTCGCATTCTGTCTGCCACCTCTGCGCCTTTATCAGCAAAGTTTGTCTTGAACACTTCTAAGCTGTAGGTAGGTTATGTTATGCAGATAAATGAGAAAATTCAGCTTTGTGGAAAGAACAAATCATGATCAAAATGCTTTTTGTAAACTACAACAAAAAAAAAAAATATGCTGTTTACTAAATATTTCTTAATAAATGATAGTACTGGGAGAGGAATATATCCTATACCTTTGATTGCGCCATAAAATATTTGGGTGTTTTGAGAATGCCCACACAAAATTTTGAGAGTTGCCCAAACAATAAATTTATTATGCCTTGATTGTGACTCACACTCATGTGTATAGCCACAGATGGGCCAGGACAATCCAAGGATGTAACCCATCTAGTAAACCAGTTTTTGCTTTCAATGAAATTTCAGTTTATAGAATACCAATCACATCATGAATTAAGAAGGCTGTATTTGATTGACTATTGTAGGTGCACTCTTCAGAGGGGTTATGTTTTCAAAACATTATTTTCCAGTATGCTTAATTGGACATTTGCATTTTATCATGTTTCATTTAGGTTCATGTTCAATCTTACTTATGGTCCCCCCACAGTGGAAAGGGTTAGTTTATATATTTTTTCCTAAGCACATCTCATGCTAATGGGATGAAAATGGTTGATTTCTGTATCAAAACTATGGTTGGTTTCTGTATCAAAACTATATTAATTATGTGGAGACATATGGGTACACTAATCCTAACCCTCCACACTACATCACAGGTTGGCTCTTACATGCAGGGAGAAGAGAGAGCAAAAGGAAACTATTATAAACTTTATCATATTATGATATAGCGAGGAGTGCTCACAACTGAGTCATTTGTAAAGATTTTCTTGATGCCAGACAATCATTACCCTTTGTCTTTTTCACTCTATCTGTAAATTAGACACTGAACACATCTCATAAATGCTCATGACTGAGTCATAAGTTTCTAGTTTCTGGATACCAGACAGTCACTGCCTCTGTTTTAGCTTTACCAGTATCTGTAAATTGAATACTAAGCACATCTCATGCTTTCGGGATGAAAATGGTTGGTTTCTATATCAAAACTATATTAATTTCTCCTTTTCCTGCACCACTGAGATCAAATCAATAAGCATTCTCATAATCTCAGTGGACAGTGATCAATGACTGCATAAACTCACAAAAATTCTAACCTCTCAGTAATCCATTCAGGTTTGACAACAGGCATGGTCTTTGTCATCTTAAATTTGCTGTTGGGAAGATTGGTGGCTATGACATGGGTGACCCGTGTCATGCTCATGTAAGGTTCATAACGTCCTCCATTTTCCTGCATTAGACGTCGCAGCTCATCCGATGATGGAACTGATGAACAATAATTAAAACAGAAACGTAATGATCGAAGCAACAAGGTATTTGTATGAGGCATCATATGAGGATGAAACCCAAATGACTTAGGACAACAATGTAATTCAAAACTAAAATGAAGAGTCAGCTATTATTGTTTAGACTATTTACTAAAGAACACTAAGTGAAAAAAATGTTAACAAAAATTTTATAAAACAGGATAATACCGTTTGGTGATTCGTCACAGATGTAATTTAGGAGTATGAATATACATTTTGAATACTTTTATTATGAAAACATTAAGCACAAATTAACAACATTCTGTAAAATATTTCCTTATTATGATTTGCAACCAGTGTTATCCTAAAAATATAATAATGCTTAGATATATTGTGAATCATTTCTTAATCTCCTACCAACTATTTTCTGCAGGCTAAACTGTAATCTCTTCCACCTGCATTAAATCAGTCCTTGAACTAGCAACCCCTGCCCTGACTTTCTCAACTCAAGGTCACACCAAGACGTGTTGTTCATGATTAATCAATTGCAGTGTGGTCTTTTAAAACGTTCTGGACTGTCATTCATGCTATGAAGTGTGAGGTCGTATACTGAGGCTGGCAACCCTTATTTTCCCTAACAATGGTAAATGTGCTTACTACAATATGACAGTAGCAAAGCAGTCCCATGAATTTTGTTTAAAGCATATTTGAGTATACAGCTACTCAACTGATAGTGATAGTTTATAGTACTGAAAAACGAATCAAATCGACTGCTGCTGCTTCGTAACAGTGAAACACAGTTTGCAAGTCATAAAGACCATCACTTTCACAGCTGTCACTGCTTTATCTGTCTCTTCAAATGCAGAGGAATGTCCACTGTTCTATGCTAATTCCAGAAATGTCTCTCTTGCCCATATTATTTATAACATAAAACATAACTTTGCACGTACCTGATGATTCAATGTTGGGATTTAAGAGAATTGATAATTTACTTACTAGTATAACCATTGACATGAATAGCCACACCAGCAAATATCTTGCTGCTGAGTCTTTTCCGGTCCACATCAAACTGATCGTCAAGCTTTTGCATCTTGGCATCCATATAGTTCCTCTGGAAAGTAACAGCACCAAAATTAAATTACTGTCTGTGGTGTAGCAGTAGTTACTCTTTAAGTGTCAGTAATGAAGACAAACTATCAATCACAAGGTAAAATAAATTTTTCTATCTCAAAGTACCATATCATGCTCCATAAACTCATAAAGCGTAAGCGTCATAATACGTGGCAATAGGAATGACAAAATGCACAAGTTTCTTTAGCAAACAAATATGTATAAAGGTTCAAGTGGTAACTGACATAACATTATAAAAAGAGATCAACATAAATTCTATTTGAAAAAATATCTTTAGAGAAGTTATAAACATACAACATCAAAGCATCTTTAATTTTAGTATATATCAAGTACTTACAAATCCCCCCCAGCCATCATCATCTCCTCCTCTGCCTCTTTTGGTCTTGCCACTTTTACTCTGATCTTGTGTTTTTGAACCAGAAGATGAAGGCTTTGTTGATGGCAGAGCTGATGAGTTTGGCTCCTCAGATTTTAACATGATGGATGTCAAATGGATGAAGAGGGAGCTCGAGTTTCTTCACAAAAATATGTCTGGAGGATTAAAATTTTAATAAAAAAAGTTACTTCATCAGACATAAAATCTAGACAAGACTTAATTCTACAAAGAAGCCTGTCAGAATGGGTTTGCAAGTTGGCACTGTTTTCTAGTCATCAGAAGGTTTAAAAAACTATAGTAAAGCTAGCAGGCTTATTAACCTGAAATATAGATAATGTTTAATATATTGGAGCTGTGAAGCTCATTCTGAATTTCATTCCCCAATTGAGATAGAAGAATCATGTATCCGTTGTGATAATTTACTTTGTTTGTGGCAGAGCTTTAAAAGAGTGCTCCCAATTACTATTAGATAATTTTATTTATATAAAAGTCATATCATTAATCATTGATCCAATTACTCCATTATCTGCCAAATCTGACTGAAAAGATGAAGAGACAAACAGTAATAACAGGGGATCATTGTTTTATCGGCCTTCACTACCAACAGCACCGATTCCATGATTTGTCCACGACTAAATAAACTGTATCATCGGTGCTGTCGTTAGAGATGACCGTTTTATCTAGACTGCACAATTTGCCCCATAAATTTCAAAATCCCTCCTTAAAAATATATTGAATGCACACTGATCTCCCCTTCTTTCCTGCATTCCAAGATTAGCATTACTTGAGTTACACTTGACATTCCTCTAAAAAACTTTACAATTCCCACCTCAAATTTATGACAGGGGAGGACTGTCTCCCCTATCTAATCCATATGACCAGGAGGAAACACTATGAGACATACTAGATCTGTCAGTTAAACAGCTTAAAAAATTAAACTAGTCTACCTTCCTATTTTTTGACCGAGGTCATCAGTTTTCGAAATTGGCCAACTAGACTAGACTAGTCTAGTTCTAGACTAGACTAGATCTAGAACTGATATCAAGACTAGTCAGTAGTCTAGATCTACACTGTTGTCGCCGGATGTTGCGCGGCCGGTGTCATTACGCAGGTCATGGCCCTCTTCACCTGTTGCCTTCAGCACATTCAACATCTTCGTGATTAAAGTTTTTGTGAATTTATTCTGTTGTTTCTCATTCAATATTCTTCGCTGGTGATAAACGGACAATAGAAGGTGAATGTTTTTATCATCTTTTCATATTCCTGAGGTGGTAGGATCTGGAAATAGCGTTTAATTTCAATTCATTTCCCAAACGAAGTCAAGTCTAGTCTAGCTGATATAATTATGGTAGTCTAAGTGTGTCTGATCTTTATATTCATTTTATGAATGAACGCGCGTAGTTTTGACCTCTGACCTATTCACGTCGAATTTTAAAAACCTTTGACCCCTGACCTCTCCCATGCCGATTTTTCTTTTTTACGGTAAACATGTTAAAATAACAGTATTGGCTGGTGCGCAATGACCCCAGACAAACCAGAACAACCTCATACTCACACCCCCTACACTTCGAAGAGCTGTGATTCCAACACAAATATACACAATTTACAGCAATCAGCACATTTTAGCAGTATATTAACTGAGCTTTCCAGTGGTGGAAAGCAATACATGCCACATCAATTGATACTTTCACCAGAAGTGGCTAAATCCTTAGATGCGTAACGACACCGGCCAAAGACGTAGTTTAGATGTAGACTAGTCTAGGTCGATCGACTAGATTACGTTAAAATATATGAAGAAAAACAAGTACACTCTAGTCAGTACCACTCTTCTTAGGTAGACCTAGGGCCTTGCTTGTGATTTGACACTGTTTTTTTAAATATCTAAAACGAATGTATCAGATTCAGCAGAAGCACCTGTCTGTAGGTCAGTCGCTGTCATCTAGACTAGCCAAGTCCCACTGACTGCAGTGCCTACCACAGCAATTCCACAGATCGTGGAATTCGTTCAGTTTGCCTGTGAATGGCAACAATGATAAAAATAGCATGCTGTTGCATCGTTTATGTCATGTAGTCTAAAGTTTTGCTCCTTGTCAGTCAGTGCTGAATAAGCAAGACTCGCCTTTTCTCTTGGCGCTTTTGTTTTTGTTTTGGTGAAATTATCGGAACCGTTTCTGCAGCATTTGGATCGATTACTTTGTACTGTAAAAATTATAGCAAAACGAGGAATAAGAAATGATAGAACGAAACAAAAAGTTCTTTATACGAATTATGTCACAAAGTCATGTGCCTTGCACCCACAGAATAGAAAACTGCCAATAATGTGAAAATATTTCAGAGTAAGTTAAATTACTCGTTAGTCTTCACTAGTAATTAATTTGGCTGTTGTTGAATGTCTGGCCGTGATCAATAATTAATTTGTTAAAATTGTTAAACGCTGCTGATTGAACTGACAGTGCCGTTAGAGTCCATGATGGACGAACAGCATGCGTACAAAACTGCCAAGTACAGTGACCTTGTTCTCGAACTAAGATGAGCAGGAATAAGGGCTAGAGTAATGACTGCGGAAATAGGGGCAAAGGGTATGGTGAGCACCTCGGTCTACGACCTACTCAAGTTGCTCGGAATACGAGGACGGGCGTGATCACGTACTCTGAAGAATATGGCAGAGACTGTGGAAAAGAGCTCAGCATGGATATGGACCAAGAGTAGTGAACAGGGGAATGTTGGACAGTTTTACCGTCATAATATCAAATAGTATATATATATATGGACTGAAAGACAGCGTGAAAGATAGTTTGGGTTCACAGAGCAGCTAAGAAATAGCCTCTAGATTTTTCTGAAGTACCATACCTGTAGCTAGGTTACATTACTGTGAAGCCAGGAAGAGAAAAATAATGTTGCTTTTCAACTATCTCTACTAGTCCATTACAACCCAGCCTGTGTAAAGGACCCACCTGTCTAAGTGGACTGATTGCGTAAGTTTGATTGGTAAAGGGACACAATCACATTTGATCCTTCCATTTATTTCGGTTGCCTACCTTCAACCAAGATTATGACAAAGTTTTTCAGGCCTAGATTTTTTTTGTCACTTCCAAAAATTGTCAAGAATCATCGGAATCATCAGAGGTAAACAACAACAACAACAACAACAACAACAACAACAACAACAACAACAACAACAACAACAACAGCAGCAGCAGCAGCAGCAGCAGCAACAACAACAGTAGCAGCAACAGCAGCAGCAGCGACGACAACAACAACAACAACAACAACAACAACAACAATAAAAGCACCTGCGGTGGCTTTGAACAAAGAGGGGAGAGGCACTGATGGCAGGA
This sequence comes from Ellobium chinense, assembly GCA_033807755.1. Taxonomy (NCBI): domain Eukaryota; kingdom Metazoa; phylum Mollusca; class Gastropoda; order Ellobiida; family Ellobiidae; genus Ellobium; species Ellobium chinense. The sequence goes on from JAWQUT010000282.1 coordinate 227,028, forward strand.
AAGAAAGGATTACTTCCGAGTGCCATGATTGGAAGTGTGGTGAAACTCCATGTATATTATATATGTCCACATTTTCGATCGTAATTGGAAGGCCAGACATGGAATGGGCCTCGGATCCATGTGTCTGTCCAATGTACAATGGCAAATAGCAAAATCCTCTCCCTCCCCCTCCCCCCACACACACAAAAAATACTCTTCTTGAGAAACATTTTAAACGATATTTTTTGGGGAAGGGTTGGGGGATTAAAATTAGACTAGGTACAAATCAAAATTCATTTCAACTTAACCGCTTCCGATTTCTTTCCACACCTTTCACTTTTTAGAATTCTTTTAATTGTTGAAGTGCATAGACTCGCTTTAGAGAATAATGGTAACGGAATTTATTCCGACTATGAAATAAGCGCAAGATTCGTAGACTGGATAGAGTTAATACCCAATCGCATCGATTCTGTTCAGCCTCACAATTTTGTGACTTGTTGCAGAGGTGAGCAGCGTCTGGAATAATTACAGCACATCGAATGAGAAACAGTTCTCCAGATCTGGCATCGTTTAATATATATATATATATTTTTTTTTCAGATCTAGTCTCCCCAACCACCACCACCACCACCACCATCACCACCACCACCACCAACAACAACAGCAACAACAACAACAACAACAACAAGAACAACAACAACAACAACAACAGCAGCAGCGGCAACAACAACAACAACAACAGCAGCAGCAGCAACAACAACAACAACAACAGCAAAAGCAGCACCGATAAACAGCAGCGAAAGCCTATCAACAACCAAGATTTAACAAAGACAGACAACATCATCGTGGTCTATAGGAACATCTGCAACAAAGACATCATCAATAATAGCAACAACAAACACGAAGAAGTTGTTCACACCTCAGCAGGAGGTCCATAGTCATTCAGATGTGGAGCTAGTTCCTTTCTAGAAGAGAAAATAATCTGCAATTATTGTTCCAAGTCGTGAGTCATGTTTACCATCACCCATGCAGTTCTTAGTCAGAGAAACTCAATAACAAGGTGAACTTTAGAATAACAATGTTAATAACAACAGCAGAAGCAGCAGCAGCAATGAGGAACGGCATCAACACGTCGAACTGACTGCTAACGATGGCCAGAGCCGGAGATTCTTTATAGTCACCTCCTCCCCATCATTCCATCACTACCAGAACCACCGCAGCAGGCTCAGTATGGATTCGCCTAACCAACAGTACCAAGATATGAAAGTATCATACAGTTGTAAAGATTTTGGTAGTTCTTAAGAGGTGTTAGGGCACACCTGACCATAGAGACTGCTCGAGTAGTGGTGGTGATATAGTTGGGGGGGGGAAGGTTGGGGGCCCTGTAAGCATCCCACACATCAAGTTACGAGCAATGCCCTGCCCCCACCCCCTTCCATTACTACCAGATCATCAGAACCACCGCAGCAAGTTCAGTATGGGTTCGCCTAACAAACAGCACAAAGGCACAAAAGTATCATACAGTTGCAAAGATGTTGGTAGTTCCTAAAGGTTACACGCGCACATTAATTTTGAAGTCACATGAGTTGGACTTTACAAGTAAGGGTCATCAATAGATCACATCTTTTTTTCCTCCCTCTCATGGGCACAGTGATCTGAGTTGTGGCTTGTTTTAATGCATTGGTCACTTTCCTGGCCAATTTAGGTTATATTAAAGCTGCACTATTCCGAGTCAGAGGTCTGAAAAGATAGGGGCTGCCAATGAACCCCCTGTTCTCTTGACAAAGCCTGAGGCCTCAGCTGACTTTTCATGGGGGTGGGTGAAACGTTTAGACACAGCAAACAACTTTACTTGTCATTTTTTTTTTTTTTTTGGATTAGATGCTTATCTCCATTACTGGTGGGTGGGAATAGCCAATGAAAATTAGGGCTGGAGTGTCTGCAGTCGACAGTACATAGTAGGCCTAATATAATAGCAAATTTAATAGATTTGGGCGTGTGTAAAGAGCCCTTTGGTCAGAGGACTCACCCGACTACATAGACTGCTCGAGTAGTGGTGGTGATATAGTTTGGGGGGAGGGAGATGGGAGTCCGGTAAGCATACCAGACAGCAAGTCATGAGCATTTTTTTTCGAAAATTCAGTATATATGGGCTCTGAAAGATTTAGAAATAAAGGGAGATAACGTTAAGGTATATAAAATTGTTTTTCACATTTTGTCTGTATTATTTTTTATTTTATAATGTCATTACTCATAAGAGATTTCAGATTTCAAACTCAATTTTGTTTTGAATTATTTTAGAAAGAAAGAAATGCATCTTTGAATACGCAACATCTTCATTTTGCAACGAAAGTACACTTAACGAGTTTCAGAAAAAAAACACTATTCAGTGGCAGTTATCACATAAACTCCAAGACTTTGGCTCAGATTTCATGAATTCATACCAGACTGTAAGTGCCAGAGTTGTAAAGAAAACTCTTGATTAAATATCTAGACTCGCAGTATATTTTATGCTTCTAATCTGAACTTTCATTACAAAAAATGAACAATGAAGCAAATTATATTTCTTCTCTTCGTCTCGAAGGAGACAGCACTATCAAACAGCTATTATTCTAGAATCTGAGACATTTCTTTGAAAGCAGAGAGAAGAGGAAATTGTCTGGCTTAATAGCTTAGTAGAAGGAAATCAATTTCAATTTTGTGTAGGCGAGGCTTCAGGATCTTTCTATTAAGACTGTCAAGCAAGCGGATCTAACTATGGGTAGATTATGTTGCAGTGGCGGCTCTGCGTTTTTAACAGTTGGATGAGGTGGGTCTTGATTTGGTTATATAGAGGGGAAGGGGAATGGCAATGAGGTAGACATATAGTCGATTTATATTACTATTCTACGTCGAAGTCTAAAAAAAAAAACAGAGTTGGGGTAATAAGAGGACCCTCTGAGCCCACCCACGTTGGCATAGCTGTTCCGCCTGTGTTGTCTGACTTTAAGATTGCGTGCACTTTGAAGCTGGCGTTGTCATGAAGTCTTGGCAGTGATGGTGGAATGTCTTTAATCACAGACAGAATAGCAATCAGAAATGACCTTAGACAGGAAGCGCTAAAGAGGGGAGACAAAGGGCTTTGGAGAACTTCAAGAAGAAGATGCGTGAGAAGGAAAACAGACAAAGACTCAGGCAGCCAGACAGACAGGCAGGCAGGCAAGCAGGCAGGCAGGCAGGCAGGCAGGCAGGCAGGCAGAGAGGAAGACAGGTAGGCAGGCAGACCGAAAAGACAGACATAATAGAGTCTGTCAATAAAATGACAGCTGAAACTCCTAAAGACAGGGAAGAAAAGGGGTTAGGGATATCAAGGATAGAAAGAAGGTAAAAGGCATGGATGATTGTATAATAATGAGGAAAATGAATTTAAATTCATTGAGCACGAAAAAAAAGGCTGTCGAAGTAAATCAGAAGAAGAAGATGTAGAAGGGAGGAGGCGAAGGGGGAAAACAGGTAAAGAAGAGAGAAGATGTCAGAGCAAGTTTGAAAAAAAAGATAAGGCAAAGAGGAAAGCGGATTAGAAGAGAGTAGAGAAAAACAGTGGAAGGTGATGGGACGAGCGGGACAAGGAAGAGGATGAACAGTATAACTCATCTTTAGTCTTATAGTTATTCATTCCCGCACGCACGCACGCACGCACGCACTCACGCATGCACGCACGCACGCACTCACTCACTCACTCACCCACTCACTCACTCACTCAATCACTCACTCACTTACTCATTCACCCGCTCCTTCCTTTGGCAACATTACATAATAAACCAGGTCATCCAGTTTGAGTTGTTTGTTCCTTTTAATCCTCTAACAAAACCACTGACTGCTCAGCTTAATGTACAGAAAAGCAAAGAGAATGATGATAGGACTAACCTAAAGACAGAGGAAAGAGAAGCGGTTAAAGCGTAAAAGGAAAAGGAAACATTATGAATAACATAGATCACAGATCTACCTTTGAATTCATGATTGTATCAAGTTAACGAGAGGCCAGGCCATATCCTGAGGCACAACCTCAGGAATGTGACTTGATATCCATCTACATACAGTACAATGGCTAGTCTTAAGTCCAGCTCGTGTGGTCACTTGTTGTACACCTTTCTGTATTTAAGTATTTTGTGGTCAGGGGCTTTATGACAAAGATGAATGAATTATGGTCGACACCGCCTAATCATAGTTTACTTTACTGTAAAATTTGCATAACCGTTATAATTATTATTTCAGATGACAGAATGTGTATTATTGTTGAAAACTAACCGTGTTGTTAAAAACAAACCTAGCGACGTACTTCCATATTAACAACAACAACAACAACAACAACAACAACAACAACAACAACAACAACAACAACAACAGCAGCAGCAGCAGCAGCAGCAGCAGCAGCAGCAGCAGCAACAGCAACAGCAACAGCAACAGCAACATTAACAACAACCACAGCCACAGTCAAAACAATAATGCAGTATCGTTCATTGCATCACTGAGTATACAGTGCCGTGGTGATGTGCGTGTAAAGAGAAGAAGGGGAGAGGAGGTGTAACAGAGGCTCTCATTCTCATATAGCAAACATTTAAAAGAAAAAAAGAAACTTTTACTTACTGAAAGTGGATGCCAAGTGTGCTTGTACAGAAACAGATATGATGTATGGGGTAAGACGCTTAATTCTTTTGGTGGGGGTGATTCGTGGCAGGAAGGTACGGCCCTGCCCTCTGCCCGAGTATTTATCAACACTTGTTTACTCATCACACTGTGCCAGACAGATAAAGAGTAGGGCAGGGCCTAAGACAAGAAGTGTCAGGAAACTGTGTTTGCCCTGCATCAGATAGCGGTGTGGACTTGGCACTACATAAAATTAGAGCACCCTGACCAATCTCCTCTCTTCACTCACAGGAACCATACCGTTGCTGAAAATAAAGTTGTGGCAGCTCAGTCTGATAGGGATACTAGTCTAGCTGTCTGATTTGTGAATGAATGAATATAATCGGTGTGAATGTCGCAGGAAGCAAGTGAATGAAAGTGTTGAGCGTGTTGCATTGCGTAGATAGTGGGGGGTGGGGGGTTCATACGGCTCCAAGTTTCGTTCGTATTTTAAATGGATCGATAACTGGTGCACCATTCTGCACTGACGTGCAAATTTCCACGTCAATTCCAAAGAGGGCTGCATCAGAACAACACACCGAAAAGTTCGAATCTTCAGCAGGCGAAATGCGATGAATATTGGAACATGTGAATACCTCTTAAGGTAAACAAGGCTTACCCATGGCTATTGCAAATTCAGATCCTTAGAGTCAGGTGGTTTCTGGAAGTACTGTTGATTTGTGGTTACGCACCTGTTTAGATTCATGTCGGCTGGGTTTCTGAGAGTATCATTATCAAACTCATACTCATTACTCTCGCCACTTTCTACACTTTATCGCCATCGAAGATGATTTTAACCCATTGTAACAACAATGGGCTTTCGCAGTATTAACTGGTGTAGGCCTCACCATGATTTATATTATGCGAAACTCCTAACAGGCTCTGTCATTCTTTTTGAAGATCAACACATCCCACATTAAATATGATATTATCTTCTGCACTACTAGACTAGTACCACTATTATGTTTTGACCACCACCATTACTGTCATCATCGCCACCATCAACCAGCATCAGTATCAGCATCCACGTCCAACACCACCACCACTATCACCAACACCACCACGACCATCGCTTAGATACAATAATGATGCGCTCTCTTCTCCAGGTTTCCACACTACTGCGATTATCACACGGCTTCAAGTGGGCGCGGCTCTCTCGACCTGCCCGTGACCCATTTTGATAAGCCGACGCTCTGCGTTGCTATGTAGCAACGGCTTGCGACGAGTTCCGCCTTCCGCTGTGCTCGTCAGTCGAGTGAGGGGGGCAATAGGAATTCTTCTTCATAACATTGGCACTACCATTGCTCTTGAATATTTCTTCCACTTAAAAAAGAGGACTCTGCTTTTGTGTATGATTATTTCATTAGCTGCTCTAAGGCGTACTTTACTGCAAAGAAGAATAAATCATGTAAAAAAAAGTTCCTATTTCAATAGAGAGTATTGAGGTCTCCGTCAATAGGCGAGCAGAAAGAAACGGAATCAACAGGCTGAGTTTTAAAGTAACTGGTGTCTGCTGTCTGCCTGCCAGCGTTTTCTCTCCCCTCTCTCTCCCGTTCTCGCTGTGACCGCTTCCATAGACTTGGCCTATCCAACGAACGAACAGCGAGTGGCAGAGACCCCCTTCGCGCCGTGGTGATGATGCGCGGATCTTTTTGCCTATGTATTGTGTGTGCGTTTGTGTGCGCCAGTGTGAATGAGCCACCAATTCAGTGGAGAAGATAAGGAAGAGGAAGTAAGTTTCTTCTAAGCTACGCCCGGCATAATTTTGTAAACATTCGCTTCTAGGCCTATAGAGGATTCTTTGAATCATTCCCATTCACGGATATTTTGGAGTTTGTTTACATTTTTCCCTGAAAGGTAAGGAACCGATGATTTCTTGTACTTCGAGCATGCAAATATCATTCCACCTGCTACCACCCTCTCTCACTCCCTTTCAACTTTTCACTGATACAGGTGCCCCAGTATCTCTCTGTCTCCTTCTCTCTCACTCTCTCTTTCTCATGAACTCATTTCGTTTCTCTGTTCTTCCGACTTCTTTCTCGAGCGTTCGTTGACATCATGTGTATAATATTTCACTTCATCGCATTCTAACACTTCTCAAACATGCAAAGGCAAGGATTTATGATCAGCTTGTGTAACAGAGGGACGTTTGTAGACGTCAGTGGGCTGCGTCATGTAAGGCCCCTTACTGGAGCAATGAAACCCAGGATTGAATGGATAAGTACTGTTATCACAGACAGGCATTGTAGGAAAAGCAATAGTGTCCCCGTGTGCATTATCTTTGGGGTGCAGGGGCGTAAACATGCGCTGTGAAACCGTGAGAACGCGGGATGGACGGATGTAGATCGATAATCATAATCTAGTGCGGTGCATCTGAAGGCTATTTGGAAACAAATGGGGATGAGCCGGGGGTGGGGATGGGGAGGATATTTAAAAACAGCATCCTTACCCTATTCTACTTCAAAATAGGGGATAGATTAGGGTGCGAGAAATCTTTGCTGCTAGCCGTTATTAAGCTCAACACGTGTGCTACATTTTCAGGAAAGAAATCAAGATAGGCCTAGCCTAGCGGTGTCAAGAAATTCAAGACTGGTTGATCAAAGGCAGAGTTTAATGAAGAAATGCTAATGCAGGTGTAGCCTCGATCTACTTAGTGCGCTCAATGACCGTCAAATAATGCTGGTTTCAATGAAACTCTGCATCTGTCTACCAAAACATTTTCATGCTCAGTGTTCTGCAACACACACAATCGTCATCCATGCAGATATAGGTAGAACAATCATTTTGTTAAGAATTTTATACTGTTTCTGACGACATCATCAGAAGTCATGGGCTGAAACAACATGAGGTCCTAAACACTGTTATGAGAAGTTTAATTTACTATTAAAAAAACCTCTTACAGGCAAACAAAATAAGGCTTACGTCACTAGCAAGGGAATTGAAATATCAGGCATCATCGATGGTTGGGACCATCCAGTGTGGAATTTTTGGTTTGTTGCAGAAATTGAGAGTAAAATCATTTCTCTACTCAAAACATTGCTTTTATGAGGAAATGCTCAGTAAAATATGTGAATAAAATTTAGAGTTTGTGGGGCTTTTTACGTGAATTATAAACTATTGCTGAGTCACGATTTTCTTAGAAATGTCCATTTCAAACAGCTGTATCAGAGGCCAGAATTTCGCTAGGCCAAAACTATTTTTACCTAATGAAATTACACATATTAAGCCTTCATGTCATATCAGTAACTTGATTTCACCAAAAACGATTTAATTGATGTCAGGCAGACTGTTTCAAAAACGCTAATGCGATACTCTTTTATCTAAACCTCATTTATCAGTGAAATGCGACATTAAACATGTGTAATCAGCATGAGCAGCATGTTTCCTCCCTATCTCAGTCAGCGCTGTACGCCCCTGGGTAGGTTGTAAGTCATGCTGAGTTATAAAACAGTATGATACAGTGCAGTGTAATAAATCAGGCCTGAAAGTATAATACGCGGACCTACATTCACACTTAAAAGGAACAAGCAATGGCGGCATAAGGGTATCTATTCTTGTGCTCTAGAAGAAAGTTGACTTTGTCAGGCTTTATTTTCTGCCTCTGGAATCGCCCTCCCACTACCTTCTTCTCCTCCCCTGGTTCAACAACAACACTTTATTCGCTCTCAATCATTTTTCCTCTCTGTCTTTTCTTCTATTTTCTCCTGTTGCTCCCTTCCGTCCTCCTTCTTTTCCCTTCCCTCTCTCTTTCTATCTCTCTGTTCACCTCTGAATTTATTCACCCCCCCCCCCCCCCCCNCAACAACACACACACACACACACACACGCCTAGTCCCGCTGCTGGGCACGAAATTCTAGCATACTTAGGGAACGTAAGGTATGCATAAAATTTGACGATGACGTGAATCTAGGTTTAACGAGTCTTTGATAACGGAGCATAAAAAAATTCTCCCTCTCTCTCCTTCGTTTATGCTCTGTGGCAATGGGCCACAGTGAATCATGAAACACAACTTTAATTCATAGCTTACACGTGAATCATTTCATCTCCCAGAAAAGTTCATTGATAAGCCAGAACTAAACTGTCTTCGTTCATCCCTCCCTCTCACATTCTCCTTTTCCCTCTGTCTCCCACACACGTGTTGATTTTTTTCTCGCTAAATATCCCTTGTCATAATCTGTCATCTGTCACAATCTGTATAACAGTGGAAAGTGGCAAACTATAAACTTATCAAATTGATTCATGGCTAATGTGGAACATACTTCTTTTTATGCAAGAAAGCTTATACATGTAGATCTTTACTTTTCTTGCTGATCTCGTCCATAGTCTCCGTCTTTGTCTGTCTGTCTGTCTGTCTGTCTGTCTGTCTGTCTGTCTGTCTGTCTGTGTATGTGTATGTGTGTGTGTGTGTGTGTGTGTACGCGTGTTAATGTCTTTATCTCTCTCAGTCACTCTCTCCCTGTCTCTCTCAAACCGCTGAGTGGACCAACTGTAAATTGTAATAAAATTTTGGAGCTGTGCGAGTGGAGAGTTTTTCCTGAAATCACATTAATCCTGTGGTAATATTTTTCTGGTAGTTCAAACTGTGTTCCATTTGTTGCAGTTCAGTTGAAAATAGTAATGTATCAGTAATGCATCAGCTGTGGCGCGTGCCTTAAGTGCCACTTGAAGGGATGCGTCACTTAGCAGTTTTTATTAAGTAATGCAAGCCATTCTTGGATAATTAAAAAAAAAAATTTTTTTTTAGAATTTTCTTTAGATGTATGCTCTATCTTTGATTGTCATAGGTTATCAGCACTACGATAGCCAAACCGTTGAGTCATTTTTATAAGCTTATCAGGTAAAAAGTACAGTGCACTAGACTAGGAACTACATGACCACATAGCTCACAGTACTACTGCGCATTGATAATATTATCAGCAATAGAAGACCATTTTCTCGCGATGGCACATCGAGGTTCATGAAGCGCGGTAGTAATATTTATGTTGTGTCATAATTTGATCATTAAAAGATAAGCGAGCTTGACCTGTGTTTTTGAGTCGATATTATGATGAAGTTATCGAAAAGATGAGTGTCAGATTTTTTTGTTTTGTTTTGTCAGGGGCACAGTTTTGCTTGCTACAGGTGCTACTTTCTGTGGTTGGAAGTCTTAGTCGTAAACCACGATATATGTTTAGACTTTAGATTATGACATTTCTGGCGTCCATGTTATCGAATTTCTAGAGTTTGGATTATAACATTTCTAATACTTATACAATGTAGAAGTCTTTACATTTTTTTAGGGTAATAAACACGCATAATTAATACTCATAGTGTGAAATGAGTATCTGAGATATCATTGAATTTCTTTCGTTTGCCTTTCGCTCCAAGTCCCCGATTATTTGCAGAAGGAAATCATAAATCTGCAACAAAACATGAAGTTAGGCAATACAGTGTTTGTGGAGAGAAACATACCCGTCAAAAATCAACAACAGCTGGGTGTTGGGAAAACTGCAGGTACACAAGTCTGTTTGTGTATTTGACCTTGTCTGCCGTTGTCACCGCTTTCAATAACAATAACATCTTTATTTGCACGGGGTAGGCGTAGCGTACAAAAAAATACAAGCGTACATAATATTCAGGGGCGGATATCTGGAGTTTCATTTAAAGACAAAAAAAAAAAAGAAGAAAAACCGTTCTTTCGATGTGGATCTGCGGTCTTTTCATTAAAAGAAAAACAACACAAAAACAAAACCTCCAGATATGGGGTTCTCAGGGCCATGGACACTTGAAAGGTGCGGAGCCTCCTGTCAGTACAGTTTGTGGTGCAAGAGAAAAGAAAGAATCAGTTCCCTTTACTCTGCGGAGAGAGAAAGAAAGAAAGAAGGAAAAATGAAGAGAGAGAGAGAAAGAAAGAAAGAAGAGAGAGAGAGAGAAAAAGTGTAGTTTCATTCATACCCTTAATTAAGTAGGCCTCACCAGAAGCCGTTGCCTGGGGCCCGCAGTACCATTAACCCTCTTGCTTGGGGCAAACTTTGTCATAGCATCCGATTTAACAACAAAAATTAGCATTCGTTTGGCTCCTTCCTACTCTTCTGTCACTCTCCCTCTTTCTTTATCTCCATATTTTCTCTCCATAAAGTTTATTTCCCGTCCTCTGGAATGGGGGTAGAGGGTTGCAAGCGCGGGACCCTGAACATGTACCCATTGTGTCCATGTCTAAAGCCGCCACTGACAATATTAGTTAATGCCATATAGTATAACTTATAAACTCGACTTGCCATCTCTCGCACACACATGCGCCCATACACATGTACACATACATCTCAAATTTCTTGCCGCCCCCCCCCTTTTTTTGTTTTCAATTTTTCACTTTTTCTCAATCTCCCTCTATTGTTCCCATTCTGTTTTTTTTTCTTTCTGTCCTTCTCCCTCATTTTGACTCTGGCGTCGTTCTTTCTGAGCGTCAGTCTCTGTCTTGCTCTCTCTCTCTCTCTCTTTTTCTCTCTCTCTCTTTCTCTCCTCATCTCTTCTCTTTGCTCTACAGTCTACATCAACTCTTCTGTCGTCCTTCTATCTCACTCCTGTTCCCACCGTTTGCCCGTCAATCGCTAGATCCCGGTCTCTTTGACTTTTTTTTGTGCTCGTCTCACTGACTGCTCTTATTCAAAATGAAGGCAAAAAAACATACGGTACTCCATTATCATGTTAATAGACTTATTCTCAGTGGCGTAGCCCAGAGTTTATAGTGTGTGGATATACGGAGGGGGTGGGAAGGGGTGAGAAATTGAGGATGGGACACAAGAGAGTAGACAGTGATTACAAATGAGGGCACTAATTATGCAGAGGGGCAATTCCAGCAGAATACCACGACGGTTTCATTGATTCTGAAAAACTCTGATTTTACAGCAACCAGTTTCGGTTTATATTTAAAGAATGAATTTTTCTTTATTTTTTAAATATTTTTTGGGGGACTCAGATTTGAAGTGAATGTGTTCATTTGTAATGCACTAATTTCAAGAGTTTAGAGATAAGGTAAATAATAATTAACAGAATGAAAAATTAAATAAATGTAAATGAAAAATAATGAAAATAAATGAAAGGAAAGAAACAGAAAAAAAAAGAAATAAAAAATTTTAAAAAAACCAACAGGTAATACTTATTAAAAAGAACCAAACCTAACTGCTGTAAAGTCAAAGCTTTTCAGAAATTTGCATAACTGGTGTGGCTTTCTGCTGGAATTGCCCAGTACATGTTAGTAGTTTCATCCAGTCACCTTTTTTTTACATAAGAAACAGGTCAAACGGAAACATCTCAACTCGGGGCAGAATGAATGTCACTTGAAAAAGATCATCAAGCATTAAATGGTGAGAGGAATAGATAGCGTGCAGTGTGGTTGTACTCACAGACACCTAGTGCCAGACATGGTGATGTACGTTTCGCTGCGTTTGCTTTAGGCAAAGTTCTAAAGTCGTTAATTGCAAGCCTGAACTCCCCTTTCACTTTGTCGCGTAGGATTCGACGCATGTAAGCTACCTATAGAAACGGGGAGATGGGAGGGAATAGAGCTAGAGCATAGAAAATGTTTTTTTTTGCAGTAGTCTGGGTGATGAGTTCCATGTTTTATTTGTATGTGGACATTTAATGACTGAAAGGCACAGAGTTTTGGATAGAAGATTTTATGTACGACCTAACATATTTAAGGCAAAGGAGCTGTTTGAGAGTAAGAAAACGAATGTTTTAATTAAATTGGATAAATTCATTGAAGTTGCGTTACAAACATTCCAATAACATGTATATAGCTATTAAGTATTTAGAAGAGAAAAGAATAAGTGCAAGGACTGAATGATTATCAGTAAAAGTGAGTGTTACATATTATTGTTAAATGTGAAATGTATGAGAACGTTGTGAAAGCACGTGATTGTAACAATGCATTGTGAACATGTGTGATGTTAGTAGCTGTAGTGCTTGAAATGTCCATTTGCTGTCCCGTTGCATACTGCATTTTGCCCATGTGCCACGGCTGTGGTCTGGGCTTATTCCCAATAAACTTATTAAACTTAAACTTTCGATTATAAATTTCATTTAAAATTGGCTTAAATGTTTCCATCTGCTTTTTACTGACTTGGAGTGTGACTAGTTTTGCCAATCAATTTGCACATTTAATTATCTTTCTCATCCAGTTTATTCTTAGCAGTCTTAGAAATAAAATTATAAACTTGTGTCAGGCTTTGCGATTTTGCTGTAGCGAAACCTCTTGTCCATGTATGTAAGCTCTTTGGTGGGGGACTGAAGGGAAAAAAAGAAACAAACAGAAACATGCAAGTGTGTTTATAGCGTGTGTATGTGTATGAATGTATGTATGTATGTATATAATATGTATGTATGTATGTATGTATGCATGTATGTATGTATGTATGTATGTATGTATGTATGTATGTATGTATAACCATTAACGACAGAACGCTTCCACGCCTAGGTCATCCAGCTCATCACTCAAACTCAGCACAGCAACAATTTCCTTATAGATGTAGTGTTACTATATTATGTCTGTACATGGCACATGTATTTTGGGAAATAAAGAATTATGATATGTATATATATGTGTGTGTGTGTGTGTGTGTGTGTGTGTAAGAGAGAGAGAGAGAAAGAGAGAGAGAGAGAGAGAGAGAGAGAGAGAGAGAGAGAGAAATACGAGGATAAGATAAAAAGAGAAGAAGTGGGCTGTGTTCAGAATATATTTCATATGACGCTTACAAAGCGAAACAGACATAAGTAACGATAAATCCCACAGGTTACCTTGTAATTTAAGAATTTTAGGAAAGCGATAAAATGTTAAAAAAACAAAAGTAAGGAAAGATACTACGAAATCTAGGGCAAAACCACAACGATTCGTGTGCCAGCAGACGTCATACGCATTGAAAGGTAAGATTCCCTCCAGCGATACACAGGTGTTGAATCTGAAAATCTGGTTATTATATCATAAAATTTTATGTAAAGCAGATGCTGGCTGTCCTATCCAGAGCATTTTTTTTGCATTCTGGAAACCGAACCACATAACACGTGAGTTATGGCTACAACTGTTAGTCGCTACATTATTTAACCCTCAGTTTTAAAGTCGCCTCCTATTAACAACAGTAGGGCCTAGTGTTGACTGTTATTTTCTGGTTGATCCTTTCTTGTAGGTAAACAACAAAATCTTAGTAAATATTTTGTCCGGAATTCGACACATACTTTTAGCAAAGTGAACGGGAGACAGGTCACTTACCCTCCTCTC
>JAWQUT010000282.1:252134-266848 GCA_033807755.1 Ellobium chinense
TCTCTCTCTCTCTCTCTCTCTCTCTCTCTCTCTCTCTCTCTCTCGCGTGCGCACGCTCGCTCTCTCTATATATAATATATAGACTTATGATGCTGCATTTCTCTACTCTTCCATATGTGTTAGTCTTGGCGGAACCGTATTTTCAGGGGACATCCCTGCCTGTACTGTATTTTAGTCGGGTAAAATCGGTAAAATACCATTTCTCATATTTTCCGACTTTTAATGATCCCGGGAATGTAATACGATAATAATATCGCCCGCTGCGGTTCGGTATTCTCAGGACATCTAAGGCGTTTATCTATGGCATGGTTTGGTGAGATAGATATCCTGATCCCTTTGGGACGAGGACGATCTCTTTTGCTTTGATAATAGGACCTTTAGGATAGGACTTTTAGGATAGAACCTTTAGGAAAGGACTTTTAGGATAGGACCTTTAGTATAGTCCTGTAGACTTGTCCAATAGGACCTAGTTACTACTAGTCCACTAGGTCCTTTAGACTAGACTACTGGAATATGATCTGTAGACTATTAGAATAGAGCCTATAGCCACTAGAATATATCAGTCAGTGATCTAGACTATACCCTGTGAATCTGCATCTCAGACATGTTGGTCCCATTCATAGAATGGGAAGTTAGTACTTTAAAGAACATGAGTTGTTGCCAAGCATTCGTGACTGAACCAGCATGGTTTATATATCAGTATCTGTGCACCCATAGGACAAACATGAGCTGGTATACGATATAGTGTATGAAATGCAAGCTGACTGCATAGAAGATTCTTAACATTAAAGGTTCAGGTAGAGAGACACTGTGTTAGGTCTTCTTTTTCTTCTTCTTTTTCTCCTCTTCCTCCTCCTCCTGCTTCTTCTTCTTCTTCTCCTTCCTCTTCTTCCTCTCCGCTTCTTCATCTTCTCTTCCTCCTATTCTTGTCCTCCTCCTTCTTTTCTTTTTCTTCCTCTTTGTCTTCTTCTTCTTCCTCTTCTTCTCCTCTTCTTCTTCATCTCTTCCTCCTCCTCTTCTTGTCCTTCACCTTCTTCTTTTCCTTTTCTTCTTCTTTGTCTTCTTCTTCTTCCTCTTCTTCTCCTCTTCTTCTTCATCTCTTCCTCCTCCTCCTCTTGTCTTCCACCTTCTTCTTTTCTTTTTCTTCTTCTTCTTCTTCTCTTCTTCTTCTTTTCTTCTCTTCTTTGTCTTCTTCTTCTTCCTCTACTACCACAATGCTGGTAATTCCAAGCCAACCTCTGATTCTAAGCATTTATACCAACACGCTCACGATTAGGTCGTTATCCCCTGGAGTAAAATTTTGCTTAAATCAATACACTGGGACAAATAAAAAGGGATTATTAATTTGAAGCATTAAAGGTTTCCCCGTACCAGTCATCCTAGAAGAGAGATTATATTTTCACAATGGCATTGCCTTCACACGTACTCGCCGCCATGAGACAGCATGTGAAATAAGAGATTAAGGCAAGAAAAAACGTCCTGAGTACAAGAAATGAATTCCAAGGTTAATGACAATTTAATATTACATCGTTGAAACCTGTTATGTACTAGACTAGTTTTTACATATCTCTCCAACAAAATGACACCCACAATGTCGTCATCATATTATTTGTTTTGGCCTCTTTCTGTTATACCTACAACAAGAACAAGAACAATAACAGTAATTTATTCAGCTCACATATAGTGCAATATAATATAGGCCTATGAGCAGTAAAGTAAAGATGCATCGAATACAGATTTGTGCAGGCGGGCATGAAAGCTATAATGAAATGACTTTATGAGGAGATCTGTGACAAATCGTATATGAATACACAAAGACTCTAAAGTGTCCAGTCTTGTTAGTGTACGATTACCAAAGACTGTAAAGTGTCCCGTCTTGTTACTTTATAATCTTTGGTTACACTCCCTTGAAGCTAAAGCGGGTGCTCTGGTTCGATCCATACTCAACAAACCTTGACGTTTGCCTGTGCTAACGTAATTATGTGAGGACAATTAGCCTTGCGATATTGGCGATATTGGTTATATTGATATTTACACCCGCAAGCGCATAAATGAATATCAGGATATCGATTTTAAAAGGGTACTTTTAGGTTATTCATGAGTACTGGGCAAAGACGAGACAGAACGGCGCCAGTGTGAATCAAATTCGATATTTGTTAAAGAAGAAAAAAGGAAGAGGGAAACTCTGTTACTCGGAGAGCGAGACGATAGAAGACCCTTGGAGGAAGACATTCCCGTCTAGCAAGTCTTTTGGCTCTTTAACTTCCTAACGCACGAAAGGGGGGTGTGTGTGTCATGACTCCCAAATGCCATTTTGTTGACATTTTTCTTCTGCCTCAAGAGAAATTTAAAGGAAAAAAAATATTATTCGGATCTATCATTCAGTGTTAAGAAGTTTTCATGGATTTGTTAACCACAGTAGTTAAAACAAGAGATAGCGAAATATGACAGACTGGCACATGTCTGAGAGAGCTACACCCTCTCCCTACCCCCGCCTCCTGTCATTTCCTAATACTTCCCTAATCTTGGGTCCCAATGTGTCCAGAAAACTGCACCCCATCCCTCCCCAACCCTCTCTTAGCTCCTCAGCCCTTCCTCTTGCCCTCACATTTTGAAGTACACGTACATTTACTCCGCATAGTGACGACTTGAGAGCACAGAAAAATTGCGACTTAACGGAGTTGCTATTATCTATTGCCTTTTAGATAGATATGTACTATTTTGTTGTGCGGGCAATGTTGCGATTTAAAGAAAGTTGCGATTATCCGGATTGTGTTAAATAGAATCGACTGTATCTCCAAAAACCATTCACTTACCAAAAAACGATATAAAACTATTTTGTGCGTTTACAAAATATTTTAATCTTCGACTTGCATAGCAATCAGCCGTATACACCATACCAGAAGGCAAATATTAGCAATCGACGCTTTTAAACGATTTGCCTAAGCTGTTTCCCATTAACTGCTCTTATGACGAAAGGTCACGGCTAATCCCAGAGGATTTGTTTGTGATTCGTAATTAGATCTAATCTTAAATCATTTATCTTTCTCTCAGCTTTCTTTCTGTCACTCTTTTCATATCTATTTTTTTCTTTCTTTCTTTGCTTCTTTTTGGTTTTTAGCCACTAATATCGTCAAGGCCACGGACGAGTGTAGAGAAAGCAAGAGGTTTTATGATTTTAATGAATAATGAGGTCGAAATTCTCTCTCTCAATCTGTTGTTTATTTCGTTCTGTCGGCTGTAGGCTCAGAAATTGAAAGGGTCAAGGCTGAAAGGCTGAATGTAGAGAATAGATATGAAGCCTTTTGTGATTTTAGCCGAGTGATAGAATGTCGGACTGCTCTCTTTCGCAGACTCTGCATGCTTTCTCAGATTACGTCCTTCTTTTTGGCTGCCATGTGCACATGAACTTCTTCTCCTCTTCCCCCTCCTCCTCCAAATACTATAACCAATACTACTACAATTACTATTACTGATGCTAGTGGAATGAGATTAATTTCTAATCTGTTTTTTTACTCAGCCATGATTCCAAACTGACGGCAAGGCGATGGGTGCCGACGCAGAGGTCGCGGGGTCGATTCC
The DNA here is from genome assembly GCA_033807755.1 of Ellobium chinense. Taxonomy (NCBI): domain Eukaryota; kingdom Metazoa; phylum Mollusca; class Gastropoda; order Ellobiida; family Ellobiidae; genus Ellobium; species Ellobium chinense. The sequence goes on from JAWQUT010000282.1 coordinate 255,717, forward strand.
CACCGCATCACTTTTTTTCCTTCTTCCATTTTCTCTCTGCATTTGTCTTCTTGAGCACTTCCCCCTCTATCCTACCTTGTGTGAGCATCTGTTTGCGTCTGCTCACTCCTTAATTCTGTTACTAAGTGCTCCGTTTCCACCTTGTACTACAACTATGGTCACAGTTTTTCATAGTTTGTCTGAGGATCAATTTCCTCGTCCCTGTCCTCTGGACAGGTTCTTTGTCCATCTATCGCTTGCTTGTTTCTTTGACCTTCCTGTTTCCCCTTCTCACTTACTCCATCCACCCAGTCACCTGTGTCATCTTCCAGTCCTAAGCCAAACCATGCTAACACCTGGAGTTCGTTACCTACAACATTATAATACGCAACCCTGTTTCCCAACCCCCCGCAGAGGGGATCCAGTTGCAAGTAAGTTGAGGCTTTCAGAATAGACCGCCCTCAGTTCTTGTGCATGCATAGCCATTAAGGCATTCCTAGTCACAATTTCAGCATTTATTACTTCCGCTTTCCATTTTCATCATTTTCAGAGGAATGTCATTGGCTGATGTGGTCTGATACATTAACTGTTATAGGCTGATGCATCTTTTAAGTTCGGAAACGATATCTGATGACAAAGTCACACTACGGTTTTACTTAGGCCGGAAGTGAGCTATATTGAGCCAACTTATTATTAATTATGGTCTGTTCGTGCCTCTTTAAAAAAAGAATGGCGTAACTTTTCCCCGCCCCAACCTCAGCTGAACCCTACTTCCGCCAGATTTAACGTCATAGGCTTGCAAGTCGCACTTTCGGTAGCCCAATCCTGCTGTGGTTTGAAAGATTCCTTTGAGAAGGCAGTGAACAGACACAGATCTTGTTAGCTTGTAAAGTGGTCGTTAAAAGAAATTTATGTAACAATAACACCTCCTTTAGAAAGGTAGGAGATACTTTTCGAAAATACTGTCAAAATCGACTAGGGTAGGGAAGCAAACTATCGTATCTAAACATGGCCGTATCTCGAGATAGGATAGTTTGCTTCCCTACCCTCGTATAGTCAACCAAGAGTGGGCCGTCGTTTTCTGAGTCCACTGAGTTTTTTAAAATTTCTTCCCGTTTGAAAGTTACAGGCTGGAATCCATTCAAATCGACTCTGCGTGTTAATATTTTAATAACACTTCGAGAGCATAGAATTTCGATGAAAAGAAACTGTTATTATCCATTGAGTTTTATACAAAAACTTCAGCATAATTATAATCTGTTTTATCTGGAAACTGATGTCATCAAGTGGACGGCAGTTATGCAGATTTGTGGTACCCTGGCAAGGGTTTGCACTCATGTGACCAAAACTATCCCTTCCGCGGAATCCCGATTATAACCCAGGCGTCCTTGCTACTCCCATCCTCCCCCTCCCCCCCCCCCCCCNCCCCTTTTCGCAATACCAAATACACACTTTGGCCTAGCTCTGTCCTTCGTGACCTCCTTCCCCCAAAGTCGTAATCCATACGCTAACCCCATTTCGTAAGCTTATTCAAAAGCAGTCAAGGTGTCCTTGTGATATAGGGCATGACCACATCAAAAAGGTCTGAAGGAACAAGGACTTAAGAGTAAAATTACAATAACAAATAATGAAAATAAAAAAAAAAGAAGACACCGAAATATAAAACTATAACCTTGCCATTATTAGCTGACAGCAGAGAGTAAAAAAAAAAAAAGGATGACATAAGCACTGATCTCGTTAAATGACGTCATTGAAGTAGACCCCCTGTGTTTCCATCGTCTCATTGTGAACCACATTGCTCGGAGCGAGGTAAACAGATTGAAGATATCTCTCTTATCTTATGGACCATCAGCATCAACATAAATAATAGTTTGACGAAATAAATTTACATGGAACGTTGCCATTGTATAGAATATACATTGCCATTGTATAGAACATACATTGCCATTGTATATAACACACATTGCCATTGTAAAGAACATACATTGCCATTGTATAGAACATACATTGAGCTGACGAGTTGAATAGACATAGATATACAATGAACTCCAGTCGTGCGTTGAAGTGAGTAAAAAAAAAAGACAAAACTGATAGGGTAGAATTTAACATACTGTACTACACTCATGCTCATCTGGAAGGGGTACTGTTGGTGGCTTTATGAAACAGCAAGTAAGTTATTATAGATAGTTCTGTGTTTAATAGCAAGTAAGCAACAAAAGTAGACAGCAGTCAGCCCACCAGTTGAGGCTTCAGCAGCAGCAGCAGCAGCAGCAGCAGCAGCAGCAGCAGCAGCAGCAGCAGCAGCAGTAGAAGGACAGCAGTAGCAAAAACAACAACAATGACATTGATGACGACACTGTAACGACAATAATAGCAACAACAATAATTCATGACGAACACAAGGAAAAGAAGCTGCTACCATCACTATAGGCAGTTGCAACTAGGGCAGTGACAGCAGTAACGACAGGTGAGGGCGGTGAAGGTATAATTTACTCACGCGAACAAGCACTTAACCTCATTATATGCATTTGTATAGTCATTATATGAGGTATCATTGAGAGCCCAGTCGAAGACGGGTGTACGCACAGTTAATTACACTTTATCACAATCAGTGGAAACAGCTTTCAAGAATCCCTGGATAATTGCAGCTCCTTTTAATCGCGATTGTTTTCAGACATCCCAGGAGTTGCGATTAAGCGAAATCGACCTTACCAGACTGGTAGCGAACGTGGAATAACGTGCAATATTTAAGGAAACATGAAAATGTCACGTTGACCCCACATGCGCTGTCAGACACACCTAGACTCGTCGGACGTGTATTTACGTCTACACGGTAATCCAGCTTTGTAATTTGCATGTTGTGTATGCCATATTCACCACACTATTATAGCAGGAAACAAGACAGGCTCTCAGTTTAAAGCCCGCCCGGCACCTGAGGTTAACGTCTATCAGAAGAGCAGGACTATTATGAAGAAACCTTTGATTTGATACCATCTTCTCCTTGTTGTATGGGTCAGCTGACGTCAGCGGTACAGATTTTGCTTTTAGCGACTGGCGTTGTGAGAAAGAATGATTTTTTTTTTGTGTTTGTGTGTCCTCTACTTTGCAAACTGGCTGGTCGCAGATGTCAAGACTATGTTTCCTTCCGTTCTGGTAATTACTAGGCTTCAAGCCTAACAAGCAACGACATTACACTATTTTGTAGGAGACAGTCATTTCCGTCACAGTGTCCTATGCCGCTCAGTACGGGATTCAGTATAATAGCCAGTTCTGACACGTAGGGTCGAATTAACCTGGGTGACAGGGACCCAAGGATAACGGATGTCTAAATAGCGCGAAGTCGTGACCTTAGATGCTCTATTCCGACAAACGTCTAAATCAAAATTTTACAGGAGAAGCAAAACAAATGAATCTGTCTTATTTTGCGCTATACAAAGCGATTTTTTGGTTCTTTTTGGTGAGAGCGGTATAATGTATTAAAAGAGTAGAGTCTGTTGAGATTTCTCTTATTGAGCTATAGTTAAAAAGAAACTAGAGTTTTTATCGGTTTTTGCCACAGACATTGCTTAGTGCAGAAAATCTGATATTGGCTCATGTCGGAAAAGAGCGGTTGTAATGTCGTGTACCTTGATTCGACATTCATAAAAGAACAACAGACACAGGCATCTCACAGGTAGTAAGGTACAGGAGTGTACTGTTTTATTTTATTTCGTTCGGTAGCTTGGATAACTAATTAGGTATTTTCAGCACCACCACGTGACGTAGGAAATCTTGCTCACACGTTGGTTTGTTCGCATGCTCTGCTTATGTATGACTACTTGTCATTTATCAAAATATCCTAGCAATCCCTAGATCATGTGGTGTAACTGACCCGTTTGCAAAAAAAAACCTCATTATAATATCTATGGAAACCTGCTGGGTAAGAAACCAAGGTGGTTTCTCTTTCATGATATTCTGTGATGTTCCTGGACAAGCGCGTGCAATATTTCGATCTTGCCCCTGTCGGTGAATTACATTTAAAAAAAAATATTTCACAGTTTCCTGTTGTACCATGACACATTGAAGCTTTATTGAAGTTCAGACACAATATTTGCGCGACTTCACAAGCAGTCCAAAGGCTTCAGAACTCTAAATTTTGGCCAGGGTGTCATTTATTAGGGTATTGCGTCCAAGCGACGAAATCACTGCTCCGGTGTTACAAATTACCACAAAATGGCGCGTGTTTCAATGTATAAAAAACTCTCTGCACATTTCAAACAAAATGCATAGACAAGGGATTCAGGGTGGAGGTAAATGACTGCTAACAAAAGCATCAGTTTGTTATCCATAATATAATTCAAAGACGTTTTTCAAAGCACCTAAGCTTAAGACATGAATTCTTGGATTCAACCCGTCACACCACTTGGATGGGACGTTTATATTTCCTTGATATCATTTTGTTATCCGGACAAAACTGTGCTGACCGAACTCAGCACATCACCACACATTTGTGACGTCATCGTACCAGGGGAGCAGAGGTTTGTCTACGTCATGGTTACCCCATGGTTAATCAGATCGTGTTCACGCCTGCTGGTTCTCAAGCTTTATTCCTTTCGAAATTTCGAAGCCCTAATGACCAGCAGAATACTGTACGGATTTCAATCTGTCACCTGTTGTGTTAGATCGGGTAAATGGTCCACGTGACCTGCAATGGGCAAATGGTGAAACCGGTAATTTCTTCACAACAGCTGTGCCCGTCCATGGTCGATACTGAAATATCGATAATGACATAGTCTTTTGGTAATCTTAACCCTTTGTGACTCGCTTATAAAATTTACGGGGGAGAAAATACCGTATTGATTTTTCTATTTCCGGTGTGTCAGTTTATTCCTCTTCGCGCGTTTTTCACGGTATTATTTTTAGAAATAATCTCTATTGATGAATTAATGACAGTGATTAGGTAAATTTTGTTGGGAACTAGCCAGATGCACCACTTCCTTGCAGCCTGAGGTAGTCTTTCAAAAAGAAGTGGAGAAGACAGAATGAGGGATACCAGCCTGAATCTGACAACATCAGTGCCTTAAGCAAAAAAAAAAAAAGCTGACCACCCTCTCCAGGCTGTGGTCTAGGATCTTGGGGCCCATCTGCACAGAATAAATGTCAAAGGTTCCTCCATCTTGTCAGCGGAGTTTACAGACAAACCCCAGAACACATTCTGCACAATATGACTGTCCACCTACGCCAGACAGAGATTGGAGATCTGGCCGAATGAAGCCCAGCTGAACAATACAGGACCAGCGACGACCTCCTGTGCACCGTTCTATTTGAGAACCAGGTTGGACCGAGCGTTTAGTATGGTCAAATGTATCGAACGACGTAGAGGAAGAAGAAGAAATAAAGTGATCCATTATGGGTCACAAAGGGATTAAGAAACACGAACAGTAGAATGTACAAGAGGAAGTAAGTCTGACACAGTTCTCGTAATTCCACAAAATTAGAGTTTAAAATTATGTGGAAAGGGGGTAAGGGGATATTTCCAATCCGCCACAAAACCGACAACCGAAAGTCCCGGAAATGACAAATTTTACTCTGAACGTAGATTCAGATGGATCGAGCACTGTCTTGTTTAGGCACTGCACAAACTGTCACTAATGAGAAAGCTAGACTAATGCTTTTTTCCCGAGAGGAGGACGTTTGGGATTTTTGCACCAAGCAATATTTGTGACAAACACCGATAAAACTATAGCTCAGGATGTTCTAACTCAACAGACCGTACTCTCTAAGTCATTATACAGTATTCACCATTAGAACTCACTTCCAACGAATCGGTTTCTATGTACAATTTTACGAGAACGACAGATGTGGTTTTGGGGNGGGGGGGGGGGGGGGGGCAGGGGTTGGTCTTCTGTTAAATTTGGATTTTGTTATTTCTCGACGTATTGCACCCAAGCGATGAGTTGTAATGACGTAAGCATTATGGGTATAGCCAGCATATGTGTGCCCAGGGAGATTCCACATCTCCCCCCACCTCACCCTTGCTGTGTTTAGCTGTGCTTTTATTTGCGAAAAACATCTACTACCCCGGGTATGCTGATAGTGTTGTCAGTTTTCGTAATTAAACGGGGCCACCTATCTGCGCATTTTGTTATCAGTGAAAATTCTCTTGTCGTCGCGTATCTTCCATACTTATTGAATTCTCCAAGTGTCTTTGATATTGATACCTCTCCGCTTCCAATCCACCGTCTCAGTCCTAATCTCTACACTCCTCTTCCAGGCTCGATAATTCTTGCATAATCGGGCCAAGCTCCAGTAAACGCCTGCTTGAAATGTGCATTTGAAATCAATCGACAGATTTCCCTAAACGCTACGGTTTTGATCTCTAAACCTCTTCTTGGCTAGATCATCGTTAAGCTGCCCGCCTATGTCCGGTAAACACTTGGTTATAGTTCAGTCAAAATCAGTCGACATTTCCTTGTAGACTGACGTTGTAATTTCTATGGTAAACCCTCTAATTCTTGGCTGTATCGTTTTCTTGCGTAATCCGCCCAGTTCCGTCACACGCCTTTTTAATGTGCGTTCGAAGTTAATCGGCAGGCTTCCATAAACGCTGGCGTTACCTCCCTCAGTGGTCAGTTTTAAGCAACAGGGCTCATTGCTAATTTAAGCTTCCCTTATGGTCCCATCTCCTTACCTCCGTGGGAGCCATAAGTTAACGTCGCATAATGTATTCGTTGTGAAGAAAGCTATCAGATATCTTTTCAGTTCTGTTTTATATTATCCTAAATTTTAAAACTTAATGGGAAGAGTGAGACGTTCTATTGTTGTTCATAAACTGTTCATCTTACTTTGCTCTGATGGCACTCATCCAAGCAACTTTGGCTTTGTTCCTCAATATCCGCCGGTAGACTGGGCTTAAAAAGGCTTCTAGAATGTCAAACGTTTGCAAGAGGATTTACAACTTTGCGATATATTCCATCAGTTAAATCCTGATATCTTAAAGTTTTCAATTACAACGACTATTGTTTGAAAAAAAAAAGGCAAAGAAGGAGACAAAAGTTCCTTGATTTGGGGTTGGGGAGAGGTACATGCAAGGTAATCAGCTGCTGTTTATTAACGACTTTTATCCAGTTGTTTTAGGAGAGATCTCTTCCTGGTACTATGTGTCAGAATCGAAATAGAATTGAGACTTTCGATTCTTCAAGCTTGAGAAGGGCCAATTATCGCAATGCATAAAAATACAGGTATCGTCCCACCACTGACATTACCTTGACTACTCATGCTCAAGGCAAATCAACTTGTTTGTGTTTATTAGCAGGAGGTTGGTAAATTTGTTATTGGAGGGCTTCATTCATGCATTCATTCATTTGTTCTCGCATGCCTGTGATAAATTATGCAAACAACTGAAGGTATAGAATGGTCTGTGGCTCATGAAACACGTTAATGAAACATAAACAACCACAGTAGGGATAGCCTATTCCAAAAAGTAACGCTGCTGAAATCTATCGTTACACGAGCCTACACATTCATAAATACTAAGTTTTTTTGTTTTTTTGTGAGTATCTAATTTTCGCAAAAAGTTGGCATGGATTTTTTCCCCCCGTTTTTTTTTTCATGTGAGAGTTAGATCATAATTTTAATGATATTGTAGGATTGCCAGTAAAACATTTTGCAATCCTTTTTCCTTTACCTAGAGAAATATACCATAATAACATTTGCGCTTCTGTTGAGGGTTACTGCCTTCGCTTCAATTTTTCATGAGTCTAGTAACAGGCCCTTTGAAAATATTTGAACTGAATATTTTTTTGACAGGAAGTAATTTTGCGAGTGAAGTTAACTCGATAAATTCGCGAAAATAAATATACTCACACAAGCCTCATTTTTGACCTCTTTGCTCGTTTCTCCCTCCCTCTCGTCCCTCTTCCCACCTTTCGCAAAAAGACACAACGCCCCAAAACACTTGCTACCTAAGAGTCACTTTATAAAAAGAGACGGAGATAAACATTCTTATCTTTTCAAAGCGTTCCATGCACTGTTTTACCTTGACCCTTGACCTGGCAAGACAGTTGTGTGTCTTATAAATCAAGTTTAATTTGAGTTTATAGTCAGTCTTCATTATTTACATTGGCGGCGAATCTCGCAGGGTTAAAAGAAAATATAAATTAGTGTTTTTATTTTCTCTGCTTTCGATCCTAAAAGGATGGAATTTTTTGGCACTGATAGAAAAACAGTATGCAGTAGACAACTAGACTCCGGAAATTGAAGCACTTTTTATATGGATGAGCCCCCTCGCTGAGACAGGAGATGGTGTAAAAGTGAGTGAGTGAGTGAGTGAGTGAGTGAGTGAGTGAATGAGTGAGGGAGTGAGTGAATGACGGAGTGAATGACGAAGTGAGTGAGTAGTGTGTGTTTGTGTGTGTGTGTGTGTGTGTGTTAGAGAGAGAGAGAAAGAGAGAGAGAGAGAGAGAGAGAGAGAGAGAGAGAGAGAGAGGAGTTTGTAGCATAAAAAGAAAACACTTTCAGGCATTCCACAATCACTCTACAGACTTTGTACACACCATTTATTTCTTTGACATTTTACTTGCGGTAGGTAGCTTATTCTTAGATTTTGAAGATTTTTTTGGGGGGAAAGGTGTTTAGAGAGACAGAATTAGGCCATTTTAACGAAACCAAAATAAAGCGTAATAAATAAAAGCCATTACGCAGGAGAAAAAATCTGAAGAACTATTCCCTGGAAAAACCAGTTTTAAAACTTGAATATGCAGAAAACAAAAAAAAAAAAGTCACTCTCGATCACTAGTTTCGATATGAGCGGGGTAGCTTTATGTTAACTTATAAAATGAAAAAAAATCTGATCTCTCAGAGCGTGCTTTAAGTCTTCCACGTCATGTGACTTCATGTGCCGCAATGAACCTTAAAGGGACAGGGGTGGATATTTGCTTCACAGCCTAAACAAAACGCACATAATTTTGCAAAAAAGTTTAAACTGCGTATTATGTTCCTTCCGTCAGACCATTTGTGAAGAAACACCGCCAGGATGTCGGGATTTTCACCCTCTGAACACCGCATAACTTGTGCTGAATGACGTCATAAAGCGAGGAAAGCTGATTGGTGATGATTGGTGCAGACATTATGTGGAAATTATTTGGACCACTCGTGAACTAGCCTGTCTCGCTTGTTGACGTTACAAAGCACTGAGTAATGGCTGCGCGCGCAGGGAGAAAATCCCCTCAGTCCTGCGGTATTTGCTCAGAAACTGTCAGACGAAAGGAAAACTTTACGTGGTTTAAATTTTATGCAAAAATAATGTGGACTTATCAGGCTGTGAAGTAAATACCTAACCTGAGCCTTTATGTGTATCATATGACAGGTATGAAGTTTTTCATTATTCATTGGGTACCCTTGAACTTGGAGAGAGGGATTTGCGTTACCTTCCGATCTTAAGGCCTTCACCTGTTTTCTGGTTTAAGGAAAGACGATGCCAAGAGCTAGATAAAAGCACTGATTCAGTTGCACATTGTAAACATGATTAGCTCTGAGGGAATGTTAGGTGCATGCCTGTGCTTCAGATTTTACCTATCTCATATACCCACATCTTTCTTTTTGTATTAAATTTCAAAAGATGTTGTTCATGCTTACGCATAACATCATATTGGATTAAAATGGAGTCATTCTAAACCTGTTTAGTCGCATAAAGAGGCGGAGACCCTCATAAAAGTTCTTACCTTCTAAAATTCTGAACAAACACATGAATTCAGATACTTGAGAACTTGCGCATTAAAGATGGGATTTTTTTTTCACCATCATCCCGCATATGCACATCTGTGTATAGTGTTTCAATAAATGTTGTCTGTGCTTACGCAAAACATCGTAGTGGATCAAAAGGGGATCACTTACAATTTAATTTTGTTTAGTAACATGAAGAGGAGGAGGCCCTCATAAAAAATGATTACTTCCTTAAAATTCTTGGATGCATTTGTTTGGTCCCTGCGGCGTGGTAGAAGAGCAAGCCACACCTCTTCCTTAACAAAGGAAATATCAGCCTTTAGGCAAGCCAAGATGGCTGCGATTTATGCGGAAGAAACAGAAAATAATGGACTGACTTGCGAGTGGTGTTTGCTCTACTTTTATCTTTGCCTCATTCAGTAGCATACTTACAGCCGTAGATTCTTGCCACATGCTCCTCCGACACAAGGCCATTGATAAGACATTCGACTAACAAATTTGAAACCGTGGATGGTGGCAGCCATGTTACTGAGCGTTCTCTTTCGATGATTGAAAAGACGTCACATTTCTAACAAACGGCAGAAGTCAACGACTGTAATAATTTCCCTCAATAGAGAGCTTTTATTTTCAAGTTCGGATCCTTTATGGCGCAGGTGGGCATGCGTATATGACATTTTCTAGGTTACGATCATCGCCCCTTACGAACTAGAATTGGATGAGTTAACTCTTCCAATAAGGTCAACAAATGTCGAAGTTTGAAAATAAATGCTCTCTAAATCTAATAGCCATTCATGATCTTTGAGGTCAGAGAGCAGGGCCCATATTTCGTGTATTACTTAAAACAGTTCACACCTCTATCGCGGCATCCCACCTCGTATCCATCCTTCCCTTTCCCACCATATTTTCCGCCTTGCATACTACTGTATATTATTGTATGAGATCAGATGGGAGATAATGTATGACCGGTTCATTGACTGCCAACATAATGAATTTCCAAGGGACACAACCTACATGTAATTAATCTGCAATTGGGTCTCTCGATTTCTAAACCTTATGAGCGTTTATTCGCAAAATCTGCACATTGTACTTTCATAAATGCACTGAGGCCTCGTTTTGTATGATTAAATTTCCGAAAATTCAAATAATTGAGGATTGCCCGGGAAGTTGAGTTACTGAGGTAATAATAGTGGTGATAGCAATAATGATAACAATAACAAATAATAATAACGGTTATGTATCTCGTATCTGAAATAATACCCTCACATGCGACTTTATATCATTATCTTCCACCAAACCAGATCATTCAAAGACTTTCTCAACTTTCGGGGAAACACACTGTACTGCTGCCAGCTTTCTGTAGATCTTCTGTCTACTGTATCAGTCATAACTGTTTTTAACCAGTCCGTTGTTTGCCATGGATATTGTACTTTATGCGACCCCCTCTCCCCCCT
>JAWQUT010000282.1:273627-291127 GCA_033807755.1 Ellobium chinense
AAAAAAAAAAAAATCTTTGCCTCCCATTCTGTAGTGGAATCTTACTCCTGATTTTCTTTCTCATATGATTGTGGAAGAGGTTAGGCAAACCGGTCTATGACGTAAAGAGGCAGCAGGCAGCAGCTAGTCTGACATGGCGAGGACGGGCCACGGACCAGGTGATGCTCCGGATAAAACTTTCGCGTTTCTACGAAAATAATTAGCTTTTTGTTACCTCTGTTGACGTCATATCCGGGCTGCGATGAGTGGGCGAGAGATGCGTTGAGTTTATTTTAGCCGCACAGAGTGAAATGTGGGAAGTGGATTTTTTTTTTCTAGTTTGGGGAAGGGGGTGGGGGAGAATAAAGTGAAACTGTTCTCTTGTAATCGAAGTAAGTGTTTCTTGTGAAGCCCTCGGTATCACGAAATCCTAAAATAAATAAATATTTTGTCAGTTGGAGCAAGCGTGGGAATTACTTAAAATGCAAACACAGAAGGAAGGATGGAAAATGTCGAGAAGAGAAAGGATGGGAAAGGAAAGGAAAAAAATAAGGGAGGAAAAGGTTAGGAGAATAAAACAGATATTGATGACATCAGCATAACCGATATGCGGAGCATGAGTAATTTTCCAAGGCGGTCAGGATTTAAACAAAATAACAAAAAAAAATTGATAATAACAATAAGGAAGTGACATTAAAATGCGTTTGTAAAGCGGGTCATCTCAGGAAGGCTCGATGCGAAGCGTACAGTCACATGCACACATACTCAAACATATATGCACTCTTTCACAAACATGCAAAAACACATGCACACTCGTATTCACTCACACGTACACATGCAGCACCTGTATGTGTGTGCACCCAAAGAGCAGGAGTCTCAGGTCAGAAAGGAGCATGGGTTCCAGCCTCTGACAGAAAGGATCGTATACGGAGACAGTGTTTACTGTGCATCCTGGAATAGAACATAATAGAGCTTTGTTTCATTGGTCACATTATATAATCAAACTGCATTTAAGGAAGGATTTTATACAGTACATTATATTGTAGTTATCTGTATTTAATAAGGAAGATACACATGTGAAATGCGGCATGGTTAAGAAAAGAGAAAAGAAATACTCCATTTGGAACCGAACGCGCGCGTGAAGTTAAACGTGCATGAGAGAGCGAGCCAACGTTCAAAGCCATTCAGTCATGAAGCGTCTGTAACTAATGGCCGAAGATGGGAGAATATGGCGGAAATTTTCAAGACAGGAATTCCACAGGAGTGACATTTGAACATGGCTAGTTATAGAAGCCTAGCTTGTCGTGGGGTGCTTTTTATGATCAACAAATGCTGTGCGTATAGAAATATAATAGCATGAGTATGGCTCAGGTATGAAATTTATATGTAACTGAGCACAACACGGTCAGGCTATAAAGGTAGAAGTGGTAATCCTAAAATCCCATATTTACTTGGTACGGTCTTTGACTTTTTTGCACTAGGTGCTGTTGCTGCTGCTGCTATCCCCACTTCTTGTATTCCTGATGAAGCGGTTGTGTTATAGACAATAAGCAGACTTCATGTTAAATATAATGCCTTTTTTTTTTGAATCTCAGAAATGTTTGTGTAGTGCTCCTTTCCGTCCTCTTCATGGTAGTTCAAAATGAAGCTGTTACAGTCTCTTCCATGATACATAATTCCAGCGTTCACAGTTAATCAGGCCCAATATTTTCCTTGAGAAATGAGCAAAAAATATAAAACGCTATTTCACCCTGATATTATTATAGTAGTCAGTGGTTTAAACGGAACCACCGCTTAAAACGAAAATACTGCTGAAACGAAAAGAAATCAGAAGCCCCTTTTAGTTTTCTTTTTTTCTTTATCTTTTTTAAATTAAACCGCAATTACACTATGGCTATCGCTTTTAATGAAAAGTTTATAGAATAGCTAAAGGCATTAAATCTTAGGTCTGCGTGTCTCGGCAGAAGCCTTCTTACGTAGACATGATAGGAATCTTCAATTATACGAATCTTAGCCACAATGTTTTCATAATATTTACAGCAAAGAAAAGCAAACAAAAACAAAAGAAAAACGTGAAAGAAGAGAGCGAGAGAGACTAGAACCCAGAACGTCTCCTTCCCCCCTTGTCAGATCTTGTCGGTGCAAAGTGGTGTTCCATACACCAGATGATACGGTTTATGGCTCGGCTGACGGTTGGCTAGTCATGTTTACCCTGGCGCTGACGTCAAACCGTTACACCTCTCTACTCGACTTAACCGTATCAGATTTAACGGTAATGTACGTCCGTAGTATGTGGCATAATCCCCCTCTTTCTCGTTTGCCCCCCTTCCTTTGCCCCCCCCCCACCCCATCTCAACACTATGTGTTGCCCCTCCTTTTGCTTTGCCTCGTTTACCTACTTAGTACAGGTAGATATCTAGTACTACCACACCTGTCCAACCTCCTAGTTTTTAAACATTCTGATTGGTCATTTCGCTGTCTGTCTGTCTGTCTGTCTGTCTGTCTGTCTGTCTGTCTGTCTGTCTGTCTGTCTGTCTGTCTGTCTGTCTGTCTGTCTGTCTGTCTTGTCTGCCTACCTACCTGTCTGTGTGTCTCTCTGTCTATTTGTCTAGCTTCCATAAACTTGTAGAAGTCCGTGGTATAAAAGGAGACTAGAGACATGATAGGCCATTTCATCAATTTGAAATCACTCTCATGAGGGTAATTCCACGTATTCTGTCCAATCAGTTACCAAAAAATAAAAATTATCCTGTACAGTAGTGTCGACTAGCTTTCATTTACTTGATTGTTTGTGACAACAGCAACAGGTTTGTGTGAATATGCACTGGTGTCATTTCAGCCTAGCCGGTTGCTACAGTTACTGACAAGACAATATCCATGGAACTGCCCACGATTCATTGGGGAGCCCTTTCTTTCCCTCGAATATCCAGTTGAAGTATTTCTTACCAGCTAGAAACTTGACAGGATGGTTAGTCTATAATACTGTCCCTCTTAATGTTGCAGTAAAGAAAGTTGATATAAAAGTGTCTGGTAAGTGAAATATGAAAGAAAACAAAAGAAAGATTCATCTGAGTCGAGGCAATGTCCACTGCCATACAGAGGTTGTCTTCCGACAGTAACGATGGGATGGCGCAGCATCAGGCCCGAAACTTGAGCATTCTTAACGATGATGACGAATTTTCAAGCTAGGAATTGGAGGATAGACTGATACGCGTGGATGTGTTTGTGTGTGTGCGCCTGTAAATGTGTGTTTTTACTGGAGAAGGTGTCTAGAATCTGTGGAAAGGTGGTGGAATACAATACAGAACTTATTAGGCCTATCACTAGAATGTTTGCAGTAAGTCTCTGTGCAGTGTACCGTGGCATGTTGTATAAGGGCAGAACCTGTTGTTTTTTTTCTGTCTAATTTTAAGGGGTGTAGTGTGTTTATGTGTGTACGGTGTGTGTGTGTGTGTAGGGGGGGGGGAAGAGGTGGCTGAAGTAATGTAACTGAAGGAGACATCCCTTCCACCCCCATCCTCCACCCTCTCCAAACAGTCTCCTTCCAGTTGGCCAGGCCTCTCCGCTGAAGGTGAGCCGCTAATTAATGAAGGCGATGATAGTAGTCGTAGACCGGGAAGGGAACCGCACCTTTTGATTTCAACAAGTCTAGAGAGATGATGGCTTATAAATATTTCGGGATATAATATATTTATGGTAGGAACGGTGAAGAGAGAGATAGATAGAGAGAGAGAGAGAGAGAGAGAGAGAGGCAAAGAGAACATTGAGAGAAGGGGTGAGAGAAATCAAGAAAGAAGGACAGACAGACAGACAGACAGACAGACAGACAGACAGACAGACAGACGAATAAGAGAGAGAGAAGGAGGAGGGTGCGAGCGACATTCAAAGAGAATGGCAGGAGACGGTGACAGAAAGACAGAGAAACAAACGGGATTAGAACCAAGGGGAGGGATTGGCACACATGGATGCTAATGGATAGACGGACGGCCGGACATTCAGAAATACATACCATGAACCTCGTAGACGGATGGAGAGAGGGCCAGGTAGTCAGTCAGATAGACAGAAATATTGACAGAACCAAGCTCATACAATGGAAATCTGATAACCCAAACATGTTTGGGACCACGCTTTCGAGGTTTGTGTTACCCGGAACATTTTTTATAAGGGACAGAATAGTTGCAGCTGTTGAATGGCGGTGAGGTAATTAGGGAATTGTGTTAAGCAGTGTGTGTGTTAACAAAGTTCGACTGTATTTATCAAACCCAAATTTCCATACCTGGATTGATTTTCAATAGCCAGATCCATAGCTATGGAGCAGATCACTGGATAACTCACAACGTATATACATACACCTCTCACCTTGCCCTCTCAAGGAGTCGAAGCCACCCTGACACCTGGACCTTTTTCATTCACCACCCAGCCTTCACACTTCGTTCTTCTACCATTTCTTTACCCATACGCACCAGTGCAAACGTCTCTGATCCTACTCACACACAGACGCGCTCCGCTGTTAACCTAATTTTGAAAATTTAAGTGCCCACGCCAAGCTAGTCTCACTTCATGTGAACGCACGGTAATAAATATCTGTAATCAATAGTCCCCATCTTTAAAACAGTTAACGGCTGTTTAGGCAAGCATTTTGCACTCTTGTGGGCCTTCATAATCCAAAGTGGTCGTCTCCTGACAAAATGCGCTATATCCACTCGGGCTAATGTGAAATACCTTGCTGAAAAGAACCACGCCATAACGTATTTAATAAAGTATCTTGTCCACATGTTCATTGAGAACTTCAGAGTAGCTTATGAGGAATGTTCCACAAAGAAGTGGACCGTATTAGCTTAAGGTAGGTTTGAGAGAAACATTTCCCATGTCTGAAAACGTTCAGGTCAAACGGAGATATTTCCACCCCTTGCACCCAACGACTGTCCCTTGTTGAGTCTCATTGTGATTTGTGTACCGGTATTTCAAAATGTATGGACATATTTTTTGAAAATTTTAATCCCTTTAGTTCTACAAGAGGGATGCACTTCGACTATGATTATACTATTGGCTAGCTATTGATTCTTTTTCTTAACTTTGGGGGCATATAAAAGGAAGGGGGAAAAGGGACTAGGCTTATGTTAAAATGCCCCACAGTTTTGATATCAGTCACTTCAGCCATATCTTATTATTATTGATATTGTTGCTATCCTCATTTTGCATATATTTAAAGCAATGACATATTAACTTATTATTCTTAAGTATAACCCCTTCCCCGATTTCCAACCCCACCTTTCCCCTTTTGTTAAAGGTGCCAGAAAAAAAAAACTGGGTATACATTCTTTGTGTACACAAATAATTAATTTGCAATGCAAAGTAGACCGGACAAACTTCTTTTGCATGTTTACAAGTCCCTAATAGTCGTCGGGAGGCAGTAGTACCGTCGTTCGCCTTTAGAGTAGATTGTCAAGTTTGAGTTTGTAGATTCAAGTCCCGGGTCGGACGGATTACGTTGTTGTGATCTTGGGAAAGACACTGTACTGTTATTTTTCGACTTGACTCAGGTGTGAATGAGTACCTAATTTTCGGGCTGGGCTGGGGAAGGGAAGAGGTAATAGGCGCTGCTTTGCGGCGACTAACACTGCCTTTGTTATAGACTTGATTTGTGTTACTTGCATTGCATAATTATGTATCGTTTATCGTGAATGAAACGTACAACAGTGTATGGCATCGTAAAACAATCCCTTCAGGGCAAATATAACAATAACAAAACTTATGTATTCTAGGTACAAATGAGCATACATACATTTAAATTAGGTAAATTTATCTTTCTTTTTTTTGTTTTAATTTGCGAGTAAACTTTCTTTTGAAAGTACGGAATGAGACCTGGCTGAATCAGAGCATAAAGACCACACACTTGGACTAAATGCTTCTACATTGGTGAAGAATTGCAATGAAACTCAACCAGTGGGAGGAAAACCAGAGACTGGAGTGAATGTATATTTAATGGGGCTTGCAGCGCCTGCTCGTAATATGAGCAGGCCGGGCACTTAACTTTTAAAGTTCCACTCCAATTTACAGTGTTTAGCTTTTTGTTTGGATACCAACCAAGTTCCATGCTGGAACAATTTAGCTTCATTTCCCCTCCTGTGTCTCTACCTCAAACCACATACACAGTGCGTTTTACGGCACGAACTGGAATTCTCTAGTTAAAGCTGCTCCATTCGATAGTTACCGTCGGCAGGCAAATTCTGCCAACAAATGGCCGTGGACAGTGCGTCGACTTAATTGATGTGCGTTCATATTTCAAATATTAAATTTTGTTTATGTTATTTTTCTTTCCCGTAACGTTCGATTTGTAATGGCTTATTGCATTTTAATCTACCGTGTTCTCTTGATTTGCTGTGTGCATTTAAATCGACTATTTTCACCCGCCAATTTCTCACTGTTGAGCATAATAAAACCATGGCAAGTTAGTGACCGCAGCACTTGAAAAATATGACTGAACGAAAAGGTCAACTAGAACTTTAATTTGAAACTGTTGTTACTGCAAATGCATGGATTTTTTCGTAAAGAGCCCCGCTCAAAGAAAGACAACCTACAAAAGGGCTTTAGTAAACTGAAGACTACAGCATTAAACAAGAGGTAGCTGGCAGCTTTTTTCCCCTTCATTTTGAAGTGCAGTAAGTTCGAGGTCGTGACAAGGGGCGATGTATACCCAGTCTCTTCAAAAGCGTCACCAGCTTTGCATTATGAGGGCCGTGTTGCTGCCATTCGCCATGATGTTTAAGTCGCTTTCCGGTTTAATTAAGTTATTGATATGACACAAGAGCTTAATGCGTGCGTCCTTTCATAAGGTGTACCCCATTTTTGACCAAGCATCATTTGGGCCAGAGATGTACTTGTTTGAAGTGGCAGGGGATCGCCCCATGCAGTATGAGAAAATCGCGATTGAGAAACAACCTTACTGTACATAATTCATCTAATATACCTCACAAAAAGTCACATTTATCCACAAGTATTGACCACTTGTCCATAAAATCAGTGTTTTTGTGTAAAGAAATGATTTTGTTTCTGTTTCTGCAACGAACTTAAATAATTACTATACTGGATAATTCTGCTCACCTTCAGAACCTAGTTCAGTGACGTAAGCCTCACTTTGACATCTAAATTGTTGATGGATGGTTTCATTAATAAGCATGACATCGAAAAGCGTGAAGTACTTTAAATCTATAACTAGAGGGAAAACATTTCACGGGCCGTATTTTTAACTCGGGATGGATCATTGTTTGGCCCACGGCCCAGCATTTGGACACACATCTCCTACAGGACTGAAACGATACGTTAGAACCGGAAGTGATAGTGTGGGGCAAAGGATTGCGTGCATGGAGGAGAATTATTTGTAACAATGTCAGGCACGCATCTGAAACCTAATATCGCCAAGGTGAAAAGGGATAACCTTGGAATATCATTACATTATACGTCACCGTTGTGTTCATCCACTAAAGAAACGCAACGCCTTGTCGTGTAGCAAAGTGAATGACAGACTGTCTTTGATTGCAGGCGTTTGAAACTCGCATGACGTTTTTAACCTTTTTTCTTAATTAAGATTTTTTTTTTTACAAGGCAGAATGGAACTATAGAGTAGACAGTTTATGATATTTTTCAGTAGGAAATTACAGACGACTTCACCTGATGGCAATGCGTCATATTTATTTAACATCTTTTTAACTGCACCATTTTGGTTAACAGAACATTGTAGTTTTTGAATGTAAAGTCAGTGAATAATTGCAGTCTTTCTTTTGTTTAAATACCAGTTTTGGAATTCTCTCACTCTCTCTCTCCCTCCCCCCTCTCTCTCTCTCTCTCTCTCTCTGTGTATATGTATGTGTGTGTGTGTGTGTGTGTGTGTGTGTGTGTGTGTGTGTGTGTGTGTGTGTGTGTGTGTGTGTGTGTGTGTGTGTGTGTGTAAAAGTAAGGACTTCACATTTACACCCTAGGGTGGACGATACAATGGTGTTAATTCCAGAGTTCACGCTGTGGTTTCTAACATCCTTGAACAATGTTGCGACAATCTCTTTATCAGCAAGACTAAAACCTACAAGGTATCCACGCGTGCATACACATAAATGATCCATTCAAACATCCAGGTCTAGGAATAAACAAACAATGGAACTTCCCATTCAAGGTTAGAGCGGAACAGTTTACAACCGGAACGAATGGGTCGGCCATAGCAAGTTAGCTGCCTAGGTCCCAAAGACACCGGTGTGCGGGCGAAATTTCAAAGAGTGTCAGCTAGTTGGGCTGTCGGCTGCTCTACCCTATTATTACAAAAATGGCATTTCTAAAATATCTTGCAGTCAGTCGAAATGAGGCTTATGTCGTCAAACTAAGATTTGAGATATCTTGCTCTGAAAAATCACATTATGTTTATTTGTTGCAGAAATCCAGACATTGGTTTTACGGGCAAGTGGTCAATGAATTTTGGATAAATTGAAGTATCTTTTTGAGGCATGTTGGATAAATGATGTAGTAAATTTGTTTTTCAGTCACGATTCCTTCAGACTGTTTTTTCACGGCCGCTTCAAACAACTGTATCTCAGTTTCACACAATACACACCTTACGCTTTCATATCATACCAGTATTATGATTTAGCCATATAACAATCTCAGCCTCATTTGAACAGACTGCAAGACCATGCAAGACCATGCCAGACCATGCCACAGTTCGTATGTCCAACGAAAGGAAACAGCACAACGAAAAAAATGTATGATGATTTGCACAGATAGGTCTATTATTTGGTGCGTATCATGTACGCGTACAATGACTGTTGGACATTTTGTCCTATCACGATACGGTTTTGAATTAGCTGACCCATGTTTTAGAATGCTCACGATGTCAGTGTGTGTGTGACATTTCAAAGAACACCAGACAACTGGGCCACCGACTATTTCACCCTGTTGCCACAAAAAATCTCTGTCCTTGATTAATATTGTTTACTGGGTTAGATCAAAGCTTGTATAGACCGCATGAGACAGGAGAAAAATGCATGATAAATTGCACAGATGGGTCTACTATTTGGTTGATATCACATGTACAAAAACTACAGGACATTTATCCCTATCACCATACAGTTTGGAAATAGCTGGCTCATATTTCATTGTGCTCCCGATGTCAGTGTGTGTGCGAGATTTCAAAGAGCACCGGATAACTGGGCCACCAACTATTTTACCCTGTTGCCACAAATATCTCTGTCCTTGATTAATACTGTTTACCAGCTTAGATCAAAGTTCATATTGCAAACAAAAGAAAGAATAGACCGCATGAGACAGATGAAATATGCATGATAATTCGCACTGATAGGCCTATTATTTAATGGATAAAGGTTGCAGGAGCCTAATTGGTAAAAAAAAACTGGACTATCCGAGTCGTTAGTAGCAGAGTATAAAATTGTGTAGAAATAATCATATAACATGAAACCACACCGCAAAAGTGGTGAAATTCAGTTTTGAAAATGTAAAAAAAATAATTGTTGCAGACAGTGTTTCCCAATGGCTTCAGCGGATTTCATTTGTGCGGACCAGTGATCTGCAAAAGAAGGCCAAATTTTTAACCCCTTTTCATGTAATTTAAACTTGTGAAAAATCTAACCAAAGAACCCCCACCGTAAACAGTATATAATTTGAGCACAGTGGTGGCACCAGACCTGCAGACTAGTCTTGGCCATCTCGGTACGTTCCTGTGGTTAGAGAAGAAATTTTTATTAAATGGTTCAAAGAAGCTATTACTGTACAATTTGGCTCCTGCAACATAAAGACACCCGAAAGATGTGTTGCCTTAAAACGACGCAGTTTGGAATTTCTGACTGATGGTTAAGATTGGAGGAGCCAAATTGTAAAAGTCTCTCTGAGCCATTTAATAACATTTTTCCTGGAACCACAGGAACATTCCAAGATGGCCAAGGCTAGTTCGCAGGTCTGGTGCCACCACTGTGCTCAAATTATATACTATTTCAATCGAGGTCCTTCATTTAGATTTTTCATAATTCTAATTTACATGTAAAGGGGTTACAATTTTGATTTGGCCGTCTTTTGCAGATCACAGGCCCACATAAATGAAATGCGCTGAAGCCACTGGGAAACACTGCTTGCAACAATTATTTTTTTCTTACAAATTCAGGACTGAATTTCACCACTTTCGCGGTGGGATTTTATGTTATACGACTATTTCTACTCTTATTTTTTATGCTCTGCTTTTATTGACTCTGACAGTTTAATTTTTTTTTACCGATTAGGCTTCTGTAGCCCTTAGAGTGCTGCCAATGTGAGTGTGTGTGAAATTTCAAAGTACGTCAGATAGCGTGGCTGGCAGCTGCTACGTATATCCTATTACTGCAAAAATGTCATCTCTAAACAATCTTTACTAGTCCACGCCACAGCTTCTATGTCGTTCGAAATGACAGAACGTACTGTATGACACAGGAGATAAATGCATGATAATTTACATAGATAGGCCTACTATATAATGGATAGTATTTTAACATAGACTGAAGGACGTGTTGTGCTAATAAGACGCAATTTGGAATAAGCTGAATCATGTTTTAGAGTGTTGCTGATGCGAGTGTGTGTGAAATTTCAAAGAACGTCAGATAGTTTGGCTGGCAGCCGCTGTACCCTATTACTGCAAAAATGTCATTTCTAAATAATCTTTACTAGTCCATGCCACAGTTTCTATGTTGAACGAAATGAAAGAACATAATGCATGTTACAGGAGATAAATGTATGATAATTTGCACAGACAGGCATGACGTTGTTGAGTGCTCCTGATGTCAGTGTGTGCAAAATTTCAAAGAGCGCCACTTAGCTTGGTTGCCGAGCACTCTGCTCTGTTACTTTACAAACGCAAGTCCTAAATATTATTTACTAGTCTATGCCACAGCTTGTAGGGCAAACAGAAAGAGACACTAGATTGCATAATACCGGAGGAAAAAATGCACGAAAGTTTGCACTGATAGGCCTCCTGTTTAGTGCATATTACATGTAAGCTTTCGACATTTTGCTCATGACATGACACAGTTTGGGGTTAGCTGACTCAGTTTCTAAATTCTCCCGTCATACATGTTGAGATGATATTACTTAGATGAATAAATTTTCAGAAGTGAATTATCATCATCATCATCATCATCATCATCATTATCATGTGGTTTATCAGTCTCCTATCCAAGCTTATGGTAGCTCACACGACTTCACACACTTATAATCTAGAAAGCCTCTTCATTCTACTTGTGTCATGTTTTCATGCTAAGTCTGAAACCAGAACCATGATGTTCAGCGTTCTCATAAACATATAGTCCTTGCCTCTTATTCCTTATTGGAAATTAAAAATGCATGCTGCCCAGTCAACCTTAAACGTCGGTGGCAAACTCGCAGCACTCTAGCAATAATTTATACGACCTGACGCTGATGGCGTTGAATTGTGAAATAATATTATTATTATTTTGTTTGATATTACTTGATGTGTTTTCATGCTTTTCTGGAAAGGGATGGAGGAGATAGTGGGGAGGGGGAGGGAGGAGGAGGGGGAATAGGGCAAGCAAGCTGACAATAACGAACATAGTTTTTTGAATTTAATATATTAGTGTAACAATAAAACAACCTGATTTCAGAAGAATCTTGTTTCTATTTGTAGAAGTAATTTTTTTGATGATTAGAGTCGTTTATTATTTTCCATTTATCTTCTTTTTCTACGTACAAAAATGTAGAGTTTTGACTCGTTCTCATATCCCAATTTCACAAGCTACACCACATCTGTCTCATTGTTTTAGACTGAGCAACAGAGCGCTAAAATACTCAAAACCTGAAAAATGATTTAGGTGATTGTGGAATGAGCATGACGATTTGAGAGCTTTACTTAAAACGGTGGATTTGTATATGGGACCATACAGATACCAACAAATCCGACAGCTGGAATTTCCACAGTTCAGTTAACGGGATCCTCAAAGCTTGCATAGCCTTCAGCGATCTTGCATGGTGGTTACTCTTCACAGAGAACAAACTGTCCTACTTCATAAAGTCGGAAACAATTTTACTTAGAAGAAGCCTTGGCTTAGTGGCAGTTTCTCTTGCCCAGGTAAGCTTACGTATAAGCGGAGTCAAGTGTTAACAGGCTCTCAGCAGTGTTGACTCCATATAACCTAGTTTCCGACTTTCGTTTCTATGACAATGTACAGTACATGTAGGATTGTTGCGGCATTTCAGTGTTCCCTCCACAGTCAGTGCCCGTTATGGCATAAGCTACAACCTGTGCGAGTTAGGTGTTGTTACTGTCAACAACTTAATAATCCTCGGCGGCTGGCCTTACCTCAGAAGCTCAAGCTTCAGTAAACACCGCCTGATTAGGTTTGTTTGGTGAGATAGCTCGGCCTGGGAAACAAGCGGCAACCGTGCGAAGATCCGCTCGCATGGATTTCCCTCATCTGCACACCTTTGGCTGTAATTGAATTTCCTCTTGGCCAGCTCCACGCCGCGGTGCATGAAGGACCACTACAACTGTTGGTTCTGAAAGTCTTTTTCGATTTGCCTCTTTGGCCATAAACTCTTTGTTTTTTTTTTTCCATAGGTATCTGTCGAAGTGTCTCTTTGACCAATAACTTACTTGTACCTTTATCTTTCCATTTATATCTTTTTGACCAATGAACTACAGATGTATTTTGCCAAAAGTATCTTTCGATTTGCCCCTTTGGCCAATGAATTGTAGGCCTATGTTCTTTCCCATAAGTATCTGTCATTTTGTCTTTTTGGCCAGTAGCTTATATGTCTTTTTTCCAAAGTATCTTTCAGTTTGTATATTTGGCAAATGAACGAAATGTATTTCTCTAAAAGTATCTCTCGATTTACCACTTTAGCCAGAAAACCATTTCTCTACAAACGCGTACAAGAACCGCGATTGTGAAGACTTGGATTACCGCTTCTGTTGAACTTATAGAAACTGTTACTTTAAAGAAAGGGATATTGATTTGTCAGGCGACGAGAAGTTGAATGAAAAGACGTGACAAAGGCAAAGTTTCTTCATGAATCAGTAATCCACGTCAAAGCACAAGGCAGTGACTGCCCACTGAAGTGGTTTTTTACTTATTTACCCCCGCACACAGTACGAGGTAGGACCCATTCTACACGATCTATGCAACGACAGATTTTCTTGCTTTTTCTTTTTGTCTGCTGTAAATCTGAGTATCTTACAATGCCCAGTTAGAACAATGTATGTTTAAAGCGATATTCTTCGTTTAGGGAATATTATTGACTACAGTAATAGACTGGTGATCTTGAACGAATCTTTAGCTTTCAAAATTGGTCTAGTGTGGGGGAGGAATGAGATGGGGGGCTTCCTTGATCCAGATGAACCCTCTTTGATATATTGGAGTGAACTAGTTATTTCACGGTACGTGAGTGCGTCATCAAGGCAGAACATCCATTATGATCGCAATGGCAAGATTAGATAACAACAAAGTGTACCCATGCAAACACCCCTCTATCTTGGGACGGTTGTGGTCCGCGGCACACAAGCCTTTTATAATGTACTCTCAGTTCTCTATAGGGCGGTTCCACAGTTCATGACTATTCTTCTTATAACGGGGAAAAAAATTATTTAGTTGATTGTAGCGGTGAATCCAGTTCTGTGGCTTTTGTTTTGCAGCGAATTTGCCTTTAGACTGGCTGGAGGTTGGTTCTCTGCCACAGAAAAACATCTAGTTTAGATGATCGCACTGACCAGCTAAGCTCGGACGGCAAAAAAAAAAAAAGTTTCGTAGCCATTTTTCATTCAGGTAATAAACCTCTCTCAGCTATAATTATACATACAGAGTCATTTTGGTATCACAAGCCACACCTTCAGCAGTCATTGGTTCTACTTTCTACTTATCCATTGTCGGAGGAATATGATTGACTGACATGGTCTGTTCTTTGGCTTTACGTAGCTGATGCATCTTTTTTACTTTTGGAAACACGATTTGATGACGCAATCACACTACTACTTACATTTACACTTTGCTTAAACCGGAAGTGATCTTTGTTGGAGTCGACTAAATAAGAACGGTCTTTAGTTCTTTGAGAAGCGCATGACCACTTGGCTCCTTGAGAAGCATGGGACCCCTGAGGTCGTTGAGAAGCGCGGAACGCTCTGGGTTCTTGCGTGATAACTCTTGGGTCCTTGGAAGCCAAGGAATCCCTTGGGACCTTGAAAGGGATGGGGTCCTTTGGGTCCTTTAGAGGCATGGAGCCCAATGGAATCTTGAAAGGCATGAGATCCGCTGGGTCCTTGAGAGGTGTATAGTTCCTCAAATCCTTTAGAGGCGCAGATCCTGATAAAAAATGTACCATGTGTCCTATTGTTAACTCGGCTTTGTGGGAATATGACAATGCCAAGTCAGTAATAAAAACAGGACATTTTTTTTTCTAGAAATTGATTTGCTGGCAAATACTCAATCCAAAGTTTTTCTTTTTTTCATTTAATTTACTCATTGATTCTTATTCAAAACATAATTTATTATGTTTGATAACGACAATCATCAGAAGAGAAAAAATCTTCGACAAAGACGATCATGTCTTCTTCGTTAGACTCGGAGACCTCCATTGTCCTTACCCGTTGCTCCGCAGCCATACCATGTGACAGCCAAATGCGATAAGCCGTGGCTATTTTTAGCCTAACGCAGCAGAGAACAGCCTGAAGCCGCTATTGTTTAACGTGTTTGGAGTTCAGTTTTAACTTCTGATAAAATTCTGTTAAACCGTGATAAATCAACGTTGTTTCTATAAACGGAAAGTAGCTGAGCATCTTTATGTCTTGAAGTCCCCTCAGCATAAGTGAAGTAAAGACTGAAACCTCATTCGAATTGGGAAAATCCCACGTTCATAATCTAGCTTAAAAATTACACTTGAAGAAGGAGAAAAAGAAAAAGAAGAAGAAGACGATGATGAAGAAGGAAAGAAAAAGATGAAGATGATGAAGAAGAAGATAGCAAGGAGGAAGAAGAAGAAAAAAAAGAAAAAGAAGACGATGATGAAGAAGGAAAGAAAACGATGAAGATGATGAAGAAGAAGAGAGCACGGAGGAAGAAGAAGAAGAAGAAAAAGAAAGAGAAGAAGAAGAAAAGAAAGAAAAAAAGAAAAGATAGAGGAAAAAAAGAAGAAGCAGCAGAAAGAAGAAGAAAAAGATGATGATATGATGAAACATTGGTAGTTTTTTTTTAGAATTTAAAGTTGGTTCTGAAACATTACTATGGTTCATGGAAAAGCTCAATTAATAAGTATTCTAATAAGTTTAGCAGAAGTTTCTATATTGATTCTTACAAAATGGTAGATCAGTAGCTGGTAACTCTTTTCATGGTCTACCCTGATCCATGATAAATACCACTTATAGTAAGAATTATGTGATATGCATGAGGCCTGATATCGTAAAGAGACGTAACAAATTTTATTTTTCTGATCATTGGATCTGCTCATGATCGCGAAATTCCTTATTTGAAACCTATTGAAACAAGATGTCATTTTCTCTTTTACCGCTTTACGAATATTAAACGATTTACATCGGCCCAAACTCTATGTTCAATGTTGATACAAAAGTGGGAAGGGAAATTACCTAAAGAGCATTAAATGCTCTTTAGAGCATAAATTTGATTAACTCTTGTTAATGGCGCATTCGTCGGGAACTAAAATCAGCCAAAAGATTTTCTTTAGATCCTATGTTGTTTTTCACACATGTCTCTAATGCAAGGCGTTGTTTATAAAATGTAAGCAGGGAATTTGGCGAGTCGCGAAAAGATAGTACAAATAAATATTTTTTTTTTAAAGTCTAAAAGTCTTTTCAAAATATAAGGCTGCATCCAGATAGAGTTTTGTTTCGAAATTCGGACGAGAAATTGACCTAATTGTAGTTCAAATTGAACCAGAACATGATTTACGATCTGTACTTACGACAGTGGTAATCTCCGGACGTCACTGATATGGAATACCATGCTATACGTCAGCAAGTACGCTATGAAAGTGTCATATAAATACTCTTAAGAGAACATTTGTATGTTTCTTGTGGGGTTGATTGACCTGACAAGAGGTTGACAAACAGCTGACATACATAAGCCTGGGACTAGCACTGGCAACCTGTGTTTTTTTCTGTGTATTTTGTAACAGCTTCAACTTGTATCTTATGCATTACAGAGCATTATTCGTTTATCGTGTACTTATTAAAGGAATAAATGTTATGCGTCTCATAAACTCTGGTTATTACAAATGAATTCCTAGGCCTTGCAAGGCCATCCTGAACGGGTTTAATGTAGACAAGCATGCAATAAAGATTATTGTAATACCCTAGCTTTCAGCATCAAAGTTTTAATTTTTATTTCTAAATGTTATATCTTCAAACCAGTCTTTATCTGAAGTGCATTTTTTTATATTGAAACACATAAATAAAAAAGCTTCTCCTTTTTGCCCTTAGGCCATTTCATACTCCCTCCCGGAAAAAAAAATATACGACAAATTTTAATGATATCGAAAGGAAACTAGCTTTTGGAGCTTTATAGATCACTGTTGAGAAATATTTTTGTCGGCAGTCCTGATCTAGAGAGATCGACTTGCTGTAGCTTTTATGAAACCTTTGTTTATTGTGAACATACCATAAAACAAATGTGCAAATCATGAAAGGAAATTACTCCCAACAGTGAGGAGAAGACAAATAACATTCATAAGATTTGTATTAAGAGGACAACAGCTAGTGCATTGGGTAATTACTTGAAAAGCAGATGAAGACAGATTCTGGACAGAGCAGCATACTTGGCGATTATTGGTGATAGACTGAACTGGACAGCGGACAGACAGGAGTGATGGTCTATGATATATGGGAGTGATGGTCTATGATCGCCTACAGCAATCGAAATAGACATGCAAATATCCTCAAATATTGCAAATTTTGTAATGTAGTCTTTTATAATTTCAAATATAATCAGTGCTCCACTCAATCTTATGTTGTTTTAGGTGTACCTTATAAGTTGAATACTCCACTATGTTTTATTTTTCCATATTTATGTACATACTTTTCTATGAAGAGTCTGTCATGAAATTACTGTCATTGTCATTATCATTATCATTTACTACTCCCTGGAGGAAAAAGTGAACTTCAGTCAAAATGTCTTGAAATTTCTTGAACTTCATCCCATGCTACTATACATTTTGATGGCCAACATCTCACCTGGTTTATAGCTACTCCGATAGGATTTTTTAAAAATATAAACTGAGTCGTCCGTACTTTTCTCTTAAATAATTCTTCATGGTTACCATAGTTTCGACTGTAAAAGAGAGATCTAGTTACAGCACTTTTCAGTCCGGGTATTAACGTTCAAAGCCCAGCTTTGATATAATCATATCTTACGTAGGCCATAATTATCTTGTTTAAAATATCAACAATAGATTGTCGAGGGTATATAAGAAAACACAAAGTGCTTTGTGCCATACGAAACGTAACGATTTCAAATGAATTTTGTGGTCCTATGCATGA
>JAWQUT010000282.1:296302-314756 GCA_033807755.1 Ellobium chinense
CCCCCCACCCCCAAATAAAAAAAAATTGTAAATCGTTTCAGCTGTTACCACTTTTCCTCCTTTTCTTATGTTGCTCTGACCGACATTTGAAATGCAAGCAAATCGAGCATGCTCACGCACGCACACGCACCTACCCATTTTTGCAACACATGTTTTTTTCTTTTGCGGGAAGGAAACTCAAACATTCAGTTGTGTGTTCTGTCGATGCGCCGGGGTAAATCGACACCGTATGGTGTTTGCGAAAGATTAAATCTTAATGAAATCTTTTTGTTTACCAGATTGTGGTTTCAAAAACACCGTAGACGCGGACCCGCCTTTGTCGCTCAAAAGATTCGATTTCGCAGTCTGTGCCACACATAGAAAAGATGTCAGAAACTTCGTTTCAGAACATGGGACAGAGCACTATAAGTGTAGAAGAAGGTTTGCTCATAGCAGATACGAATTAAAAAAAAAAAGAATGGATTGACTGCAAAATGAGCCCAAAATACCAATTTTCTGAATTATCTCGTTTCTCCTCTGTCCCTCCTCTTCCCCCCCCCCCCNCCCCCCCACATCAACACCTCCTAACTCCTCAAAACCAAGTATTTTTAGCGCATCACACTTTAATCCCCTATTGGAGATATTTGGATGTCATTCATTCATTCATTCATTCATTCATTCATTCATTCATTCGTTCATTCTTTCATTCGTTCATTCATTCATTCATTCATTCATTCGTCCGTTCGTTCGTTCATTCATTCATTCCATTCTCTCACCTGCTTAGCCATTCTCCACACTACAGTAAAACAAAATAACTATTCTGTTGGAAGTGCAGAGTCTTGAAGGGCAACGCTAATTGTATTGGCGATGAAAATAAAAAATGTAAATTCTCACCTAAGTACTCATCCCAAGTACTCACCCACTTGCCGTCTGGCTCCTTCTCACTCACCAACTCACGTACACTCCAACCCACCCGGTTAATCTCATATCTACCTACTTGACTCACTTACTCACTTGTTTATGTTCTTTTCTATTCCTCAGATTACAATCATGAAATAGGAAAAGGTTTTAATTCGTCACCTAATCTGCAGTCCCAGCAGGAGCTGTACTTGTACTTCAGTTTCCTGGGTTTATTTCTGGATAATCTGCTGCGATCTACTGTGGGAGGTGAAAGTACATCCTAAAATACTGCGCACTTGATGTTTATTCTGAGTCGTTTTAAAGGACTGCCTATCAGTTGGTGGGATTTTAAGGAATCGGTGGCATGTGTAATTTTGATTATTTGTGACTGGTTGGTAGGTGTAAATTCATTCAAATAATATGAATATACAGTACTAATTGACTTGTGATTTGAGCTTTAATCAAAAAAGCTTATTAATAGAAGTTTGTATCGCATTTATAAACTGGCCTTTTAATACTGTCAGCCAGAGAGAAAATTTTCAATTTTTCCCTTTTTCAGAACTGATTAGGGGCAGTATTATCTTAGCGGAAGAGGAGGAAATTCCGTGATTTTTTTTTATTTCTCAAAAGGAAGTTTTGAAGGACTATTTTTGAACCGGAAAAGCAAAAAGTCTCTGGTTTTGTTTATTTAGAGGAGAACTAAAGTGATAGTATTCCCAAAACCGGATGTGTGAAAATTCCGTGTTTTTTTTTTCTTCTTTGCTTTCTCAAAAGAAAACTGTGAAGGAACAGTGTTTCTCAGGGATCTCTTATAAATCATTCTTAATCAAAGGGAGTTAATCCAAGAGGGGCAACTCCTCCCAGGACAAATGCCATGACCTACTGTATCTTCTGGAGCTTACGCGCTTATCGGAGTTACGAGCCTTTGAAGGAGTTATCAGCATGACGACAAAAGTTATCTACTTCGTTATCAACGGGAAGGAGGAGGCCGCAGAGTTCAACAGCGACGACGACGCTGACGACGTGCGGGGTGAGTACATATGTCCTCACATTTCGTCAGGGGCGTAGCTGAAATAGCCGGAAACCGATTTTTTTTTTGTTTTTTGTTTTTGGTTTAGTTTTATAGGGTTTTACCGCAGGTGTTGAGGGAGGAGGAAGAAGGGGGAGATAACCCAAAAGAAATTATCAGGTTTGTTTTTTTTTTTTGACAGTTTTTTTTTTTTTTACCTTCCGAGAGCTAAATCTTACTCAGTAATCCTAGTCTGGAAGAGGCAGTACTTTCACTAGGAAGTGGTTGGTAGTCTTGTGCAAAGTGTATTCTGTATTTTCATAATTGCCATGTTCAAGGAAAGAGACCTGTACGAAACTGCATATATATATACAGATTAGACGCCCCATTGTTCCACTTTCCATCGTGATCCAGTAGACCCATTTATTTGCGCTATGCCCCAGTGAATCGTGCTGAGTCAAAATTGCATGAGAATGACTTGTCATCTTTCCTCGTGTCCCTTCCCCTTCTCTCTCTCTCTCTCTCTCTCTCTCTCTCTCTCTCTCTCACACACACACACACACACACACACACACACACACACACACACACACACACACACACACACGCATTCTCTCTCTCTCTCTCTCTCTCTCTCTCTATGTGTCTCTGTTTCTCAAAACACACTATTTTTTGTTCCTACTCCACAACATCCGCCACACCTCGCCATCATGTGTCATGTGGAGATTTTGTCGTGTCGGTAGCGTATTGTAATTGTTCCCCCTCTATCCATTCTCTTCCCCATTCCTCCCCACCCTCTGTGCCAAAAGCCTGCACCCGCCCCAAACTTCGCCTCTGTACGTCATGTCTGGGTCTAGATGTTGTAGAGTGTTCGTGGTATATTCTGTTAACACGGACTTGATGATAACTCTTTGTTTACGGATACATTTATAAGAAAGTTGGCCGTGCGGACAGATGCACGATCTTGCTAAAGGACACCCCCCCCCCGACNCCCCCCCCCCCCGACGAAAAAAACAAACAACTACATTGATAGCAGCCAGACGTTTTTTTCGTTTTTGAACTTGTAATTTGTGAGACTTTTCTTTTTTTTTCGTAATGTTTCTAATGTGAAGCAGTTGGTCGGTGTTGGTGCCGTTTCTTTCGTGATCAGGGTTTGTTGTTATCGTCATTACCACCCTCATCATCATCATCACCATCATCATCATCATCATGATATTGTGTGTTCTTGTTTAGTTCTGTTCAGCTGTTTAACTTGCTTGTTTGTGTACACCTTCATCCCTTTTTGGATGCAATTTTCTGTTCAAGTTCGTTTCTCTCATAATTTTTTTAAACAGTTTTTTTTTTTTGTTATAGATCTCTCTTTTGCCATTTCATTCTTACTTCATTTGTTTTCTATTTCGTCTGTGGAAGGAAGCAGGGCTCAACATTTAAATATTAAATGTGCCAAAATCGTGTAATTTTCTGTATTTACTTAATGTATGTTCAGTGCGGATTGATGTTATGTAAAGCTGTGATCATCATCCACCTTGTCATCATCATGATTCCTCGGTGTTACATATGACATCACTGGCGTTTCATCACTGTCATATAAACAAATATGTAATGAACATTCCACCTCATTACCACTGTACACGTCTTACGTTTGCCATCACACATGATTTATAGTGATTGTTTATGATCACAGTGATACGATATGGATGTACTTGATCTGATACAGATAGAGACTAATATTGTTTTATTGTCGTACTGTTTCCGGAAACATTATCGCTGCACTCAGGACGTGTCCCTAGATACTCGGCTTCCCACGCCAAAAGCTACTTCAAAGACCACTTGCGTATTCTGCCGACTGACATCAGCTGAATGATGACCATTCTTTTTAGCGAATCTGTGGTATTTTCCATTTCCTCTCATCACACTCATCTGCATGATGTATTTGAATACCATTTAAAAACGCCAAGAGATTCCATCGTGTCTTTAACAACTCGTTGTCTTACAGCCTATCTAAAGTGAATTTGGCCATGGACCATCTGAAGTCGAACTATTGTTTATATCTTAGCTTTCACATAGATACATCGCTGTTACAACTTTACAACATGCGTGAAAGTGTCAAGCTTTACTCAAGGTTGTATTATTGTGCATGTTTTACGCCTTAAAAGCTGGCCACAGCTGTGGTATGTTACTAACAATATAGTTTCATTGTTTTTTAAAGTGGGTCGATTAACCAATGATATCACAGTGTCGTTCAGTATACATTTTAGATAATATTTAACAATAATTCTTACATCTAGCATAACTAACAAGTACAATGCGGCACACAATTAATCTTGCATATCAGCAATAAAAATAGACAAACAAAGAGCTAGACGGACAAACAATATAGAAAGATAAACAAACAGGTAGACACACAGACCGATACAAACGCATGTAGGTACGTAGATAGTGTTAGTCCTGAGTACGGATAGTTCAAGGTTAACTCCCCTGGGTACGATTGCCTTGATCTTTCAGTTGTGAAAGACTGCTGCCAAAGTAAGGATCAGAATGTTAGGGATTTGCAAAAAATAGACTTCAGGGCCATGGTACAATAAAGCAAGATAAAAAAAGAGCTCAGACAGTATCGTTGGAATGTGTTCGGATTATGAGTAGTGAACGCATCAGAAATCTGATCAAATATAAGCTGTCTCTCTGAATATACCCAACATCAGTTTATCCGGTGTTTTTTTTTGGGGGGGTTGGAAAAAAAGAATAAAGGTCACTGACAATGAAATACCATTGGTAACTGAAGAAAAGCATGATTCGTAAGTAAGGATACAGGAAAACGAATGTTTTTTTTTTGCGGTACAAAGAAACAATGCAAAGAGAAACAGAAGGGAAAGAAGAGAGAACAACAGACTACAAAAAAACCCCACTGAACAACCAAAATGCGCCCGTGCATCAGTCAGATATATCCTACTTACACACGAAGGTTTCTTACGTCAAGCACGGGCTCAAATACTCCAGAAAGAAATGCAAAAATTGCGTTCGCGCGCGCGCGCGAGCACAAATACACACACACACACACACACACACACACACACACACACACACACACACACACGCATATACACACAAATAAAACATGAGTGACACTTTGTCTGTTTCTTTTTCCCACTTGAAATTTTGATCTAAATAAACACTGCCAAGTTTTATACAGGCTAATATAGGCTGCATGTTTATAATCCTCTTCCGACCTGTTTCGACTTTAACCCGTCTACGATTCTTATTGTGTGTCTTTATCTCTCATTATTATGTGATGTGTTTGTTTCTTCTTATCTATCCCGCTTTAACTTGTGCATCTTCTTGTAGAGCCAGCCATTCATAGACCACACTAAAGATATTCCTATACGGCTACAAAATATAATTATGTTCATTTAAATCTTTTAGTCAATTGAGACCTTGCGCATAAACGATAAGATCTCTTACCATTGGAAGCCAAGAATTACATTAGTGCAATGGTGCCGAATGCACTCTTCGAGACGTTTAGCGTGCAAAATTAATGTAATTCTTACGATGGGCTAGAGATCCTATCGTTAATGCACAACGGTATATGGCAAAATGATTCTGTATGTGAACATCGACAAGGCGCCATTTGTTGAATCTGTGCCTGACGTTTTTGGTAAGGTCACTTGCGATTCGTCCAGCAATCTCCTTGGACTCGCTAAGGACACGCCTATCTCACAATGCACAGGTTTAGACTGACGGCATGGATCGATAATATAAACTACATTCACACAAAAGAATCCTTCATGAGTTTATGGAATATGCTTGGGAAGTATCCGGATTTGTCATCCATTTGTCCATTAGTGCATGCTTTTTTTGGCAGCCTTGTGAAAATGATGTTGTAGACATATCTTAGACATCCATTGGCGCGTGCTTTTTTGGCAGTCTTCAAAAATAAGGATGGTGTAGACAGTCAAAATATGGAATGTCTGAGTTCGTTTATGAAGACGGTGTCTGAGCTGTGACAAAAAAAAAATTCGTCTACATATTGGCTGCATATTACAATATTTCGTAGGTGATTACACATTCATTAAGTTTTTAAATGATTATCACTTGCAATGTAATGTCACATCTCTTCATTACTTTGGAGCATTGTATGCTCTTAATTGATGAAATTATTACTGTGTCAAAAAATGGCTGTAAAACCCGTACATCATTATTTTATAACATTGTTACATAGACCATTCTTCCTTAATCAACGTCATTGACGCCCACTTCCGGTGTGAGCATAATAGTAATGGGATTGCGTCATCAATTCTCGATTCTGAAAGAAAAAGAAGCCACAGCCAATGAAAGCCAATATAACTGACTCTATCAGCCAATTATATTCCGCTCACAGTGAAAAAGTGGAAAGCTGAATGTAATGATTGCTGGAGTTGTAGCGTGCGATGCTCTATGTGGAGTATAACAGTTTATGAAGTTCGAGGTCGAAGGTTCTGCTCTCCCTGCGCTGTCTTGATTTGTTTCTCTTTCTCAGTCTCTCTTTGTCGATCTCTCTCTCTCCTCTCTCTTTCTGGCCGCATCTTCTTTCTTTCTTTCTTTCTTTCTTTCTTTCTTTCTTTCTTTCTTTCTTTCTTTCTATATCTATCTGCCTGCCTTCCTGTCTATCTGTCTGTCTGTCTATCTGTTTGTCTGTCTGTCTGTCTGTCTGTCTCTCTCCCCCCCCCCCCCNTCTCTCTCTCTCTCTCTCTCTCTCTCTCTCTCTCTCTCCCTCTCTGTCCTTGTTACGCCCTCAACAGACACAGCGCTAGAAGAGCTCCAGTGGAAATGTCACGGACAAGCGAGACTGTAATAATATAAACACACACGATTACTGTAATTACGTGATTGTGAGCAATTTGCCACGGAGGAATGAAATTGTAACCAGGAGGAAAAAATGATAACTGAAACAACAGTGGTTCTGTTTGACAGTGTTTACAATAGGAACTATTGAATTGAATGAGTGTATAATATATATAATATAGAGTCTGGTCTGATATAGATTTTCTAGACTTGCTGATATTTATTTTGAAGACCGAAATGAGGAAATATTTGTCATCATTATATGACATGTAGTGAAGGGATCATTTTAAAAAATGTGGAATCTCGATATTACGTAATCGGATAATAAGTATACATTGTTATAAAGTATGAATTTTACATGCACCTGTTTAGTATTAGTCTAAGATTTTATGATTCAGGTGGATTTTGATATTAAGTATATCTCATTAATAAGAATATTTTTTTCCATGCACCAAGGACATACTTGTTATCGAAGTTACACTGTGTAATATAATATAGAATTGTATCGTTTTATATAGATTTAATAGACTTGCTGATATTTATTTTGAAGATTAAAAATACAAGATATTTATCATCATCATATTTCGTGTAATCAGAAGATCAATTTAAACACAAGAATTGAAATAGAAATTATGACGAAAGAGCACAGGAGAAAATGATTTTACAACATTTGCTTATACAAGATGTTGCGAAAAACTAACACAGGTATATTTATACACTAATCGGATTTAAAGTATTATGAAAACGTCATCGTGATTTTGAAACAGATCAGATCTAAATATGTTGTTAGGCCAAACATTTTGAAACGCACAGTTGTAAGCTGGAGGTCAAATAATATAACATAGGAGCCAATGAAAGTCTTTGCTGAAGCCCCGGTGGCCCAGGCAGATGGTCGGCGTGTGCAGGTGGTCTGTATACACAGGTGGTCAGTATACATAGGTGGTCGGCATGTACAGGTGGTCGTTAGATCAGACTGTACGGCGTCTTATAGTTTCGCCGAATTGGTGGGTTCGATTTCCACTGTGGTCATGTTGTAAGAGCTTAGAAAAGCATTTCATTAACATGTTTCTTATTTCACTCGTCAGAGAAATGGTTGATCAGCTCTAGGCATTGAAAGATATTGTCAGAATGTTATTGATCATCGCCTGTAAGTGGCAGAGGCACTGTTTGTTTCTGACGGGGCTGAGATTATCTTTCAGTGAGCTGGCCTCCTGCAGTGATAATATTGTGATATCGCATGGATAAGAAGAGCTTAAAACTTAATTACTGCAGTAGACACCGCTGTATCGCAATTCCCGTTTAATTGCAGCGTTTTCCACATAGCAAAATGATATAATTATTTCAACATAAAGGTCACTGGGTAATCGCAACTTTGTGTAATCGTTTTTTTTTTCCATACTCCCAATGAGTTTTGACTAGGTGGAATAGACTGTATTATTTTTGGTAATCGACATTTACTTGTAATAACATGCCTCAATTAAAGATTTCTGCTGAAATGTACGCGTATATATTACCGATGTATGATACAGTGTGAGATCGAATAGAGAGCTTATCATCAGCTCATATCATGTAATATTTCGATGCTCTTCGAATGATCATACCGGTTAGTAACCGATATAATATGTGAAAACCCTTTCCTGACTGCGACATGAAGGTCATTAGTACAGTATGTGGAGACATTGTTGCTAGCAATTAACAATGGTCATCGACTTGACCCATTAATACCTGCCAGTTGCATGAACGATGTCCTCTGTTCTAGCTAATACTACATAATACAGTACAAGTAAAATGAAAAACAAAATGAAAATACTTTATTTACCACATGGGGAAATTGTATTACAATGTCATACATTGTTATACATCTCATTTAAATTACAAACACATATAACAATGTACATCATACATGTAAATACATAATATTACAAATGAAATACATAACAAAGTCATTGCTGGTCACCAGCGGTGCAGCGCCCTAGTCGATCCCCCTCCCTCTCCAGCTCTAAAGCCAGGTACTCATCGACATCTAAGTCGAGTGAGGATACGGAAGTGAAGTATCTTTCCCAAGGACACTACAACGTAAACCGCCTAGCTCGCGAGTCAAACACATAAACCCTAGACTTGAAAGCCTTCAGTTTTTGAGTACGACTCGCAAACCGCACGGCCACGCTGCCTCCCGTATAGTGAAGACAGAATTTAGATCCGAGACCGCGTCTACCAGAATAGCAATACCTTTATTAACTCAGGCAGCTCGACCTGATCACGCGCTGGATATGACAAGACCTTTCACTGGCTGCAAGACATACACACATACTAGGGTGGAACTTCGATTGTGCGTATGTGTATACATGCTGAATGCAAGAGCTATGCTTTGAAAATGATTAATCCCTTTGCCTGTCTTTGGCATTCGATAACTACGCAAGGCTGGTTAAGTCTTTATCCTATTCAGGTCAAGTACATCGACTAATCGATTATTCCCCCTTGCTTCTCTCTGACTTCCGGCGAGCATATAGGGATGATTAGCTCCTTTGTCTAGTATCGTCTTGTAATCTCCCTGGCCAGTCACTTGTACGACAGTCTCGTGATCGTTGATAAAACTTCAGAACCAGTGCGTATGTCTCAGCTGAGAGAACATCAAGATGCATAGTTTTCATTTCAGCAAACTATTTAGAAAAAAAATATATAAATGGAATTGTCCTCGCTAGGCCCAGCATCGAGATAAGCCCATCTCATGTCAAGTACGAAGTCACTCCATTCATTTATTTAGTAAACTACGTCACCAGTGGCACTACATTCTCATGGGGGTCATAATATCGTGGCGAAGAGAGATTACACACACTGTCTTTACATTAATATTATATGATTACCTGAGGTAATAGTATTCAAGGGCATCGTAGCTAACTCCCAGTGTTTAAAAATAAACGTGAAGCGCTGATAAAATCTATGGTAATGAATCAAAATAGTGCTTTATTCATACACTGATAAATGAGTAATGAATCCTCATCAGTGTTTCTGTTTGACGAACTGATCTCAGTCTCGGTAAAGACCGACGCACTCATTGCCCCGGCGAAGCCTCGCAAAGAGTGCTTCGGTCTAAACTTCAGTTAGGATCAGTCCACCAAACAAAACCACTGACGAGGATTCACTGTCTTGCGTTACTAAGTATGTTTTATGAATAATCTCCCCCGCGCCAGTCACTAGGCCAATCGAGCCGGATCATCGACGACAAAACCTGAAAAATATTGGTCCTTGTCGTAACAATAGCTCGTTAGAGGAGATTAAGAGACGCGAAGTGTCGTGCGTAGCTAAGTTTTATGACTGAACATCCCCTCTTCTCCACAGACTCGTATGAACATATTTTATTAGCAACGGCGTAGCCTCAGATGTTTTTCACATACAGAAACGCTTAGTGTCATGGGTACATGCCCCACAACCTCATGAACTACTCTCTCAGGTATTACACATGCACGGTCAGCCGGGTGTCGCAAACCACAACTTCAGCAATCATTACATCCACTTTCAACCCGTCCATTGTCAAGGGAATATGATTGGCTGATATGGTCTGTTAGACTGACATTTATTGGCGGATGCATCATTTACATGTGGATCGGATCTTTTACTCCCTTGGAGTTAACTAGTCAAAATGGTCTGAGACGCCGAATATTTTGCAGCCTGTGCGAGAATTCCGGACACGCCAGGTAATGCTCAAGTCTCAATTCTCCTGTATTCTGTGGTAGATCATAACTGGGAAATGCAACTTTATTGCTTTTATGTCAAATATTTTTACGGGTAAATCCATGTCCACGGAAAATGACTGCCATAAAAGGCTTTTAAAATGTCGATGTTTTAGTTTTTGTCAGGAACTAATGAAATCCATGGAATGATTCCTGTCTGTATGATATGGGTGCTGTGAATGACAGACAGACAGGACAAAGTTCAGCTCAGTTCGTTTATCTTATTGGCATTCTTCGTATATTCGCTTCTTCCACCTAATCACAAACGAGTTTGGATGTCAAAACTTTGGCATTCTATGTGTATAAATTTCATTGCATACCCACAAGTTATTTGAACTGCAAATCTTTGCACACTTCAGAGGGGATGCAATTAAGCGGAAATAACTGTATTTGTCTTAAAAGCCGCTCAGAGGTTTCTTGTGAGAGCCTTTGCAAAATATCAAGTATGCATTAGTCTGGATACGAGATGTCTGTGTCTTGACGTAAAGGCGACTACTTAGTGCAAAAAGGTAAAGCCTGCATTGATGCAAGACACTTTGAGTTGGGGTTACGAAAATGCTGCAATGATGTGAAATTTGTTTTGGAATTGTGTGTTTGCAGTTTTTTTGTCTATCTACTTTATCATACTATAAAAGCTAGGGGGACGCATTCATGTAATGCCTCTGCATTTCATTGCAAAACCTCATACACCCACGAACTTTCACAAACCCCTTTTTTCATTAATGCGTGGCGGAATTTTTGGTTTTTAAAGAAAAGCTTTATTCAGATATTCTAATTATTATTTGTAATGCTTCGTGTAACCGCCAGGTGTTGTTTTGATTTGGCCAAAACAGAAGGTGAAGTCACTTGTCTTGGTCAGAGTTCATGGGTCAAAGGCAGCGCTGCGCGTTGTTGTTTGTTGTCTGTGAGTATGTGCTGCGCATTAGAATTGGTTGCATAGGCATGGCAAGCCCCTTCGAAGAATGGGTGTTGTCACTAATTTATGTATTGGACAGCATTACATAGTGGGATTGTGTGGATCTCTTGTGACCGCTGTCAATTAGGTATTAACTGATTCACCTAAACAAAGACTGTACTGTGTTGGTTACAGATAAAAATGACGTCTTTCTCTGATACGCTATCTTTTATCTGATACTTGAATATTTTGAATGGATTAACACAGTAGTGTTTTTATAGACAAGTGCTGTCAACGTTGGATGTTGTCGGCGTAAATCTGTGTGCTTACTAAAGTAACATGTGTGTGTCGGGTGAAAAGGAGTTGCTTATGATTATGTATGTGTCCTGCATACATGTTTACTTTGGGTGGTGATGGGGAATGGAGGGAGGTGCGGAAGAGGCTGCGGAGGGACGCTAGAAACTGTTGTGCCTCTGCCCTTAAGCGAAGTTACAGAAGCCTAATCCAATTTCCCTCTTTGAGCCAGTAAACTGTTTTCTCTACTGTCACTTACAAAAAATTCCACAATCTCTAAGTCTTCTTTAATTATTTGCAGAATTCAATAAGCTTATTAAAACTGATGGTCAAAATATAGATCTTGCAGTTCGTTTTCGAGTTGCGAACCGATATATCGAATGAAAGATGTAAACAAGCTAATCAGTTTCCTTAACGATAAGTGCTCCGCAGAGAAGGCCACACCGAAACCGAAGGGAATGACCCAAACTTCAGGTTTAATTTACAAAATCAGGAGAGAATGTAAAATAATTCGCAGGTAGGTTCACAAATCTTGGGCCCATCCTTCACATATACATATATATATTCTCCATTACTGTCTTCTTAAGGCATGTAACAGCATGTTATTTTCAGCCAATTAGAAGTCTGTAACCTTAATCAAAATTGTGCTGAATATATTGCCCAAAGAAGCTGTTAGTAACCGCATTTGCTCTGAGGTAAAGCACTGTTGGTGGTTGGACACTCTTCTCCTCCCCTCTACCAAAATCTCTTCCCCGGGGACGTACAAACACACACGCAAACAGAGGGAAAGGAAATCGGGCACCGGGGCCTGTCCCCGTAACCGTATTTTGGAGAGTGAGTGAGTGAGATTTTATTGATTGATTAAGTGATCGATTGATTTATTGAAGAGTGTTTTATCACTAGAAAGTGACTAGCTGCTATGCCCTATCGATTTTTGTATTGTTTTGTATTTGCTCACATTTTTTGTTTTTTATTTCAAGCATAAAACGTTTGTATTTGGTTATAAGCAGTCAGGAGAGACCAGAGCGCGCAAGCGAGCGTGAGAGAGAGAGAGAGAGAGAGAGAGAGAGAGAGAGAGAGAGAGAGAGAGAGATTTGTTGGGCTTACTGGATGGTTTATGAAATTTGTTTAGATAAATTTATCGGTCGAAGTCCAGGGATAGTGTGCCATCCATTCAACATTTTCGATCACTTTGTAGTGTGCATGCCCATGCTGAGAGAGAGAGAGAGAGAGAGAGAGAGAGAGAGAGAGAGAGAGAGAGAGAGAGAGAATGAGGGACATAGAAGAGAGAGAGAGAACAAAAAAAGAGAGAGATATGAGGATGATGGTGATGAAGGAATGAAAAGAAAACAAATAACAATCTTCACATCTCGAGAAATTTGTCTGCTCCAAAACGAATGCATTGTTTACATGTAATGTATTTGCCATGTTTGTCAGGGTATGTTTTTTGTTGACATAATGTACCCTGGTATGCACACACAGTAAACATCCATTTTTTGGATTGAAATGAAAACATCCGCTTTCTTAATGTTGACAGCGACACACTCAGACAATCGTATAGAAACTTCCTCAGACCTGCCCCACTGGTGTCATACAGAAGAATGCAGCGTAACGGCTGGTGACCCATTGAAATGACCCACGCACTTGATACTTTATCTTATTTGCTAAGCAGTGTTTTGGTTACATTTCAT
This sequence comes from Ellobium chinense, assembly GCA_033807755.1. Lineage (NCBI taxonomy): Eukaryota > Metazoa > Mollusca > Gastropoda > Ellobiida > Ellobiidae > Ellobium > Ellobium chinense. Next base: position 309,620 of record JAWQUT010000282.1, read on the forward strand.
ACATCAAGAAGGTCCATGTCACAACAGAAAGAAGCAGTCATATCACAGACAGAAGGAAATGACAAAATTTTTACCAGTAAATGACCTGTTGTGATGGATTTTTGGTATCGTCATAGTCAAAGATAGATTGCCTGCAAACAGACAGGCAGTTTGCAAACTGAGCTATCGTTGTGCTTGCTACGACCCAATACATTCACCAAATGTCACAAAGTGTATCAAAACGTCATTGCTTAAAAAAAACAAAACTCGGAGCAAAGCGTATCTGTTTCCTTGTCTGTCTGTTTGCCTGCTATTTGCTTGGTCATCATCAGCAGCTGTGTGTTTTACTTAACTGTGTTTGGTAACCTGACCACCGCTCCTATGTTACCAATCTTACTGTTAACTAGTTCAGTCTGCTGTTGTCTCATCTCGCACCTTGTGTCCCTGTTACAGTCGATTCCGTGTAACTGCAGTCTGTATATTCGTAACTTTCTTGTAATCACAATATTTCTTGCTTAACGAAATGTTACACATCTTTCTAAAAGCCACTGGATAATCGCAAGTTTTTCCGTGCTCTCGAGGAGTTGGATTCAGCGTAGTTGACCGTACAATGTACCGCCTTACTCCACCTTGTTTATCTTTGGTATGAGCGCTGTCAGGTCTGTTGTTGTTCTTTTTTGCGCACTATGTAGTACAGTATGTACTTTCACCACACTGCCCGGTACCGTTCTAGCCACTTACTACTTCAGATGTTTTCTGACAGACCTTGGTGACCTTCACACCATCTTCCCCACCCTTCCCACTTATATTAGATCTGCATGTTTACTTATCTTTAGGTCGTTTTGTTAGTTAATTCTCAGTTATATTCTGTGAGATCTAGCTGTTTTGTAATCTTGTACATAGTTTTTTGGCCCAAAATGTGAAAAAGTCAAAAAGTATATTTTCCTCCGTTACTATAATGAGGTTCAGTCGATCAAAAATTAATCCCCCTCTCCACACATTCACATACAAGAGCACAGATCTCGCTCATCATAATATTTTTTTTCTCTCCATATCTATGACTGTCACTGTATATTTTTATATGTGAACTCATAGCTTTCTTTTGTTGTATAGTTAGATAACTCATGCCCCTTATCCCAGCTGGTCACGGCATTACCAGTAAATTATCATAAATATTCAAACGTGTCCAAAGTCGTACAGTTTTTGAAAACAAACGACGAAAAAGTGCTGGAAGCAGCCAGTAACTTAGCATTAATCGTTATGAAAAATGTGAAGTAACTTCAGGCATAATCTACTGAAAGTAAATAATGGTTCTGCCAAGGCTTGACACAAAACTTTTGAAACATATATGATGAATTAATTTTATAAATTAATCAGCGTGTCGTGATTGAGCACTTTCATAAGACTGACATAGGCGTAATTTACTGTTAGAGACTGTGGTGCTCATATTACACTGCAAATCTAATTCCTTATGTATTGTGGTTTACATCCGCCAGTATATGATATAATAATGTTGATGCTTTATATTAACAGTTAATTTCATTAATATTGTTTGGATGCTCATTTTTTTTTCTCATACAGCTTTAGCAAATAAAGTTTCTTGTATCTTATATCATATTTGTACCTTGTATCTTGTATATTGTATATTATTGTATCTTGTTTATTGTATCTTGTGTTTTGTATCTTGTATATTGTATCATGGTACATATATTGTATCCTGTATATTGTATCTTGGTACATATTATATTGTATCCTGTATATTGTATCTTGGATCAAGTCTCAGTTACGTCCATGCGACACTGTTTCACCGCATCGCCTTTTCCCCCATCCCTGGCTAGTTTGTTTACAAAAAAAACCATCCTTCCCTACCATCGCCATCCCCATCCGTTACATCAGAGTGAGTCTGTACGTTTGTCCGTGCAGTTTACCATTAGACAACGACACAGAAATAAGCACGTGCATTAAAAGGGACGTTACGGAAGGGCAAACGTTGTCGTTAGCACGTAGGTAGACTGATAATCAGGGGAGGGCCTGTGTTAACGAGATGCTGACGCAAATCCCTGCTGATTGGAACGGAAATTTATAGGGTTCTGAGACAAATTTTTATCTCTTGCTGAAAGGATAAGCAATGGTTAGGTATGTAGAGGCAAGGGAAGCAAGAGGAATGCAGGAATAAAATGGAGTAACTTGAAACGCCAGATGATTCGGTTTTGTGTATGTCCTCGTAATGACAGTTCGCTTCGTACTTCGTATCTCCACAAGGACATGGGGATATAGATATGTACGAGGAAAGATGGATAATTAAGAGGCGATAATTGCGGGAAAAAAGAGTCCAGGAATAATTTATGTAGAATTGAAGATTAATCGTAGGCATCTGAAAAGAAAGTGGGTGTCTTTACCATACCAAGATGCGATCAAATGAACACAAGGATGTAGAATAATAATATACCTGTACAGTGAAAAATAAAACGCTCATAGTACAACAGTAGTCGCTGACTGGTATCCCGACGCTCGGGAGAAGGGAAAAACAGGATCTAAGCCGAAGCGGAATCTTAGCCAAAGGAATTCAACTGTACAAAAGGGAGGTTGATAAAGATATTAAAAATGCATCGTAAATATTTATGCCGTCGTTGATCAACGAGTATGCCTCAGGTGGAAAGAACTAAAACTCAGCGTACAGAATGGAAATTGGTACAGAAATTAAAAAAAAAATCATCGTAAATAATATTCTATTATTGATCAAAGAGTTTACTGAGAGTATAAGAGAGAGTATAAGGAACCATGACTGTGCGGTAGGCAGTAGGTCAGTTATGATATTTATGTCCCCTCCAATCGAAATGAGTCACATGTCGCACAGGCCTATTTTGCGCTAGGGGCTCCGAAAGATGAAAACCCCCTTCCAGGTCACTTTTCTGTTTATGCTGTGATCTTGTTCACTGATGTTTTATCGATGCTGGGAAATACAGATTTGATAAAAATTTTGTGTTTAAATATTTTATTTCATTTTTTTTTTTTTTTATGCAAGAGGGGTCTGGCACTCAGTAAATTTAGAAATTAGTTTACTGATGATATGGTTTGGCACCGACCCGCCGATACGATCCGAAGAGCACGTGCTAGTTCATGGAAATGACAATGTCGTAGAGAGTTAGATCAGTCACTTCCTGCAACAACTTTGAAACTAATGAAGAAATCAGATACCTTTTAGTTCGACGAGAATTACGAAACTAAAGGAAATCAGGATGGAAAAAGTGCCAGAAGGAAGACGTGGAAATGGCTTTATTTTATCATTATAGTGATATTATTGTATCATACTGGCGCGGCGCTCAAGGGTGACATTAGAAACGGAACAATGCATAATGAATCAGGAAGTAACAATACAATTTCAGTGAGGCTGTCATTTTCTGTCAGGAAATCTGATTGGCTGGTTCGGTCTGAAACGCTGGCGTCTGTTGGTGGATAGGTGTCTTACTTCCGGGTTAATTAAGAGGACAATTTCCGAGAGTAGATGCTCCAAAATACAAGGAAATCTAAAGAGGTTCTGATTGGCTGTGACATGTGAGACACTGACGTTCAGTAATTGACATAGGTCTCTTTTTTTTGGGGGGGGGGGTATTTTCNTTGGGGGGGGGGGTATTTATGTATTACTTTCATTACAGAATTATAGTGGACATGACATCAATGCGAAATACTAGTGCTCTTTATATCTTACTCTGTGGCATAATTCTTACGTTATTTAACGCATTGTAGTGACCTTGGGAAACTTCCAAAACATTAGTAGTGTTCCCTGCAGTTAGCGCATAATTATGTTAACTAATGTATGAATACGGCCACTGGTGTCTTTCTTTCTTTCTTTCTTTCTTTCTTTCTTTCTTTCTTTCTTTCTTTCTTTCTTCTTTCTTTCTTTCTTTCTTTCTTTCTTTCTTTCTTTCTTTCTTTTCCTGTAATCCCCGACCTCCATACCTTTTCTCCATTTGTCCTTCATTCTTGCTCCCCCTTCCAAGTTATGTTCAAAGTGTTTTGCATCTTCCTCATTCCTGATGTATGCAAGGGCAACTATATACCCTGGCCTTCCGAGCTCCCTTGAGAAGACCCATCTCTCGTTGACCGCATATTATCATCCTGTGATTGCAAGACAGTCGTATCCTAGACACAAAATCAGCAGTACATATCATTATCACTTTATTGCTCTGAGGTTATGATACCGTCGGACCACTTACCAGCTGGTTCGCCCTCAGGGCAACATGGGCAACTCCTGCTTCATCTGTGCGCGCAGTTACCTCCCTTGTCTTTGCTTAAAAGTAATGAATCCCCCCAGGTCATCAAGGCTGTAATAGCGGGTTGAACTGCTGTATTGCGAGCCTTGCTAATTAGTAAGAAACTCACTGGATATGAGTAATATTATTCGAGCCACATGCCACAATAAATAGAAAGCTAAAGATTCGTCCAGTTTGAAGAAAAGAGAAGCGACACGACAGGACATATTATCACCAATTTGAATTCAGTCGCTGGCTTTACATCGGAGAGTTAATTTTCTGAGTTTTTACAAGTAAAGATTTGTTACTGCATAGAAACTTTGCATACCGCTAGTTTGCTGTCCATCTGATGGTTTATGCTAAAATAAAACAATAGTGTGATTGCGTCATTAAATGTCGCTTCCGAAAGTAGAAGATGTACCAACCAGTTGTAGCCACTGTTACAGAACATATCAGCCAATCATATTCCTCTGACAATGGATAAATAGAAACCGAAAGTAATGATTGCCGGATTTGTGGCTTGCGATGCCCGGATGACCACAGAGAGTGGTCTGTTGGTTATGTTTGACTTCCTCTAGTGCTACGTGGCGCTTTCCAGAGATCGAAAAAAGTGTTATTGATAATGGTTCACAAAATGTAGTCTCACCACAGATACTGTATTAAATACTATGTATATTACATGTTGCTTAGTACAGAGGTGAATCCGCGGGTGCATAGACTTAGTACGGTCGAGTAATTAATTAATTCACCTGACCTGACCCCTCCCTGCCCACGACATCGCCGGCGGCTGACAGCTGTTAACGTCATCCGGGTCATGACTAAGGTACCTTTGTGTATTAATGTCCTTCATGGCTGTAGGGCAGTGTAAGGGGCAGAGGAGTACGGGGAAGGCTGTGAGAGACGGG
>JAWQUT010000282.1:314770-327415 GCA_033807755.1 Ellobium chinense
GGGGGGGGAAGGGGATGTACGATGATCGCCTAACCGACTGCAGGTGATCTCAAGGGCGTTTATGTTTGTGTTAGGTTAGATTTTTATGTCCCATTTTCAACATATTTTTTGACTATACTGGAGTCGAAGCAGTCTGCGTCTCAGTGAATGCCCCTTAAACACCGCGAAATATAGGTAAGGAGAAACATGCCGGTACCAGGATTTTAACCCATGATCTTTCAGCACCAAGAGACCAACGCTCTATCACTCGGTCTTGGCCACCCTGCCAGCGTTGTCAGGAACAGCTTCATTATAGACATAATAATTTGCTGATATTGTTGTACAACACGGTTCTCTAAATACGAACATCACAGACTTACACTGCAGGGGGCCAGTTCATAATTGAAAGTTTTTGAGGTGCTTTAAGTCCATTAACACAGTTTGATATAGAGGGTAAGGGAGTGGGAATCAGTGGCCGTATGCGTAATCCTAACGTTAGTTAACGCATTGCGGTAAGCACGGGGAACTCCTGATGTTCACCGTGTTAACGCGGTGCGTTAATTAACGTATAGATTCTGCATGCGGTCATAGATAGAGCTTTGCAACGAGTTAGCAGGTTTTTCGAGTACATGGGGGAAGTGATCGTGACGTTCTGTTGATTGAGGCGTTTACTGGACGAGGCCACGAACTCGTGGTTTATGTGGGAACACTCGTCCGGTGATGTGACATTATTGAGGGTCAGTTTCATACTTGGCCTCTGAGCCCTAAGGGTAGACCACATTTCCGATTATAAAACGAGCTATGCGGAGGATCGTGAAAATAGTAATAGGCTGATCTAGTAATAGTATGTCCGCCATTTTACCGGTTGATTAGAAGGAAGGGCACGAGTTTTTGATAACGTCACGCTCATTCCATGTTTATCTAGGTCATTATTTTGATGATATGAGTTGTTCATATTAATATGATCCTCCATTTATCTTCTTTTTTCCTATTTAAACAAATGTAGGGTTTTGATTCCTTTTTTTATCGTAGTTTTACAAGCTAAACCCCATCTGCCTCATTGTTTTGCTTTGTGCAACAGGTTGAGAGCGCTAAATTTCCCCAAACCTCAAACACCGACCGAGGCAAATGTGGAACGAGAGTGACGATATAGTATCTTTGTGCCCACTGTGTTGCCATGAATGACGTCATGTGTTTGTATACTCTCTTGTAGAGCATTCCAGTTTTGCACAAAGCTCTGCATTGAACTCTTCTTGAACCAGGGATTCAAGCAAATTTCCTAGGCAGTATTCCAGGACACACCCGCTTACAGCCTGGTTTAGAAATAAGGAGCAGGTTTAAGGGTAGATTTAAGGAAGAAAACACAAACTTGGGATGGTCTCTAGATGTCGTCATTGTCCAGGAACTCTCAATATGTGTTTTCTCTTTTCTTATCCTGTCCCTAACCCTACCACTAAACCAAGCTGTAGGCGGCAGTGAAATATTGTCCATAAAGGAGGGGAAACTTCTAGTGTCAAGAAGCCAGATAAGTGTAGTACAAGATGTCAGGCAGTCACAGGATTGCTTTGAGTTAAGATGTAGAATTATGCATGATTTAAGAGCAGTATCATGGGGTTCTCCCAACGGCCTAAACCGATGATTAGGGGTAGGAGCCGAACGCTGCAAATCCGCGAGATTTCGGAAACAAAAAAGAAGAAAAGCTGACACACCCCGAATTTACGCATGCTGATTGGCGGAAGGAATAGTGTGCCGTGTGCATATTAACCATCTGTTAAATATGGGACGGGGTTCTCCTGCTTACTATTTTATGCCCGCCAATGTTTGATTACGGTGGGCTCTGTTCCTCCCTAGCTGCAGCTCCTGGGCTAACCCCGAGGGCCGAGACCGCCCAACCGTATTAGAAATAAATAGAGAAAAACGAGGTAAGAGTCCACCATTAAGAGAGAAGAGGATGAAGGAGCCTTAAATGAAAACAAACAAAAATGTTTATTTTTGTAAGAAGGAATGAATCTAGGTATATATTTTATTTTTCAAGAAAATATGTGTCCAACAGTAAACAAGTTCTTAAACCACTGTCGTGTTTTTGAGTACTCCATCCCAATCAGCTCACACACACGCCTGCCTGGGAGAGATAACACTGACCCATATTCAGAACGTAAACACACAGCAAGTGAGAAGAGATAGAGAAACTATTTTTTTTTTTATATCATCTGAATAATACGAACTGACTGCGGCATCACAGTTAAAGCTGCGCCTTCCGATCGTTAGGATCAAGATGTTTTACCCGTGATATTTGGAAAAGTAGATCCGAGGTGTAGCGTGCTATTGAATTCAAATGACTGAAGTGTACCATCATACCTGCCCGCTCCATCTGTACTCGAGCGGGTTTGTGATCGTTTCTGTCACTCTCACTTCTTTCCTCCCCCTTACTTCTTCTCCATCTCCTCACCACCACCACCACCACCACCACCACCACCGCCACAGCCAGCACCATCACTACTAGCACCATCATTATCTTTATCATAAACAGTTCTTTCCTTTTGGCAGCTACATTTTATCCTCCTGATTCTTGTTCGCATTCCTATCTTCGTAACAGAAGCTGTTATTTTTTTTAAGATAGGAAGAAGCATTAAGTCATCAGAACGGTATGACATTCAGTCGACTCAGCTTAATTGCAATGTGGATAATCGCAACATCCGCTTAATTGTTACTGTGTCTATTTAATAAAATGCTGTATTTGCATATAAAGGTCACTGGATAATCGCAACTCCTTTTAACTGGTAATTTTTTTCAAGGTCCTAAGAAGTTGATATCAAGCGCAATGGACTTTACTTGTAATTTTCACTTCTTGTAAGGGGGTTGAGGGGGAGAAGGAATCGTGACCTTCTGTCCTTTTAAGGTCTCATTTTTCTGTCATTTTATGCATAGATTAAAATACTTCAAAGAAACCACATCGGGTCAAAAGACAGGAACTAGATACTTACGGCCTTTTCTCAGGGAGTGCATAAACTGTGCTAGACCTACTTACCTTATAGCTGGAAGGCGACATTATGCAAAAATCACACATACTTTATGTAAATGAGCGTATAATTATGCGCGCTATTTTCCCTTGATCGTAATGGCTCATAAATTAATTGCGCACATTATGGATATAAAAGTTTTCTTCACCTCCTCCCCCTTTTGCACGCATCCCTTTTCAAGGACGAACCAAATATTCTTCTGTTCTTTTAGTAAATCACACATTTATTCTTTCTTCTCATCTGTTCTCTCCATCATCTGCCCCTTCACATCTCCACAGGATAAAGAGGATCCCATAAGTCCCATGTGGCTCCAGGATGTGATCCAGAAAAGTCGATTTCATTGGCTTGTGGTCGTCAGATGCTGATTATGTTCGTAACTATTAAAAACATAATACGATTCAAAATAACGAACGCTATTGCGCAATCTGTCTATTAAGACGCCTTTTGTAACTTTTTCGGCTAAATTCTTGTGCTATATCGCGTCGTTCTCGATGTCATAAATTTGAGCTTCATCTATCTATCTATCTATCTATCTATCTATCTATCTATCTATCTATCTATCTGTCTATCTGTCTGTCTGTCTGTCTGTCTGTCTGTCTGTCTGTCTATGCCTGTCTGCCTGCCTGCCTGCCTGTCTGTCTGTCTGCCTGCCTGCCTGTCTGTCTGTCTGTCTGTCTGTCTGTCTGTCTGTCTGCCTGCCTGTCTGTCTGTCTGTCTGTCTGTCTGTCTGTCTACCTACCTACCTACCTACCTACCTACCTAGTAATCTCAATTTTGGCGGATCCGGGATTTCCGATCCCTTCTGGTACTCACTCACCCACCCCTCTCTCCTTATCTTTTATTAGTCACCCGGACCAATCACAGGACTGAATGATTCAAATCCGCCTTCAAGATTCAAACTGATCCCATCCAAACAGTGGATCAGTGTCTGCCACATAAAAGAATCTTCATAGCGATGCACGTCTGTCGAGATAGTTATAAAGTGGTCTAAGTCATTCAATCAGCCAAAAAAACTTTTTTTTTTTAAAACTCATCAAGTGCCGTTGAAAAGCTTTGTAATGATCTGAGCCCATCTTCAAACTGAAAAAAAGGATCCTGAGCCTTTTCCCTGACTCACAACCGCACTGTGTGAGCAGGATTTGTCTTTTTTTTTTTTCTTGAAGGGAGTTGGGGGGGGNGGGGGGGGGAATGAGGCAATAATTTGCTGTGAACTCAATGCACAGGATGAAGTCACTGTGGCCTTGCCCTAGCCTGCTGCCTGGTTTAGATCACTTGTTCTCTGACCCTTTTTTTCTGAAACCTCTCCTGGGCTAAGAGGTGCGTGAACTTTTCAAGGTCTGACATGAAACGGGTTGCCTGTCTTAAATTTGTGTTCCAGGGCTGCCCATTATCGCCCATTGTCACATGGCAATAGATTTATCGCGCAGCTCTTTGAGGTGCAGGTTTAAAACACAGCTCGCTCCTTCCCCTCCTTTTCCGATAATGTAAAATTCTGTAATGCGCTTTATCTGGGGGAAACGTATTTGTGGGTTGTTTGGAAAACTCCGAATAGGGCAGCTCGCTCCGGAGGACTATAAATATCGTCAGCCAGCCAGCCAGCCAGCCAGCCAGCCAGCCAGCCAGCCAGCCAACCAGCCAACCAACCAACCAACCAACCAACCAATCAGCTAGCTAGCTAGTTAGCCAGCCAAGCAACCAACCAACCAACCAACCAACCAACCAACCAACCAACCAACCAACCAGTCAGTCAACCAGCCAGTTAGTCAGCCAGCCAGCCAGCTGCCAACCAACCAACTAGCCAGCCAATTAACCAACCAATCAGTCAACCTCCTCTTCCTCCCTTACCCTCTTTAACGTTAACATACACGCCCCACCCGTTCAGATAAGCTAATGGCACTTCCTTATTTTATTCCTCATCTAACCCCAGTCGACCTACCCTTCCCCGCCCAGTCTGTTATTTATCCTGCCTAGACTGTTGTATTGTTTAGCGCACTGCGGTGCGACATGGGGCGTGCAAGAAAGTGGTCTGCAAGCAGTATCTTCCTCTGGTCAAGAAGTGCCCTGCAGTGCAATCACTCCACTTGTAAGTTTCCTGCCTTCCGAGTTCCTTCTTTTCAGGTCGTCCCACAGCAGCTTATTTTGACCACTCAGTCTATCTCTTCCTTCCCACAGTTATTCCCCACTCTCACTGCTGCTTCCATCCATCTCTCTCTTCTCGTCTTAAAAGGGACACAATTCTCCCTATTATAAGTTCCTAATCCAGCTCAACCACCCCCACCGCCATCCTCTATCCTCGTTTAGAGTTGCTCTCTCCCCGTGTATTTCCTCCCTCATCTCGCACGCAACCCACCATGCATTAAAACTGCTCACTTCAAGCATGCTCCTGTGTCTTCTTGCCCACCCAAGGTCACAGCGAAACCCGATATTTATTATTCCTTGCCATTAGGGGTGCGTCAACAACCCCAGCCTACGACTGTCACAATGACATGCATTATGAAATACTGCCAGCTCCGTCTAATCGAAACTGTACTGAAACACGAACATGCCGCTATTAACCGGAGAAGGCGATAATGCGAGGATGGTTGTTTTAGATTACGTGAAATATGAGCAGCTGGAAAGTGCGTCAGGATGCAGGGTCATGGGTGAACGCCATAGGCTTACAAGTTGAAGTTAAGGAACGATTTTCAGACAGAAGGAATATTAAGATTACATTGCAGTGACTTTGGCGTCTCTGCGGTATAGTGACAGAACGCTGGACATGCAAATTGATAGCTCTTGGTTCTACTCCCGACGGGGACAAGATATTGTCTAGTGATATGTTCATTCGGCCTTCTCTCTCGAAATTGCTATTTCACAGTGATAATACAAACTACCTAGTGGCACACTTTCAAGATAAAGTAATTTTGGGCTCACATTCCTCTTCCATAACAAAAAGAATATTATACATCGTATATCTTACCACCTGCGGCCGTATATATAATCCTTGCATAGATTTTCGCATTGGGGTAATAACATTACGGGCAATCTCCCAAAACATTAGAAGTGCGGTCTCCGGTTATCGCAATGCGCAAACTAATGCAAGAATTATGCATGGGGCAATCTGTTACCAGTACTTGTAACATGATCTCACGACCTCGAACCATGCAGGCAAGAAACTCACATACTGATGATTTTGATCAGCAGTGCTTTGTTTTTTACATCAAAGTTTACTCACAGGGTTGACACTGCACGAAGTTAAAAATATCACATACAGTGATCACTGAAAGTTCAGTTCTTGGGACAAAACTAAATTGTAGCATGGATCCAGGACCCCGGAAAACGCCAAAATTCCAGATATACAGAGAAGCAAGACACGTGTTTAATTTTTTGTTAAATTTACATTTGCAATGTGATTATTTGGAGATGAGCTTTGTTGATGACCACAGTGTAATGTATAGTAGAGCTCAATCTTTTGAGGTATAACTGACTAAGTCACAGTCAATATTTTGAATTTCATCTATATCTTGTCACTAACGTTCGGTGGGGCAAAAGACCGACATAAGTTCATGTTGAGAAGGAATACCGACTTTCTCATTAGTTTCAATTTGTGGAGAGCCTAAACAAGTCAGTGCAAAATTCCGAGATTGTCTCCTATTGTTGAATTACATAAGGTGGTATTTGGCAGTTTCCTAAAGCACCAGATTGAATCTAGAGGTCTAAGGTTTTGACTCAACATTCGCTAAATTAATTACATTCCAAAGATGTTAAGACTCCAAATTTCCATCAGGGTGGCAATTATCGGGGATATTGAACCCAGCGACAATTTCTTTTCTCTATAAGTATATCAGTATCATTCCCTTGTATGCTACCTTCCTGTATTGCCTTGTAGTCCTTATACCCGCAAACCCTCAGAGTAACAGCACTACTGGCCCAAGCTCCTGTTGATGATATTATTATGCGTGTGTTTAATGGCCTTGTCTATCAGAACAACCGCCCGTGTGACCAGCTGTCAGCCTGCACGAAAAAGTACGCGCATGCTATTTTACAATACATCTCAGTTCGGCGGGTAGACTGTTCCGTTCCTTCACCGGCGTAAACTCGGTGGGGCCGGAGGGAGACCCAGTGCTACTGCAAAAAAAAAAAAAAAGGAAAAAAAGGATTTAGGTTTCATAGACCACTGGTAATTAAATGAAAGTGACACCGAAATGAATCGTCTATATTTAGTTACAACTGTGAGGTAACCCCAGCTTTCAGCCAATCTAGTTGACGTAAATTTTGGACATAGCCACGTGATTATTGGTCTGTCCCTCAGATTTTATTATCATAAAAGAGTGAATTCCAGTTCTTGAACTCTTCATAATGTTACTAAATTTTAACTATTTTAAAGGAGGATTGTCTGCCTTCCCCGAGTCTTTACCTCATACCCTGCGAACAGGATTGCAAAAGAGGTTTGGGGGTGGAGGGAGAGGGAAAATATGAAAAAGATGAGAAAGCAGAAGACCCCACACCCTATTTTATCATCCCTATTATCTCCCCCTTCCCCTCCAGCCCCTTTCTTCCAAAATATCTAGACCGAAGAGTCTTTATAAGAAGTTTGTCGACTGTTCTATGGAACCTGATCTTCCTCTCTGTATGTCATCGTAAGGCCACGCCCCTGCCTGTTCGTCCAAGCAACTACCGTAACCAATTATTGCCCTCATCAATTTAAAGCTGCCTTCTCTATTTTTTCCCTCAGGCCTCCCCCCTCCCAACCTCATCAGTCTTTATTTGTTGGTTGTGTTAGCTATGACAATAATAATTATTGATCGACGTTGCATCGATTCCTCGATTCCCTGAATTGTAGATTAGAGAGTTCAGGGGCATCGACCGCCAGCCCGGTTCCAGTGGGAAGTAGTTTCGCTGTCCCCCCGCCTTCCTTCCCCCATCTTTTTTTTCAATTTTGGTGAATTTGATATTGATGTGTAGTTCATTTGTAACATTGTAGATACAGTATAGTAGATAAATACAAAATTATTTTGAATCAGACGGGCGTGGCCGAGTGGTTACGGCGTAGGATACAGACTCTGTTAGTTGCGGGATTGAGTCATGCCATAATCATGTAGTTTAAGCCTAGGAAAAGCATTTCATTCACATTTTTTCCCAGTTTAAACGTCTGTAAAATAGGCACCGGGCCGTCAGAATATTGTGACAGAATACTAGTGATCAGCGCCTATTAATGAGAGCGGTTCTTTATACTGTTGAGAATGGCGTTGAGTGATCTGGCCTGCTCGGTTTAATAATAATGTGGAGTCATGTGAAATGACATCACCTGGATATAAGACTTAAAAATCTTATTATTATTTTGAAATTTAGAATCTGGTTTTTTTTTAGTACTACTGTATTATAGTTATTATTATTGATATTGGTGTTGTTGTTATTAATATATCATAATTTATTGATTTCAGTCTTAATGCAAAATATTCTTACTGTGAACTCTCTTCATTAAACTGCGAAGACATAACTGCGCATACCTCAGCCTGGCCTGGACACACTACAGCTCGCAGTCCATGACCTTCTCTGCTCCGTTTATCGACGCTCTTGTTTGGGTAGTGACAAAGAAACTACTGCCACCTCTGCGTGTTGCCAGCTTCAACCTCCTGTTTCTCAACCTCTTGTTTTTTAACCTCTTGTTTCTCAACCTCTTATTTCTCAACTTCTTATTTCTCAACCTCTTGTTTCTCAACCTCTTGTGTTTCTCAACCTCTTGTGTTTCTCAACCTCTTGTGTTTCTCAACCTCTTTTTTCTCAACCTCTTGTTTCTCAACCTCTTGTTTCTCAACCTCTTGTTTATCAACCTCTTGTTTATCAACCTCTTGTTTCTCAACCTCTTGTTTCTCAACCTCTTGTTTCTCAACCTCTTGTGTTTCTCAACCTCTTGTGTTTCTCAACCTCTTGTGTTTCTCAACCTCTTGTTTCTCAACCTCTTTTTTCTCAACCTCTTGTTTCTCAACCTCTTATTTCTCAACCTCTTGTTTATCAACCTCTTGTTTATCGACCTCTTGTTTATCAACCTCTTGTGTTTCTCAGCCTCTTGTTTCTCAACCTCTTGTTTCTCAAAACCAGGGTCACGATGCACACAGGGTATGTGGTCATGATGCTGGACATGACGACGACGATAATGATGATGATGGTGATGTTGCTCTATTCCTGTTTCTATTTCTGGCTCTCGGATATGTATTCACTTGCTTTTCATTGTATGTCTTAAACTTGTATGGTCAGTCTTGAAAAAGTGTTTAACACGAAACGTTGACCATTTTGTTAATACATCCATTATACATTTTTCAGAAAGTTTTGTGTCAATGGACAATCATATTTAGTTTTAATGATGATGGTGATGTTGATGACAAGGAGAAGGAGGACGTTAAGAAACAAAAGATCTGGGCTAACTCCGGCGTTTTGTAGAGAATTACAGCTTCTGAATATCGTCTGTCCTGATACAGGTTACAGAAGCCTAATATAATAGTAAAAAAAAATATTTTGTCTTTAGAAACTATGTTCCATTCAGCTAGTAACTGTACAGACATTCCACATAGGCTTTGGCCTGTCTTCAAAACGTATGTGCTCAAATAAAATGCAGTTTAAACTATAGAGTTAGCACTGAACGTTTTGATGATCTGAGTTTGGTGAAAAGGGGCTGAAAAAGAATTTTTGTTGGTGGCAGCAGGCATGCACATACAATGAGCACCAGCCCTTAATAGTGTGTGTACAGGATCAATATCAAGTAGACTTAGTTTCCCATTCGCAAAAAGAAAAAGTAAAGTCACCTTAGCCGTTATCAGTCTAATCAAGTTCTTCCTCCAACATGCTCGTTGGCAGAAACTTCAGTGTTCCTTTAAAGTACCCGTCAGTTTTAAAGAGAGAGAGAGAGAGAGAGAGAGAGAGAGAGAGAGAGAGAGAGAGAGAGAGAGAGAGAGAGAGAGAGAGAGAGAGAGAGAGAGAATCGATGACATTTTGCGCGCTGCAATCAGTGTGCACTCTTGCAGTTAAGTGGACCTGTAGATACAGTATTTTCCATTTAGCATGTTCCACTGCTAGTGTACCGGGTATGGTCGATTCCGTTTAATCCTTCTCTGATTAATGGCAATTTCCGTTGAATCGAAGCACTTTTCAGACCTATTTCTGTACTTTAGATATGACATTGATTGAATAGTCCCATCGCTTTTTAATTGCAACCTCCGCTGTGCTTCCGATGAGTTTCGATTAAGCGGAAGTCTTCTATGGTAAAAATAATGATTACGCAGCAAATCATTAGATGAAGGATGTGGAATACTGTACTTTCATAACGCTGCACAAGAACGACATCTCTCTTCTGTCGCTCCTCTTCCTTCCTTCCTTCCTTCCGTCCTTCCTTCCTTCCTTCCGTCCTTCCTTCCTTCCTTCCTTCCTTCCTTCCTTCCTTCCTTTCTTCTTTCCTTCCTTCCTTCCTTCCATCCTGGAGCTGCATGAACGAATGCGGATGGCGTCAAACTCAAGATCTAAAGGTCATAGTTCGATTCCTGACCACGGTCATACTGTAAGTACCTTAGTGCGTTGGGAAAACATTTTATTGACATTTCCCTCAGTCTATACCTGTCTGTAAAATGAATACTTATCTATAGGCAATATACATTGTCAGAATGCTAGTGATCAGCATCTGTACATGGCAGCGACGCAGTAATGCCTTGGGGCGTTAAGCAAGTCATTGAATGATCTGATCTGCCAGGATATTAATAATAATAATAATAATAATAGTAATGATGTGAAGTCGTGTGAGCGGTCATTAACCTGAGTGCGAGACTCACAACCCTGCTGATAATTATTATTTATACAGTTAACATTGCTATTAGTACTATTCCTTCCTTCCTTCCGTTCTTTATTTCTTTTTCCCCTCTTAAATCCTCTATCCATCCTTGAATCCCGAGACCATAAAAAAAACTCATAGACCCTGTGTGTCCGATTCATGTGGATCACTTGTTACGACCCAATTTTTATTGAACGTTTCAAGTTTCTTACGAATACATATATGGACACTATATAAGTATCTTAGGATTCTCTAAAGCGTAACGAGGCCTTTTGTATGTTGTTGTAAAGGGCCTTTTGTAAGACGTAATGGAAATTGTAGGACAAAATGGAAATTGTAGTGTGGATTGGGAAGCAGAGTGTAACAGACTGTAACGACGACAAAAGCCGACATTTACTTTAGCCAGACGGTCAATACACCGAGTGGACTGGACATATCCTACAATTCAATGGCAATTAAAATTCCATTTAGAGATTATGGACATTGTTTTCTTAAACGGAGGAGCCGAGTCAACAAAGCATACAATGGCGTGATATATCGCACGCAGACACGCATGCGCAGACACAGCCCATAAATAATAAGTATAAAAGTATATAATGCCAACGGATATTTACGCTGAAGACAACATGTACATATACCTTGGCCAATGCGCGCGCGCGCGCGCACACACACACACACACACACACACACACACACACACACACACACACATACATACATACATATACACTAAACCCCACCTCCACTACACATACACATTATATACTTTCTCTTTGCCTCGTAGCTCTTTTCGTAATCAGTAGCGCTTACCCTTGATATCTCGAAGACCATGAAGTTGTGAGAGAATAGCCCGGATGGAAGAAAAAAGAGAACATTAAGCTCTGTAAAAAAAAACAACCTGAAATAAGCCAAAAGATGAAAGTCAGCTCATTTGCGTATACGGTATTTTGCCATAAAACGATAGACAAGGCTTCGAAGGCTGGCTGTACCAGACGGATGAAAATGAACTTGACTAATCACTAGATTAGTGAACAAATCCGCTGTTTTACGGGAAGATACCGTTGGCGTCAGAATCAGGTTTACAAGAGACGAACGGTGAAAAAAAAACAACCCAAAATCCCAGACTTTTCTCAAAGCGCCGAACCTTTTCAATTAATCAGTGGCGCATACGTTTGGGTATTTGGGACAGGATTGCTAGACTTTTTTTTCGAGCCGGAACCAAAGAGCATACAAGAAAGAGCCAAACTTTAGTCTGGAAAGGGCTGATTGGGTTAATGGTTTGACATAAGACATGAAATTTAGCACGAATTATCTACTGGATATTGGTGGGTTTAATGGTTATCATAAGCCTTATTTCACACAGTAGAATAACGTAAGATATGAGTGTTAAATGGGGAAAAAAGTTTTTGATTCGTTCTTTGATTCGTATTCATCGGACAGTTATGACAGAAGCTCGACTACTTGAAATACCGAAGAGGTTGAGAGCATTATAAGAATTTTTTTTGTAAACGAAGTTAATCAGTCTTGATTAATGTTTGTTGAAGTTAAAAAAAAATTAAAAAGAGCCAAAGAGTCAGTCGTTTGGTAGCTCAGGCCTTTTAAAGACAGCCAAATCTGGCAACCCTGATTTGGGTAACTATAACGTTACAAGAGATTAGCCATAGCCCAAATAAAAAGACAAGGAACATTACATTCTACTAAAAGAGTGCCAAAGAATGGATCTGAATAATTTGGCTTATACGGCATTTTCCCGAAAAAAACAACCGGTAGGTATGGTTTAGTTGCTGTAACTAGTTGACAGTATATGAATAGTAGAAGGTGGAAGCGAAGCACTTAGTGGCACAAGTT
>JAWQUT010000282.1:327420-346633 GCA_033807755.1 Ellobium chinense
GGGGGGGGGGGGGGGGGGGGGTGAGCGGATACAGGCAGATGTTCACACAGAGTAACATAAAGGGGAATGTGCGAGAGAGAGAGAGAGAGAGAGAGAGAGAGAGAGAGAGAGNAGAGAGAGAGAGAGAGAGAGAGAGTGGAAGAAGGAAAGAAAGTAATGTATTGGGAATCGGCCGTCAGTTGGGAACCACGTAAACATCTGTACAACACCAGACCACTGTCTTTTCCTTCTTCTTCTTCTACTTCTTCTTCTAGGCAATGAAAGATATTGTCAGAATATTGGTGATCAACGCCTGTAAATGGCAGCAGCACTGTATGCTCTCCAGGGAGCTGAGAAAGTCCTAGAGTGACCTGGCCTGCTGGAGTAATAATAATAATATGAAGTCGCATGAGCGGGCACGAACCTGGATACGAAACTCATAAACATCATTATTGTTATTATTATTATTTTATTATTATTACTTTCTCTCTGCATTTGTGATCTTGAGCACTTTCCCCTTTATAGTACTCAGTGTGAGCATATGTTTGTGTTCGCGCACTCCCCAGTTCTAGTGGACAAACAAGAAACTCATCATGCGTGTTACAAGGGGCTGTCGTCGCTTACAAAGCATTATTTATTGCTCGTTATCTTAGCGATCGTATCTGAAAACTCGGGGCAAGGAAAAAACAACATAAATCAGATTTTTTTTTTGGGTCAATATTGCTACGGATGTAGGCACACAAAGATGGTCTAGATCTAGGCAGAAACATACGCCTACACACCCACTGCGAGTGGGTTGTGTTTATTTTTGTGGAGAGAGCTTAAAGCAAAAAAAAAAAAACAAAACCAGTGCGCGTGGGGAGGGAAAGGGGTGGGGAAAAGATGGAAGGAGGGATGAAAAAGACAATAAAATGATATAGAGAAAACATATGGAAGGAGGGGTTTGAAATATAATCAAATGAGATAGAGAAAACAAAGATAATCAAATGAGATTGAGAAAACAGATGGAGGGAGGGGTAAGAAAGACAATCAAATGAAATAGAGGTGTGTGGAGAGAAATATAAAATGGAGAGAAGAAGGAACGAAAGCATAAGTGAACAGAATAATAAATTGTATGGAATACGAAGGAGTAATGAAAATAACATAGAAACCCTCACGAACTCAAACGCAAGCAGATCAGGCCAAAATTTCGAGTGTCTAAGAAGTGTCCAATGCGTGAGTTAAATTTGTTATCTGTATTATAAGAATGGACCGGGGGTGTTGCATTGCACGATATTTCCGAATGCGATAAACTCTCGAAACGGCTAGACGTAACGTTTGATTGGAACTGTCAGCATGCATGAATTCTGCCCTCCAAAGGCAGCTGACGTGTCTGCCGTTCTTCAAGATTTCAAGAAGGTTCCTGTTTGTCTTTGGTCCACATGGATGTCTTTCTGAGTCTTGACAAAAGCAGAAATGCATGTCGGCTGCAGCTCATCTGTGACTTGTTGACTTTACCTATCGATGTAGCAACATTTCCAAATGATTCTACAAAGACATAATGACGTAACAATGGTCTATTAAGGCAGTCTGGCGTAACTGCGGAGTAAGGTCGCTTGGCAATCGATAATACACCACTTTATTTTGATGTGACGTGCAGTTACGTCGCTTTGCCTGCGGTTTTATACATTAGTATACTTACATACTCTCAGACACCTCGGTTCCGCCGAGGTTAAACTCGATTTTTTAGAAATCATAAATTTGTCAGTTACGTCGGTCTTCTTTTGAAGGGCAGTATTGATATTAATGTCAGGGTGGAATAGAATTCGCTTGTTTGTTTTTTTTTTATATATAGGATAGTTGGAGGAAGAAAGAATATGAAAGGGTTAAAAGCGAAGGAAGAAGGAGGGAGGGAAGGAGAGAGAGAGAGAGAGAGAGAGAGAGAGAAAGAAAGAAGGAAGGAAGGAGGGAAAGGAAGAAAGGTAGGAAGGAAGGAAGGAAGTATTTAACATTTTCCATGTCAGTCCTGATTGTCCTGATCTCTTGTTTTACATAACAACTCCCTGCTTTCGACATGCTGATGCGTGATGGATGAGAAAAATCAGATGTATAGAAAGAGGAAATGAGAGGAAGGGGTGAAAACGATAAGATGAAAAGACAAGAGAGAGAGTTAAAGCGAGAGACAAATAGAGCGAGACCGAGAGAGAGAGAGAGAGAGAGAGAGAGAGAGAGAGAGAGAGAGAGAGAGAGAGAGNGAGAGAGAGAGAGAGAGAGAGAGCGAGCGAGATTTGGTGGGGGGCGGGGGGATAAGACAGAGGAAGAATTTTCTCTGGTGTAAATTTTGTTATTCCTGTTAGCAAGCTCAACATGCGTGAAGTTCTACAGACACCTTACAGGATTAACGATGTGTGGCTTCCATGTTGCTTCTATATTGACAGGTCAGACGGAGGTATTCGGGGAGGAGAGAGAGAGAGAGAAAGAGAGAGAGAGAGAAACAGAGAGAGAGAGAGAGAGAGAGAGAGAGAGAGAGAGAAAGAGAGAGAGAGAGGAGAGGAAGAGGAGATGGGCAAGCCTTCAGTATACACTGAAGTTCGTTGATTCAGGTAGGAAGTTTCACATGCATTACCTTTTTGAAGCTGTTATTACATGAGATCGCCTCGGTCTGCTCTCTCTCTCTCTCTCTCTCTCTCTGTCTCTCTCTGTCTCTCTGTGACATTTGTAATCACAGAACGGCTAGAGAAGGATAGAGAAATGGAAAGAGAAAGGAGGAGGGAGGGAGAGAGAGAGAGTGTGTGTGTGCGTGTGTGTGTGCGTGTGTGTGTGTGTGTGTGTGTGTGTGTGTGTGAGAGAGAGAGAGAGAGAGAGAGAGAGAGAGAGAGAGAGAGAGAGAGAGAGAAACAAACAATTGATTGTATACATACATTTCTCTTTGCAAACGAATTACTTCGTAATAAATGAAGTTGTAGGTGAAATGATAATTGTAGATTATGACCTACTTGATGTATCATAGGTAAACACCAATGAATGAATGAATGTATGAATGAATGAATGAATGAATGAATGAATGAATGAATGAATGAATGAATGAATGAATGTCATAAAACAAACACTTGTAGATTCTAGTGGTGTCAGAATGTTTTGTATAGATCCGCACGCCAAACTGTCAGTTCACATTTTTTTTCCCCAATCAGAGAGTTCAAATGTCAGTTTTTGAGTTCCAGAAACATCTGTAATGGGTGTGAATTCCTTGTTGGCAGGTCAGAAAATATTATGGGTTAAGAAAACGTTAATACAGAAAAATTCAGTCGTAAGTAATTCAGGTTTTCATGAAATACAGTGGAGCCTCGTTATAGTGTACTCATTTAGTAAGTTTACTTAGTAAGTTGGAGTTTCATATGCACGGATTCTAATTATCATGTCGCGTCATTATACACATGAGCCTTAATAGTAAGTATACCTCAATAATAAGTTTATTGTATCTATACCCCAAGCCATACTTATAAAGAGATTTTACTATAAAGATTTAGAGATCGAGTTTTGAGATTATAAACTATAGCATATAACATAATCTCATTTTGTCTTTCAACTGTAGACACGCAGGATTTCTAAAAACACTTCTTTGGATGCGCATCTATTAATAAAGCAGTAAATAGGAGTAAAGAGTGAATGAGAGGAGAAGGAAGCTAGTGCCCCACTTGTAAGCTTTGTTTGTTTATCTTTGCGGTGTGTTAGGATTGTATGAAGCCTGTGAGAAACAAGTAAATATATACGTACAGTCCTAACTGTGGGGATTATTTAAATTTGTGACAGCTTGTTTGGGGGAAGAAAAAAAAGCTTCTCGTACGGCACCGGGATAATAGGTTTGGGGAAGCCAGAAGGCGGATGTGAAGACAGAGTGATAAAAGAGCACAGAGAAGGGAAATATTTAAGGAGAGAATAGAGAATGGAGAAGAAAGAGGAATAGGTTAGGTGTAACTAGCATGGCTTCCACAGACGTTCAAAACAAGGCGCTGGTGCTAGACGATACCACGACACTGTGGTCCTAAATTCAACGTGATAACACCTAGGGTTCGCTGCTTCCAATTTCTAAATACAGTAGCTATGTAAATATAATCGTTTTTCACTAATCTTGGCCTAATGGTTACGGTGTTGGACTTAAGATCTAAGGGTCGTGAGTTTGATTCCTGACCATGGTATGCTGTAAGTCCCTTGGGAAAGCATTTCATTCACATTTTCCTTAGTTGTCCGTCTGTAAAATGGGTTCCTGGCTATAGGCAGTGGAAGATATTGTCAGAATGCTAGTGATCAGCGCCTATAATTGGCAGTGGCACTATTAGCTCCCCAGGAAGTCAAGAAAGTCCCTAAGTGAACAAGCCTGCTGGGCCAGTAATAGTGTGAAGACGCGTGAGCTTGGATACGAGACCTATAAACCGCATTATTATTATTATTATTATTATTATTATTATTATTTTTATTCTAGAGAGTGGTCTGTCGTAAACCCTTCTAAATTCTTCCCATTCCTATAATGCAGTATTGCAGTAATTGACCCAAGTTCAGCATTAAATTGATCTCTTTAAAAACATTGTGTGCAATACTGTTGTAACTCAGTCTATATTCTGAAACGTGTATTATGAAGATAAAGCAGTGTTGCACTGTATCAGCGATTTTATTCAGCCCGTCTTCCTTCTCACCTACTCCGTAGAGTGAAAAAGTGTAAACCCCGTAGGCGCTCCTAAGAGTGTAAACGCGCTAACAGTATCAAGAAATCTATAGGATTGTTAGCGCGTAAACGCTGTTAGTAGCTGATGATGATAGTGCTTTTTCTCTATAAGCAAGTGGACTTAATTGGTTTATCGATTAGGAAGCGACCTGCATGAAAATCGGACAAGGAAACAGCTGGTGCACAGACGAGATTAAAACCTGTATGTGATGCATAGTGATTAGCACACACAAGAAAGCTCCCGCGGCGATTTCCGTTATCCCTTTCACACATCATCAGACATATTCGCTTCTGTTCGTAGACATACCTACATAAATACATGTAAATACACCAGATATGTTTAGAAACATTCGCTTTTGAAAGTAGACATATGTAAATACATGCAAACATGCCAGGCACACTCAAGACGCATTCGCGTTCGTATGTAGACATACATAAGTGGACAGAAACATAGAGCACACCCTCAGACACATTCGCTTTTGTGCGTAGATATGCACAACTACATATAAACATACCACATACCCTCAGACACATTCGCTTTCTTAGATGAAAAGACACAAAATGTACATAAGCATACCACACATCCTGAAACACATTTGTATTCGTTCATAAACATACATAAATACACATAAACGTTTGAACATACCACATGCACTCAGACACATTCGTTTTCTTGCGTATACATACACAGAAACAAGTGAACATATTAACTTTTTGTCTGCTGTGCGGACTGTTAATGGACGTACATATACGAGTATACATCATCTGTATTGACGCATAACGCCGTACTTTACAACATAGAAATGTAGACGATTAGAAGAAATAGACCAAATTTAAAAAAAAAAAAATGGCTGGTTTACATCTTTAAGCTTTTCCTTTTTTTAGATGCTCTGACATGACTCATGATGCCATCACTAGAACCAGCCTAAAACTCTGAACAAAATATGTGATATCAAACTATGCATTTCACTTCCTCTCCGGAATACGATCGTGTACGTGATCGTAGAGGAAATCCGTGTCATGATCTCGCATGTATACGTGCTCAGTCCTGCGTTCGCAAGATTCCGACACCATGCGTTCACTCAAATAATATACTGTGGTTTAAAACAGGCTGTAGCTGTATTGTCTTCGAAGAGTTGTTTGTACAATAACAACAGAAATTGATTATATTCTTCGCCTGCCATGTCGTCTGGGGAAGAAAACGAGCAAGTAGGACGACTCCTGCATGGAGACTCCAGATAATATTACTGGAAAATGTTAGACCACGGGATGGAAATCTTTGAAAATAATAGCCAAAATCACTAACTTTTCAACGTCGTCAATTGAGCTGATAACTATAATCGTCCCCAGGTGAATTTTTGTCACTCATTGACTGCTTTCAGATACTTGAAAAATACTTGGCAAACCGAATGCCAACCTGCGAACAAAAATATAACATTTCAACACCCCCATTATTTGATATCGATTTAAAGAAAACTATTTCACACAAACATGTAATGCTGGAACGTTAAGTGCTATGACTCGTCTCACGTTAGTTTGTGTTAGCTACTTTCCATTTAAAACATAAAAGAAATTCACAACATGAACGGCGATCATGTTGATTTGTATATCCGGGCGAAAATGAAAACATTTCCTCTGATCAAAGAAAGAAACACTTGCACTGAAGCAATACACGAGCAAAAAACCTTCAGAACATTAAAGGAGATTTGTATCACATTAACAAGATATGTATTTTTAACAATGTTTTTTCGTTAAAGAATCCGGTAAGCTTTTGATAACCTGTCAGGAAAAGACAGTTAAAAGGAAACAATTAATCTGCAGAGGTTGAGATTAAACGAATTTCTCTTTAGATCTAGAGGAATTTTTTATTGACATGCTATTTTCGGCATACATATTCATTTCTGTCGTCATGGTTAAAGCTTTGGACTTAGGTTGAAAAAGGCATGCGTTCGATCTAGGCCATTGCCATTTTGTATTCATCCATAATCATACAAGCTCATTCTTACTGTAAAGTTGGGCGCCTCACTAAAGAAAAAAAACTACTACTGTCCGAATGCTAGTGTTCAGTGATAGCAAAATGGCACCAACATTGAATACTATCTGTGGAACTCAGAGTTATTGAATGATCGAGCTTGCTAGGATGGTAATGATATTGTGAAAAGGCGAGACTGGGCATTTTCTAGTCTAAAATCCATGATGACTATTATTATTGTTTACCTGACTATATGCCAATATCTAGATAATATACCGAAAGTGGTCATGTGTGGCTTTCTTTCTCGACTCTTCCACGTTGTAAGTCATCGATCAGGAAAAGTTGCTAACTGAATACAATATTAAGTGTATTCCAGCCTATGTCTAAATCTAGTGAAATAAAAATTAAGACTTTATCGACCAGTGTTTCATTATTGTATCATGTGAGGAGAATATCACTCGTCGCCTGCCTAGGTGAAATTCCTTACGATATTTTTGGCTTTGACTTCTGTTGCCTCTCGGCTGATATAATTGTTCGGTAACTGATATTTGTTTAGATCTCTATTTGATAAGCAAATCAAAAGCAGTACTCGCATCTTAAAAGGTCCAAACATAAAAAGCTCTAATGCCATTTACTTGAGTCGAGTGGGGTAAGGGACGTGACGTGTCTTTCCCAAGAACACTACAACGTCAGCCAGTCGAACATACAAAACTAACATTTGACAGTCCCCAGTTTCTGAATATGACTCACAAACCACACTGCCATGCTGCCTCTCAAAGTGAGTGAGAAATCGACTGCTCGCCTACACAAAAATAAAAATTACAGAAGCCACAAATTTCTATAAGTGACAGAGACTCCCTATATTTAGATCTATACGAACCATGTCCCAATATTTAGATCTGTACGAACCACGTTATTGTTATCCTGCGGTGCTGCGTGTCTGTGGCAGCCGTGCTTGTTGACTGCGTGTTACTACGTGCTAATAGCTGCGTTTCCAGTATATTATTCTTCTGACCATAATATCGTTTTGCAACATCCGGGACGTAACTTTTTTAGTGCTGTTGTGGATTTTGTTTATTCTGTGTGCTTGCCTATAACAATTCTCTTTTAAAAAAACAGGCGACTATAAATCTTGTTTAGTATGATTTTACGCTGCATTGGAGGAATATGCGCAGAGGCAGACACATTAATCTTTCCTAGTGACAGACAGTGCATGAAAACATGCGTAAAACCGACACAGCAGTTATGTACAGTATACGGCTGAGCGATCATTACCCAGCTGTACAATACCAGGATTTATGATGTTTTGAGATTTGATAATGTCACAACAAGAATGTGTTAACGAGAGAGAGAGAGAGAGAGAGAGAGAGAGAGAGAGAGAGAGAGAGAGAGAGAGACTGACGGGGGAGAGAGGGAGGGAAAAACATACTATCTAAAATAATTTGTGGTGTGTTTATGAGAATTTAAATGTGTATGTGTGTGCGATGTGTTCTCGAGGGAGCGAGCTTGTGATTGATATAATATTATTGTTATGCCTGAGAGCTAATTTGTTGTCCAAGAATTTGTTTCCAGATTAGATAACGTCCCATCCAAAAATTGTAATCGGGATGAGAGAAAGAAGACAGGGAGGAGAGAGAGCATATGATACGTGAGTGTATTAATGTGATGTCTGTAGATGTGTGAAAGAGGGCGTATTATTATGGTGTAAGTTTTGTGAACGTCAGAAAGTTGAAGTGAGTGATTGAGTATATGTGTGGGTGAGAACTCATTTCGAGAATTAAGAACCAAATTATCATCAGAAACGATACGATTATTTTTAACTAGAATATAACTGATAATGCTCTCAGCTGCGCATCATGGATGAAAACGGCGTAACTGTAACCGGTAAAATAAGTGAGATAATACTTAATGCAGCCAAAAGTTTGCATTCAGACTACCGTAAGAGAAATGACGGAATCTTGAGTTAAAACATATTTCAATGTGAGACTATGGGTTGGAATATTTCAATAACTGAATACCATATGTTGTCTTTCAGCAAGATGGGAGAAACTCGAAACGCGTTCGTCTAAACTATCGTCACTCCGTACCCCAAAAAATCATGAATCACATAGCCATTAAACTGTCAAGTTTTTACTGAAAGAAGCAAACAAGACTAATGTAAGTTTGAGGGTTTTTTTATTTGTAGACCACTCTTAGTTACTATGCATGCACGGTTACCCGGGCATGGCAAGCCACAACTCCAACAATCTCGGCTTTCTACTTAACCATTGTCAGGGGAATATAATTGGCTGACATGACCTGTTAAACTGGCATTTGTTGACTGATGCATTTTTTACTCTCTGCAACAAGATCTTGATGACGCAATCACACTATTATAGTCTGCTTGAACCGACAGTGAGCTTTGCTGGAGTTGACTAATTAAGAACACTCTATTTCATCACAAAAACTCTTCTTCCTGTAACAATAAATTAAAAAGATCTTTTTTGTTTGTTTGTTTTTTTTGCTTTATCCTGAAAAATTGCCCTTTCACGATACAATCGTTTCGTTTATAGCCTTTAGTGTCATCGTCCCAGATCGCGACGTTTATAATTTGCATCATGTTGAGAGTAAAACTGTAACAAACGGACCAGGAACTTATTAAAGTTGCCATCAGCTTGTCATAATATCTCATCTGCCGGTTGTCGCCTGTTCATTGTCAATGTGATACACGTACGGTGTCATGGCGGGGGAAATTTATAATATTACTGGCAACAGGTGGTGAGTGGTGGGCAGTTCTTTGCGATAACCCCCTTTGTTTTATACATGTACATGTAGCATAATATGCGTATATGGATGCTAGGTAGAACGCCAGATTACATTGGCGAATTAAGAGAACTGTTCTATTTTAAAAATTGTTTTACGGTATAACCTTGCCTCAGAAAACTAGGCTTCAGAATCGCAGTGCTTAAAAAAAAAAAAATCAGATGATCGTTCATTGCGCACTATGTGTGATAACTCTGGTGAGAGACATCCATATTAATACCTAGGCCTACATTCGTTGAATCCTTAAAGGTATGAAGATGCCAATATTTTTTGCACTGTTGGCTATATTAGGTTTTACACCTCTCATTAACTTATCCAGGGGTCCCGTGTCAAAATACTTTCCAAACATGTTGTTTAGCTCTTCCTCCAAATTTTGACACAAAGAAAAATGCCCCTCAACCAGTTAGCTTTTGAGAACTTGGGCAGTGAAGCAGACTACCTAATATTTTAGGCCTTTTCACTCAGTAAACAGGGTAACCTTACTCACCTAGCAACAACCACAAATTTTATATTTGAGTGGCAAGTCCTGACCTATTCTGAGTCTACACATGTATTTGCACTTATCCAAGCCTTTGAAAATAAAATCCAACCCCTTTTCCCCTCCCCATGGCCAGTTTTCTGAATTTATAGGGACTATTTAAAATTGCATATTTTTATGCCAGGTGCTATTGGCATCTTCATACCTAAAGGCCCAACTGGGATTTGAAAGGAGAGGAGAGACATGATAGGACTTTGTCATTTCAGTTATTTGTATTCAGTGGTGCGCTGGATCCAGGTCGCGGGAGCCAAATTGTAAAATCCTCTTTGAGCCGTTTAATAAATATTTCTCCTCGAACCACAGGAACGTTCCGAGAAGGCCAAGGCTAGTCTACGGGTCTGGTGCCATCACTGTGCTCAAATTATATACTGTTTACAGTTGGGATCCTTCATTTAGATTTTTCACAGTTTTTAATTAGATGAAAAGGGGTTAAAAATGTGGCATTCTTTTGCAGATCACAGGCCTGCACAAATGAAATCCGCTGAAGCCATTGGGAAACACTGCCTGGAACAATTATTTTTTAACAAATTCAAGACTGAATTTTACCATTTTTGCGGTGTGGTTGCATGTTATGCGATTATTTCTACACAACTCTATACCCTGCTACTATCGACTCTGATAATTCAAATTTTTTTTGACCAATCAGGCTCCTACAACCTGTACATCGGAGCACTAGTTTTCGGACTTCCGCGTGTAAAAATTTTCATACTCTGTGGAAACTTTGCAGACCACTGGTTTTCTTTCCTCTCGAATGTTATGGTGAAGAAAATAGATAAAAATGTCTGGTCTAGTGAAGTTTGTTGAAATGACACCTACCAACAGATGTGCCTACCAAGCTTCATTTCAGAAAACATGAAAGCTCTGCAATATTTGCAGTAACAGGTGCACATTGTAATGTACTGTTCAGTCGAAAAATACAACTAACTAATGAAATTCTTTGGCACGTAGTAATGCAGCATAACAAACTTTACCAACCAGTCTGTCATTTGAGCCCTGTTTGACTCAGTTTAGTATTGTGGTAAAATATTGTATGAATGATCATATTCCAAAGAAATATTTCACATGCGATTGATCAGAGACCATCTGTAGCTAATTACTGGGAACGCGATTCAGGCTTAGTATAATGCGAATCAATAATAAATGGCTGCCGACAGTAATGGAAATGTGGCGACAGCTATATTTTCAAGTACTGTATAATCAAATTTTGATTCATCATGTCATTTTTATGTAAATTTGTTTAGTGTATTTATCCATGTTTTAGTTCGACCCGCGGTGATTACACTGGCTAAATTCTGAGTTTGAGGAGAGGTTAGTTTGAGGAGAGGTTAGTTTGAGGAGAGGTTAGTTTGAGGAGAGTAGTTTGAGGAGAGGTTAGTTTGAGGAGGTTAGTTTGAGGAGAGGTTAGTTTGAGGAGGTTAGTTTGAGGAGAGTTTAGGAAAGGAGAGCACGTAACCAACGAGCGACTGGCACCATCAGCATCTATACCTTAAGACGATTGTGTCAATGGGCTGGGCCCCTGTAAGTGTGCCCATAGTGCAAGGATGCCGGTTCTGCCAACCAGGAAAAAGTAAATTTTATGTAATACTGACCACACATATGCTTGTTTTGCTACACTTTAGACCCATGGTTGATCATTTAGCTAGAATATTAATCTTGTCCGTCAAGGGTGTAAAATATTATGGCCCATCCTGGTTTGCCCACAAAGGCATTATACTATACTAGGCTTTAGAATGATTTACTGTAGGAATGGTGTTCTGAGTCACGCACCGTGATCACATATCCGCCAGCATTTCGGGTTATGGCGCTCGCAAGATGAGGTCAGATAGTGTTCGACAGGATGAACTGCACGGTAGCAAAAAGTGCAGAAAAAGGTAGCAAACAGAAAGGAAGTTTAATGTTGGAAGTAGTCTAAATAGTCCTGGTGCTGGCAGGGTTCCCGTGTTCATCCGAGGTTAAGAAAGACACCCGACATTTTATGATTTTACGCCACAAGACGCTTCAAAAAAGCCAGGGTGTCAAGCTGAAATCAATTACGTTTTCTTTTTATTGTCACTTAAACCAAAAATGTGGCTTATTAATATAAGAAATAAATGAAACCACATTTTGCCATCCTGCAACATCAAGAATTTATTAAACGATATGACATGATGCAGAATGAAAGACAGAATGTCTACCTATAAGTTTTGTATGTGACACTATATTTGAAAAATGGGATGAAAATCTTTTGATAATTATGGGAATGTGAAGGCCGGACCAAAGTAATTTTGGATCGTTTCTGTACATATTTATTTGTGAAAATAAATTCCGCTCCTCTAAACTACAAACCGCGTATTTGCAACTTCCGCTTAAGTTCTACATTTTGAGATAACCCATCAATTTATTTTTCTTTAGTAAAGCCACCTGTTATTCGCAACTCCTCGTTAGATCAACTTGATCAGCGCTTTCTACGAGTTGCAATGAAGCGGGATTGGATTGTATCACAGTCAGTTTCGTTAGCACTGATTTGCAGGCAAGAGACCATCACACCATTCTTGCCGTATGAGAGTCTACGCCCCTGACTGGACGTGTTTATTTTCTTACTCAGGACTGCCCCTGCAATCTGATGTCCAGCTCAATGATTCGTTAAAGTCATCATTTTCCCCCCACCATGCATTAGGCATGGATGACTGCCCGTCCATGGCGCAAGTTCTAATATGTTGTGGATTTCCTCTCTGGCCCAGGGATGCGTAAAAATCAGCCCACGCGGTCATAACGGGCAACTGAAGACTGCTCCACATTAACGACGGGCGTGATCGTATCAGAAAACGATACTCAGTACTCTACACTAATGGCGGATATTGATACCTTTGATAGTTAGTATTCTGCAGTAGTGGGGGACAACAAAATATCTGAGTATCGATACCTCTGATTCTCAGTACACCACAGGAGCTGTGGACATGATATTTTCAGAGTTTTGATACTTCTGATATTCAATTCTCCACATTTCTGACAAGGTCTTTCAGAGTATCGATACTCTGGATACTCAGTACTCCACATTAGTGGCGGACAAGATACTTTAAGATTGTCAGTATTTTTGATGCTTTTTACTCCACACTAGACTGTATCTGAGTAAAATGCTTTCAGCTGCGGTCTCATATTCAAACTGCATCAAAAGTGATTTCGTCTTCTTCCGAACCACAGTGACAGAGCTAAATCCAGAAGCAGTCGAAACTGTGAAACAATTCTTAAGTCTGCATTGTACTGAGAATCGCAGTTGCAAGAGAATCAATACCGTCAGTACTTTGAACATAGAGGCTGGGCATCGTGTGATACTTGGACATTAAGCTATCAGCCCGCCATGCAGCATTATGGATTGTTGTTAGTGCGGTATCAACAGATTGACACATGTTTTCCGGACACTAATGAGAGACAGACTAGTAGTAGGCTGACTTGGAGAGCCAGGCGGACAGGTGGAAGGGAGGACAGGCTTATGGACAAACAGATAGATAGGCAGACACAGACGGACAGACTCATAACGGGTCGGCTGAACGCGCAGATGATTGGTCAAGCAGTCGATCATACAGCAGACAAATTTGAGAGCTTGCGCATTTACGATGGGATCTCTTACCTTCGTAAGAATTACATTAACTCTCTACATCGAACGCTACTACATGTGCATTCAGCACCAATGCACAATAAGAGATCCCATCGTCAATGCGCAAACTCTCAGAGACGGACTGATGGATGGACAGGTAAAATCACGAATGCTTTCTGTTTTTTTTTTTAATGTCATCAAAATCTATGATGCCATTATGTGGAGACTGGCCTAGGAAGGCAGACAGAGCTCCTCCTGTTTTTCTGAAGTAGTGAGAGTAAGGAGAAGAAATTTGTGTAGAGTCTATTAGAAGATTTGGGGAGGGAAATAGTTTTACAGTTAGACAGGCCAATGGGATCATAGACACACGCTGATCATACTCTCCAGTCATCCACCTAAAGAATAATAATAAAAAAAAACAAAACGGCTGCAGAGCATAAGTAGCTATTTCCTGGAAATCACAAAACGCCATCAAAATCACATTCAAACCGCAGTCATTAGCACGTAGCAACACGCAATTTACAACACAGCTGCCATAAAGCTGCTACAAACACACCGGAGAAAATAATGTGATTCACATGGAGACATAAGGGAGTTTTCCTCAGTGACGTTACGTGTAGGGATCAGTGCTTCAATTGATGTTTTATTCTATGACGTTCGGATCTGTATGCTTTATAAATGAGTCCCACCATCCTTCACCTCCCTCTTAACTATCATTAAAAGGGAGCTTAACAACACAATAATGTATTAGGCTCGAAACCCTCTCCAATTATAGACCGGCATTTCTATTGATTTGTAATGTAATCCAAGCAAATAGGCTGGATTCATTTGAGAGTGAATGAATGTGTATAAGGCATCACATGACAGGGCTCCTCTTCCTTCTTCTGTACACGTCATCGAGATACTTTGCTACTGAGGAAAAAGGGAAGAAACTGACCGTGCGAATACACAAGCAAGCAGACTGGTAACTGATCGACCAGCTTTCTACTTAGACAGCTAGTACCCATCCGTCCATCCATCTAGCCGACCTTCTTCCATCAATCCAACCAGCCAACCAACAGCTTATCACCTACCCTTCCTCCTTACCAACCGAACAACCAACCAACCGCTTGGCCGGCCAAGCAACCAAGCAAGCAAGCAACCAACCAACCAGCTAGTAGCAAAAAACAAGCCTTTCATCGCAACCACCTCGGCCTCTTCATAACCAGCCACAATAGAAACATCCCAAAGTCCTCAGTGTATCCCGTCCCACGAACAAGGACGAAAATATCCTAAGCTCACGTCTCACGATAATATAATAACTTGTTCCGTCAAAATAATGAGCCCGGCTTCCGTCTTTTGTATTGGTCGCGCCGGCAGCAGACGACATAATCTTTAATCTGGAACCAGATCAGGCTCTTGCAGACGTTCATTGTCATTATTTTTTTTCTCTCTTTTCCCTCTACTTCTTCCTTCTTTCCTTCAGCTCCCAAGAGCTTCCTTCCTTCATTACGTTAGTGTGTCTTGACTAATTCCCTAGGCTGGTTACAAATTTCAGAAGGAGGAAAAAGTATGTCGAAGGTAATTTGACAAAAACACAAGGGACCACAGCCTCGCTGTATCAGTTCAGCATTTCAAGGAACTTTTGTGGTCTGACCTCTTTGTTTTGTGGGTGGAAGAGCAAGCTATAATTATTTAATTTGACACCAGTTGCGCTTAAAATGTAGCTCTGTCTGGGTCAAGTTAGGTCTGAGTGTTTCACTATACATGGTGGTTGAGGAGGGAAGGAGGGCGAGATCGAATGAGTGAATACGAATGGATTAAAGTAATACGATGGAAACAGCCAGATAGATAGAGCCGTACTAACGGATGAATAAAGAAAGTTAGGGCAGGCAGGCAGGCAGGCAGGCAGGCAGGCAGGCAGGCAGGCAGGCAGAGCGACCAGTGGTGATTACAATGAAGGCAAACTACGAAGCCGACCACAATATCAACAACAACAAGTGAGAGCCGACGCATTAACGATGGGATCTCATTCAGCACCGGTCCACTAGTTTAACTCTTACGATGATAAGAGATCCCATCGTTAATACGCAAGCTCTTGAATATTACAGAAATCTCTGACAGACACTAAGTGGCTGCCTTAACCTTTGCAGACATTTCTGTATTGATGCATTCGAACCTTTATGCATTTTTTTTTGTTTTTATATATTTTTGTTTTGATTTTATTTCAAGAAAATGGAATCCCAGAACATTGATACATTAAGTATTCTCCAAAGTTCTTCTTAGCAACACATTGATCCTATTGTTTTGTGTTGGTTTTTTTTCCCTCACGATCAGACACACAACTAAACAAGCACGATTTGTTTCCAACCTTAGG
This sequence comes from Ellobium chinense, assembly GCA_033807755.1. Lineage (NCBI taxonomy): Eukaryota > Metazoa > Mollusca > Gastropoda > Ellobiida > Ellobiidae > Ellobium > Ellobium chinense. The sequence continues at coordinate 343,341 of JAWQUT010000282.1, forward strand.
AGGTATTTATGGGTACCTAATCTCCCCACCACTCTTCATTGTGAAGATGGATGGAAGGCGTTCGCCGATCAGAAAAAGGACTCACTCTTTCCACCTCTATGTAGTCGAGTGATTTATCGAAACTTCTTCCGAGACATTCTTGGATACTTTTATGTGCCACATTTTATAAAGATAACTAGAGGTATGAAGATGCCATTGTATTTTTCACTGTTGGCTGTAGTAGGTTTTACACCTCTCATTAACTTATCCTGGGGTGCCGTGTCAAAATACTTTCCAAACATGTTGTTTAGCTCTTCCTCCAAATTTTGACACAAAGAAAAATGCACCTGAACCAGTTAGATTTTGAGAACTTAAGCAGTGAAGCAGACAACCAAATATTTTAGCCCTTTTACTCAGTAAACATCTAGCAACAACCATAAATTTTATACTTGAGTGACTAAACCTCACCTATTCTGAGTCTGCACATATATTTGCACCTATCTAATCCTTTGAAATTAAAATCCAACCCCTTCCCCCCTCCCCATGGCCAATTTTCTGATTTTATAGGGACTATTTAAAATTGCATATTTTTATGCCAGGTGCTATTGGCATCTTCATACCTAGAGGGTGTGGGTAGCTCAATGCCCAAATGAAGGTCTCCTTAGATGGCCAATAACCATTGCCTGCCAGGTTTAAAACGTGAGTGCTAAGAAGAGACAGAGCTCTCAATCAGTTTTGTTGTCTGTAGTCTAGTGAATCGTCCTCAGACGATTCATGTCGCTACCCTCCGGTGTTTGCATTTCGGCACAGATCAAATAAATTCTTGGGAGAGGTGTAAGGAATCGATGAGCGCTGTATTTAGTCTTCCTAATAACCTAATCAGGTAGTTTTGTACCTAGACAAGAGTATAGGTAGTACAGAAAGGTCAGTGTACGCGAACGTTATATATTATATATTTTAGGAGAGGATCAGATGTAGGTGATGATAAAAAAGGCTAGATAACAGTTTAGTGTAGAAACGTACTCCGTATCTGTATTTATTTTTTGGAAAGAAAGATAGAAAGAAAGAAAGAAAGAAAGAAAGAAAGAAAGAAAGAAAGAAAGAAAGAAACATACATACATATAATGTGAAAGCAACTTAAACAATTCCATATAATGCGAATTTGTCTTTTTTTCTTGGGAGGGATACGGAAGGAGGGAAAGAAGGGGCAGACAGTTATCTTCAGTTTTGTGATTATTATTTTGTTCCTTCCTTTGTTCATAAGAGTCTGACAGCTTCCGTAATGTTTAAGGGCTAGTTAAAACTCCGTCACTCGTTAATTACTGTTGGAATGCAAACCCCATCTACTAAATAATGGCCGTGGACACTGTCTCGTCTCGAGTGCATTTTTTGCTTTCATATTTCAAATACTTCATGTTTTTGTATCAGATTTCTTTTCAGTAACGTTCAGAGGGACAGTGAGTTAGAAATCTGCAGAATTTCTTTGCAGAATGAAATGCCTTACACAAGATGGCTGAATTCCGATTAGTGAAGTGTCTCATCATGTCTCCCCTCTTCTTTTGTACTCCGGACGGGCCTTTAAAGCTCTGTATGATTATCAGTTTTGTTTTCATTATTATTTTGTCGAAGCCCACTGCATTAAGAAATTAACACTCATTTCAGTTCATAGAAGATTGCATAATTATATTTCGAAATTCACTCGCAGAACAAAAGAATCAAATGTCCAGTGAAAACCCAGATTCCGTAAGGACGACTACTTGCACTCGAAGACCTTCCTTGAAATTTTATTAAGAGCACAGATAACTGGGCAAGGTCAGACGGTCAATAGCCTCAGGGAACGTAATGACCAGGGATGCTGAAAGAATGAAGAATCTCTCATCTGGAATTGCGTGTGCTGGCCAAAGGTGAAAGAATAAAGGCTCCGGAATCTAGAACCGTATTAGATTACACAAGGTCCAGAGAGTAAATGACTCTCCATATCAAGAAACTGTTATTTCTGGCTTGAAGCAGACCATTAAAGAGTTAAAGGATTTTACTTTGAATTCAATCCAGTTTGCAGAGGCGTGAAGATGGATGATTCAGAAACCCGTAGAGCTTTAAAAGAGATTGAGAAAATAACAACTTCTTTATATCTAGAGACTGGTTCAACACCTCAAGGGAAATGTGGTGGGTTTTTTCCCCCACTTCCTCTGTGGTCCAAAAGGGAAGCCTTACTTTGTAATCCAAAGGTTATAGGGTTTTAAAACTTAAGACCGGGCGTGACGTCAATGCACGATAACTCAGCAGTGAACTGTTTAACCCTCTTGTGGATTATGGGCCTTTTGGGAGTGACACTTAGAGGCCTTCAGTAACTCTTTGTCTTTTCTGGGTGCGATACTGACACTCTGAAGGCCATTTGTTTTTTGAGTATGCCAGCAGTCAGATCTCCCGATTGCCAGACAGCGATGAATCGCAGTTTATTTGAACTTGCAAATCTATGATTCGGTCGAATATATTCGTCTCTATCCATCCAAAACTTGAATGTTTTCTTTATTCTCTGGCAGTCAGAAGCCGGGATTGCCGAGTTGTCCACAAACATAGATCTATGTCTGTGTGGATACGTTATGTCGTGAGGAACATTCCACGGATGTGACTTGCCTGTAAGGCCTAAAGCTGGAATGTATTCCATTAAAAAAAAAAAAATAAGCTTTGGAATTGCCAAATCCAGATCGTTTGCTGAGGTTTCAGTTGCTGCTCTTTGGTTACATAAAAGCTTTTGAACATCGAATCACATTATTTCGAAAGATGTCGTCTAATAAAAAGATCATAAAGGGGAGTTAATCTGTAAGGAATAGAGAAAGTATGTAAAACGAGCAGTGCTTTATGAGACAGGACTGAACAAAAATGCTTTAATAATGTAATCAGCACTTTTTTTTTTCTTTCAAGACAAACTCGCAGCTGGGGCCAGGGTGGTGAGGGGAAGGGGGGGGNGGGGGAGAGAAGGGGGGTGTCTCTTTAACACTTATGAAAATTGTGCCGTGAATATCATTCTCTTGGATTTTTTATGACCTTTTGACCTTTTTTTTTATCACTTTTGCCACCACTCGGACATGACCTAGAGTCAAAGCTATGTACCGTTATGACGACTAGTTCAAAAGCATCACGGTATCTGAAAGGTTCTCAACGTTTGATATCCATGCCCCTGGGCCTGTCTGGGAGCCCGTCACAAATCACGAATCTATGAACCCGTGAGAGATTTACCACTACACGGAGAGATCATTTAAATTGCACTGCTGATTCGACTTGTTTAGAGGCTTGAAAATCTCCACCCCTCC
>JAWQUT010000282.1:366334-385090 GCA_033807755.1 Ellobium chinense
ACTGTCGTTTTGCTTTCCACGGTGAGTGTTTCCTCTTTTAGGCATATTTTGCAATATCCCTAGCGCTGATCTAAAGCATATATCGTTTTACAGCTGCAAAGAGTTTAGATACAAACAGCACTACTTTTGTATGTATAGAGCTGGGCAAGTCCAGCAGCAATACCACGTCAGTTACGCTAATTTGTGAAAAGTGTTGACTTTACAGCTTTTTATAATGTTCTTCGTGAGTAGGCTAGTATGAGTATTAAATAGACCGGATCAGCATTTCGGGAGTGTCCCATTTCCCAGAATAACGAGGCCCTTAAGAGGGATTCAGTGTCGAACAAAGCAGTCACATACACGTACTGTGTTATCTCTGATATAACATCTGCTGCAACAGCACTGGAAGGAGAATTACATGTATAACGAGAACACCTCACCTTCCCCGACCCAACCTTCTCTTTCGCGTCCTTGTCGTTCTGACCTTATTGTCATTCAAATCCTTGCCTTAGCAAATCAGCGAGCCAGGACAAACAATTCCGTATTTGACATGGTCTGAGAGTGAGGCTCGAAGGCGTAAATGAATGAGTAATGCCTAAAGTTATTTGTAAACAAAAGTTGCGATTGAACAACAGAGTTGCGAAGTAAATAAGCACACAGGCGGCGACTGGCCATATATTATATGGACAGCTTCTTTTAACGTTTCGGAAAGGTGAAATCTTACAACAACAACAACAACAACAACAACAACAACAACAACATGTGTTGGTATATGTGCAGGCGTGTATAGGCTATGAATAGCAATAATGGACTGTTACTTTATCGATTTGCACACAGTTTACTCACCTCCTATAAACAGGTGATTTTAGTCCGAACTTCCCAGGTAAATTTCATCGATCAAATAATCAATGGACCCTTGAAATTTATGGCCGGCCTGTAGTCTATGATAAGATATATCGCTTTCCCATGACGCAGCAAACGTTCTTCCTGTTCGTGTTTTACTTTGTAAGTAGGCAGGAGTCGGTGAAGACAACCGAAAAGCCTTTACGGCCCCTTTTGTCAGAGACGTCGTTTGAATTTTAGTACAGAAGTTCTCATAAATTTTTACTCTCACCAGGAGAAATCCGAGTGTTCTATCATTATCATAGTTTAGTAAAATCTCACATACATTAATTTTTGGCTTATTCATTGCAAAGTTCCCGTTCCTTGCTTTTTAGTTTTAGTCACTTGAGAACTTGCGCTTGAACGATGGGATCTCTTACCATCGTAATAATTACACTAACTCTACATGTTGAACGCTACTAAAGATTCAACACCAGTGCACTAATGTATTTCTTACGATGGTAAGAGATCTCATCGTTAATGCGCAAATTCTCATGTATTACCTTTTCCTCATCAGCTTGAATATACCTTTCATGAACTCGAATTTCTGAGCCGGTTCTGTGAGGAGAAATAAATAGTCAACACATTAAGAACACTTTGGAATGGGGACCCAGGTATTGCCCAGCCTCACTTAAACACCAGGAAGTCAAGGGGCGAAACACTTTGCTAGACAGAGGTATTGTCCTGTAAAGATCTATTGCTTCGCTCTCCAAGTAAGAGTGTGCTATCAACGTCATTTTAGTGCGTTGTAAAATATTTTTCCTTCAAGACAAAAAAGAGTAATTTTGTTCTTATATTTATTTTATTTTGTTGAGCAAGATAAGGAACTTGAATATTCTATGGAAGGAATCAAATATTCCATTCACCAGACGACGTATTATCAATTTTTACCCTACATATTATTTTTGTCTCCGTTCATTATGGTCTTGGTGGCTGATGGTGAGTTTGTAATCAATAATTATGATGAACTATCAGAACGGCGCGTTTGTGTCTAATCAATACGTCTTTTGTCTTTATGTACGCCCACATACCACTTTTTGGTTGAGGCTTTTTATCAATAAATCTTGTAAAATATTTTTCAACTGTGTTCAACCTTGTGGCTTTTCTAAGACGAGCTTGGATTATATATTTGTTAAGTAATCATTTGTTATCTCAAATAAAGTTAATGCTCCATTCATTTTATATATTTATCGTACCTTTAATAATCTCAGTAGACCATCATGCCTCATATTTCTATTGGTAGCGAATACTTTTCTATGAAGAGTTTGTCATAAAGTTGTGTCATAGTCATTGATAGTACAATGGTATCCACTCAAGGATGCTTTCTCTTCTATTAACTCTGTTAGCTCCTGATCCAAACCCCGTCCCTCAGTTTAACTCATACATTCTACGGGAAAGTTCCAGAATTGTGCTATTAATGTTCCGGCGTGAATTTACTTGTGTACCAAAATAATTTATATTTTAAAATAATTTTTAACCTTTTGGACCCTCACTCTCTGTGGCATCCTTGAGCTTATGAACTCTCAATCCCTTGGGTATCCTTGACCTAAGGAACCTTTACTCCCCAAGACATCCTTGACCTAATGAACCCTTACTTCTTAGGGTATCCTTGACCTAATGAACCTTCCCTTTTCACCCGTCACCTAATGAACCTTTACTTTCTTGGGTATCATTGATCTAATGAGTCTTCACTCCCCAAGACGTCCTTGACCTAATGAACCCTTACTTCCTAGGGTATCCTTGACGTAATGAACCTTCACTCCTCAAGGCACTCTTGACCTAATAAATCCTCACTCCCAGGGACCTCTGAGCACCATGTTGGAATGAAGTATAATATTTGCCCACCGATAATATCAGTGTTTTGGGATGTCGACGCGTAGGGATTCCATCGAAAACTCGGTGAGATGGGGCTGCAGGCTTAGGACGATCAGTTTTGATTCAGAGCTGATCGTGTGTAACTGATATTACCTCTACTTCTCTGATTGTCTGAGGTTGAATACGGGCATCGCAAAGATCGTTCCCTGGGGAGAGGAGAAACTGTGACTCATATGGTTATCCATTTCGTATTGAAATTTCTTATCAAAGAGACCTTTTTAATCCTCAAAGACCCACTGTGCCATATGTGGCACATAAACTTGTTGTTTCCATAACAAGTGACATGACTCCTCGAAAACCAAAGTACAATGGCACATATATTACTACATAACAATAAATAGTCTATACCATTTACTCAAAACATCTAAAAGAACCGGCTGTGTCACTGTAGTAACATTACTACTCCTGGGACTTACAGGGTTAATATGAAAATGAAATGAAAGTGAAAATAGGACTTTAACTTATGCGGAAGAGAAATTGTTTTACCGTCTCATTTAGTGTCATACACCTCATTCATAATACAGATGAATCTGTCTCCCCCCCTTTCTCCTTCTCAAAACAAACAAACAAACAAACAAAAGCTGTAAAGTGAGATAAAAATTCACATCTGAGTCGATTGAGAAAATTGGAGCGAAATGTTTTTTCCCAAGAATACCAGAAAGTAATCCATGTCGTTTCCAAGGACACCACAACCTATACCATCCGTCCCAAGAGTCGAACTTACAAACCCAAACTTGGCAATCTTCAGGTTATGAGAATACTCACAAAGCCACAGGACCACTTGCGTTTTCCTCATATATCACATAGCAGTCGTCATGACCAGTTTGCCGTGACCAAAAAGAGAGGCCTCAAAGCCTGAATGACTAGGTAATATTTCTATAAAGAAACGTCGTGATTAGAAAACAGAGCTGCAACGTACTGAAAATAGGCAGCGGCCGGCCGAGTTTGGCAGCCACAGGGAAAGTTTTGTTTAGCTTCTCGAAAATGTCAGTTGAATTATTTATTATGGCTAAATCAAGAATGGCAAAAGCAGCGACAAGCAGGGTTTTGAAATAATACCGCCCACAACACACTCTGGAAAAGAAAAAAAAAATGCTTGAAACCTCTGAAATCAGGGCTCATTCTGGAAGTAGATAACTATAATGAAATAAGACACCGACCACAGTCCTTTTGGACACCCGCGAACAATTGGCTGAAACCCGCTAAACTTAGCTGAAACCCGCCAATCCAGTATCATTGATGGGCAGTTAAGAATGGGTGCAGAAACATACTCTGTTGGTCTCATTATCCCTGATAAGCTTCGTAAGACAGAACAGTGCTTTTAGCATTAACACGCAGAACATGAAAATGAACTGCAAAAATGCCTAAGATAGCTTTCTATATTAAATACATAAACTGAAAGCCAACAGATAGTAATGGTGGGAAGTCGCGAGAACGGGCATTAGCTTAGATATGAGACTTATAAACTTATTATTATTATTATTATCATCATCATTATTATTTGACGGACTGGTGAGTGCTGAAAACGTTTATGACTTTAACCATTGCCATCCTGTTTGGACTGCCAATCGTAAAATACTGGTGGGCCATGATCGCCATTGCTAATGGTGCCTCTGGCCTGCCGGCCAAAACACGGTCAAGCAAGGATGTAAAACATGGTCCACTGTTGGATGCTTTACATTGTTCAGTGGCACGGAACCTACAACTGTGTTTCAGGCATAGCCGCCTTTAGAAGATGAATAAGCTATAAAAGTGTCCTCGCCCTTCCGAAAATTTTCAGAACCCCTGAAGAAGCCACTAATCAGCACATCAGCTGATGATGATAATAATAGTAAACCGTGAACAGACGGTACCACTTTTACGCAATCTTCGGCTTAACCGCAAACTTTCCTCCTCCCACGCGAGTAAACGGAGTGGAATGGGTAATGGAGGAAGGTGGTTGAGAAATTTGAGTATGATTTATGATGTCTTTTTCCTGATGGTGCCTGTCACAGTTTATACAAATCTTATCAGGAATCTGGAAGGGGAAGCTTGAAAGTGAGCGAATGAACGAAAGTAGACGTGATAGAGAGAATGAAACAGGACAGACCAAAAGGATGATTGAAGCTTTCGTGTGCAATATTGATTTGAGAGATCGTTTAGGTCGATAAATGCGGTCGTATTCCAATGTAGTGAAGAGTATACTTCCTTATTCGTCAATACGAACAATATGGGAGGCTGTCAGTCTTCACAATTTTTTATCAGGAATCTGGAAGGGGAAGACTGAAAGTGAGGGATTGAACGAAAGGAGACGTGATAGAGAGAATGAAACAGGACAAAAACAAAATTAATGATTGCAGCTTTAGTGTGAAACATTGATTAGAGATATTATCTGAGTCGATGAAGACGGCCGTATTCCATTGCTGTGTAGAGTTTACGTTCTTATTCGCCAATACGCACGGTACTAGGGAGCTTGCGCATTAACGATGAGATCTCTTACTATTATCAGAATTACATAAGTGCATCGGTGCTGAATGCACTTTAAGTAGCGTTCAGCATGCAGCATTTTATCGGTAAGAATTACATTGGTGCATCGGTGCTACTTGCACCCTTAGTAAAGTTCATAATGCACGGTTAATGTAATTCTTGCGATGGGTAAGAGATCACATCGTTAAAGCGCAAGTTCTCAGTTGTGATCTTCGGTGCTAGAGTTGCGTCTGAGAAGGAAAGAAGAGAGAAATGGCATTGAGAAGGGATAAAGATAGACAGCAAAGAACACCGCCATAGGGAAAAGGGAGGAATACAGACAGCGATGACAGTTTAATGTGCAAGTATTATATTATTATAAAGGAGATGTCCAGGGTGACAGGATTATGTAGATCGGACGTCCAGTCTTGCAGACATGGCGACTTCATTACTTGCTCCCCAGACGACCCGCCCACCACTCTGAAGCTGGGCTTGGTTGTAATTGTTTATTGAGTGTGGTCGGGTGTGGAGGGTCTGTGGGTGGATGTGTGTGGGGGTTAGTAATTGGGTACTAACAGTTCAGTAAGTTCAAGCTTTATCGAAAGGCTAAAAATGTAACTTCAGAATAGGTAGGCCAAGGTGTTTGTGATAATTGTGTCTTAAGTAAATTATTATATCTCTGAAGGTAACAGAAAAAAAAACCAAAAACGGAGGATAGAAAGCGAGCGAGCGAGAGAGCGAGCCAGAGAGAGAGAGGGGGAGAGAGAGAGAGAGAGAGAGAGAGAGAGAGAGAGAGAGAGAGAGAGAGAGAGAGAGAAAGAGAGAGAGAGAAAAGAGAGAAATTGGGACGAATATCAGTTCCACCACCATCACTTTCACCACATTATCATGACCATCTACACCGCTGCCTACATCTTCACCACCATCATGATCATGATCACTTCCACCATCACCACCAAAGAAATTACCACCACACAACATCATCATTATCACCACTACCATCATCATCATCATCAAAGACTAACTCACGCGCCTGTGGCTCAAAGTAACAGTAAGACGACAATCACGTCGTGAGTATTTTGGAAACCATCGCTCACGTCCCGTGAGGGTTTCAGCTCTTACACCATCTTGCCCGCCCCCCAGGGGGAATCCGGAAGTCGTCCGTACAGAGAAACATTGCCAATGATGGACGAATTGGTGGCAATGCATCGTTAGTCGCCGACCAGCCTGATAGTCTCAAACCAGACAACATTACCAAAATACTGCAGAGAATATCCTGACCCAGACAAAGAAATGTACTAGTTGACATGGTGGCAGAGAGATAGAGAGAGAGAGAGGGAGAAGGAGAGGGCGAGAAAGAGGGAGAGAGGGAAGGAGAGGGAGAGAGAGGGGGAGAAAAAGAGACAAAGGGGAAAACAAAATAAAAGAGAGAAAGAGAGTGAGCGAGAGAAAAAGTAGAGAGAGAGAGAGAGAGAGAGAGAGAGAGAGAGAGAGAGAGAGAGAGAGAGAGAGAGANGAGAGAGAGAGAGAGTTTATCATTGGCAGTAGAACGAAGTTCATAGAGAACACCGTGTAAAAAGGAAAACTTTTAACTCCGTATTTTTCAGTTCGTAAATTCTTGCAATAGGCTGTTATGTTAAATTAATTACCTACGATATCACCTCATTTTGTACTGGCTATCTAAACCAATCCCCCTCGTGCTAATTTATTGCTAAAGTTGTTTCATGCAGATGGGTCAGTTTTGTATTGTGTTTTCGTCGTCCCTGTTCTCTCACCGCCTTCCAGTAATCATACGGACCACAAAGGTCTTAGGCTATTCATACGGCCGCCGGAAGAGAAAAACGGAGGGCTCTAGGGACGGCGGACGGAACAAAAAGCTATCAGTCTGTAGCACTATGTCCCTCCGGCTCCGCAGCGCCAACAGTCAGAGCTGAGACCTTAGAAGTTGAGAGAATGGTTCAAAATCTAAATTAATTCTTTCAGGATCTGAATGTTGAAAGAAATGAGATTCTGTTGGCCGAAGCCCCTCGGCGTTTTGAACAGTTTTGCTGGTAATTATTTATTTCTGTGGATAGCGAGAAAAGCAGAGACAGCTATGGTGAGATTTAGACAGTACCAGAATGAAAGGCCGCGGTTCTTGTGAAACTGCATTGGAAGAACCGGGCTGGAGCCAGATGTTGACGAGTTTTTTCTTCATTACCTAAAATACCCGTATGTAAATACCATTCCGCCGATTTCCTCTCTTAATTCCTTTTTTTTGTGGTTTAAATTCTTTCATTATCTTGACGGTCATCAAGACAATGTACATAACAATGTTTGTATGAGCTTGCAGGAAATGCACGGGGTCTACTCTCACTCTGTATATTATGAGAATTTGAATTTTTTTTGGTTGATGAACTTAATTTAATACTATCGTTCAGTTTTAAGCTCGCAACACAACTACTATACAAGAGCAAGACAAGTAAAATTGAATTTTGTTTGTGTGTTCACAAACGGGGAAGGGTACTGGAGGGAATGGGAAATGCCACAGGACCATATGGGTATTTTAGGCTACATATCGATGTCTTACACTTGTATTTTTCTGATTGTTGTTATATTATCAAGATGTGTTATTCATAAAACGTATTGAAATGAAAAGTGACTTGGTTGGGTCTTTGTACTTTTTCAAAATATTCACAACGGGATCTATCATTTTCACTTCAAGTGTGCTCATGCTGATAGAAATTTACGGCAATAACATGCCTTCGACCTACCTGAAGATAGGTAATTTTATGCACAGCTGATAAAGTAGTGTTTTCAAGGTTCTCATATCACACTAAGACTGACATCGATGCATCAGATTACACCGAATAGAAATCCATGCAGTGGCTAAGTGTTCGTGTGTACAATGCTAACTTCGCGCACTAGCGGTAACTATGGGAAATCCCGCAAAACGTCGACGGTATTTCCCGAAGTAACCGGCAGCGCGCAGAGTTAGACAGCAGTGCGCACACAGTCCTAGGTCTAAATCAGATTGCATTTCAGGAAACAAAGTCGATTAGAGGAACGGTAGTCGACTCACTAGGCAAAAAGCGAAGTTTTCATGATACGACGAGAGCGAAAGCCCATTGAAAAGCAAACCCCTTATATGATTATGCTGGTATCCATCTGGATTTTTCTCCAGATTGGTATAGGCTTGGCGATGAAAGCACTCAGACAGTTTTAAGCCTCCGGATGGTGCGTGGCCGAAACAGTAATGTAGTTTCGAAAACATTACATTCGATCAAAATACTAGTTTTTACTATAATCAAATTGTCTTTTTTATGCAGTTATAATCTTAAATATTTACCTTCTGCCCCCCCCCCTCCCCGTCTTTAATCCAGATAAAGAGGCTTCTTTCTTATTGCAACTACGAATTAGCGAGCTTCACCAGTTATCGATAATGGGATGTTAGGTCACCCACGTCATGGCAAAAAGTCCGGCCAGTGTCAAGATACGGACAGTTTGCATGTATCTTGTTGTCGCGATGGGGGCGCGCTCTAAATGGTTACATGGCTTCCTCTAAATCAGGAGAGATGTCAGTAGCGAATCAATAATCTCCATCAGACGTTTGGTCCGCGGCAGGTGATGAGGCGACACCGTCATTAGAGCGTCTGGTGACTTAAGGAAGGAAGGACAAGAAGGTACAGGGAAGAACAGTAGTGATGGGCCGATATCTGAATGTTTAGGTATCGCGATACTTGGCCTTTATCTCGTAAGTATCAGAAGTGTTGATCCTGTTTCAATTCTAATACTCTGCGCAGAGCAGGCGATTTCAATCCTTTGATACTTTCGACCATTTATCCACATTAGCATAGCTGACTGCCTTTGCCTAAATGCTGGGGAAAATCAGTAAACTGTTCCCAGTTTTTTGTAACAAAGGTTTGAGACAATGAACACGACTGTAGTCCGATTAGAGGCGTGCAAATGTATGGGATCGAAATGGTATCGTTTGAATACCGACATCCAACGTGCTGAGTATCGAAAGGTTGATATTCAGAAACGATCCTGCCCATCACTCAGTAACTGGCAAATCTATTCTCAGGAAAACTGTCCACATCGAGCATGAAATTGGAGGGCCAAAGTCTGGATCGTCTGTTTAGGTTCCGGAATTGAATAGGGAGGAGAAGCGTGAAAGAAGATAGGCGAAGTAAATTATGGAATGTGCTGAATGTACCAAAGTGGCCTTGTAATTTGAAAACCTTTTATAGCCTTAGGCAGTTTTAATCCTACTCTCTTGCTGTAAATTCAGGTTTAGTAATAGAACGAATACTGTAAAATATCTTCTTCAAGTACCATGCCGGCTGCTCGGTTGGCATAGGCGATCATGGACTTCCATCACTTATCCGTCTGCTGTCCACTACAGTATTTCACTACAGCTTTGTGCTCCCGTCTAACCTGCCACTCCATCCAGAATTTTCTCGTTTATCTTTCTCTGCTTCGTTTATGGTTTGGTTTTCCAGTTGTTACGAAAAGCTCTTAGCTATTCTCTTCCAATTATTATTATGTTCTATATTACATGTCATTACGATACATAGTTTTGAGCTTACTGATAGGGTTGTAGGAGACGGGTGAGATGGAGAATGGACTAACAGGGTGACATAAATTATAATGTTTGTGTGGGCAGGAGTAGTGGGAGAGGCTTTCCAGAACCCCTTGTGTTACATTATGTATTGCTATCTCTGGCAGGTACAAGGGAAATCTTGTTACGCACACCGCTCATTGAATTTGTTCTGTCGCGATTTGAACGTGCGTAGATTTTCGCATTCATGCAGAATGAGAGGACATCTCGCACGTGAGTTGTTCACTGATTATATTGGAGAGACTGACTGGTTGTAGATGTATGGAAGGTCTCGTCGTATTCGGCCTGTGAGGAATCAGAAAGCCCAAAGACGACTGTCTCTTGCTAGGCATGCACGGTCATCCGTGCTTTGCAAGCCACAATTCCAATAATCATTACCTCTGCTTTCCACATTTCCATTGTCAGAACACTATGATTAGCTGATGTGGTCTGTTACATTGATTTTTATTTGGCTAATGTATACATTGACTTTTATTAGGCTTATGCATCTTTTACGTCAGGAAGCGAGACAACGTTGAGGAGCAGGATGCTGCTTACATCAATGATAGACGTCTAAGTGTCTGTGGAGGAGATTCTGCCGAAAGGAGAAAAGGAACTATTATTACATTTATTCTTTGCGTTTAAAAAAGAAATTTTGTAGCGGACTTGACTTGGTTGCTGTAGTTCCTCTGGAGCAAGAAATAAAGCGTTCTGAATCATAGAAATAACCATTATCCAGATCCAGTGATCTTTTACATAAAAAAATACGATATACTGTTGTTGGATTATTATGTTGGGATTAAGCGGGTGTTGAGATTATGCGATTTGCGATTTCTTTTCCTTATGGGGGCGGTAGAGGGGGAAGGGTGAAGTCGGGGATTGGGAAGGGATGGGATGGGAGATCGACTGTATGATGGAATCGAGATATCACGATGCCAGAGGAACCATACTGGCGAAATAGGACATGAGATTTATTTTATCGCTCCTAGCCAGACTCGTTTATGACAAGTGTACTTGTCGATATCACCCTCAGACACCTTGTTTGGTACCTCATTACCACTGGCATGAAATTATCTGTCTGTGACCTGAGACCTTACGCCCAGTCTCAGCCCCAGCCTACATCTGTCAAACTCTTTAGTGGGGGCGATGAAATGTCTGCGCACCCTGGGTGCCAGGGTTGCCATTTTGGATTTTGCCTCTGTGCCGGAAAATGGTATGTTGAACCTGTCAGCATCGCTTGCTATACAATAAAAAACTCCGCATATTTCAGCTCTTACAGTGAGGGGATTTTGCAGTTTGACCAGAGGACGTGGGTGGATGAGGATTGACACGCTGAACACCTAAATCACCAAGATGCAAAAAGATATTTGCTGGACAAGAGCTAAGCTCTTTGATGGCGAGACGATAGAACTGCATTAGCTCAAAGCTGAAGTACCCCGTTTATCGCGATTTCTCTCTATATATGAAGATAATTTGCCCTCACTCTCTTACTCACTCATTTTCACAGACATCTACAAGTTTAGGGCGTATTGGCCTGTGGGAATACATGGAAACCTTTGAGACTAAAGATCTCAAGGGACATTTTCGTGTTTTGAGCAAAGAGAAATTGGCATCCACTCAGACAGGACGCTATTTCCTCAGTCATATGAGTTTGTCGAGGAAAAGCAGTTGTGGTTATTGAAGCTAAATGCTGGAAAGAAGATGTAGAATATTGTGGTGCACAGCTTTGATTTGCCCACTCCATTTTTGTATTGTGCTTTCAGCACACAACTTCCTGCTTTGCAGAGTTCCCGGAACAGTTTGTTTTATCCATTGTGCTCTTATGTGTGTTTGAGAGAGAGGATCTGTTTTTCGCTTAAACAGTTGAGAAGAGAAAAACAGGGGAGGGGAATGCGAGGAGATAGGAGGATCGGGGTGAAAAAGAAGGAGCGTATAAGGTACGTCAGTATTTAGTCTTAAATTAGAAAGGAAGGGNAGAGATTGGTGGGTATCATGGGGAATGGAGGAAAAACGTCTTGCAGAAGAGTTTCATTAAGGAACGTTTATGCTGGCCGACTACGTCACTTAGAGCCCCAGTGGGACAGAAAAAGCGAGTTGACAGACTCCCAGGGTGAGGAGGTTAGCAGACATCAAACGTTTTACCTTTTTCTCTGGTGATGGGGGAGGACTAGCCAGGTAATGAAGTATAAAGAAAATAAAATTATGATATTCAATTTGGAATGTGAGTGACAGTTTATTAAGAGAGTGTTTGTCTCCTGTTCTGTAGTTTGTTTGTTTTTTTCGTCCCGTCATGTGTGGTCTAAAAAACTTAAGCTTTATTATTTTTTTATAAGGAAACAGAATTGATTTTGTCGTGGGTGGAGGCAAAGTTGCAGGTAGAGAGATGATAACGAGAATGGATGATAAAAAAAAAAAAGGAGTGCTAAAGAGTGCCAAAGGGTCGGAGATTAAAAGGACATTTCTTTTTCTTCTTCTCTTCTTCTTGTTTTTCTTCTCTTCTTCTTCTTCTTCTTCTTCTTCTTCTTCTTCTCTTCATCGTCTTCTGCGTTCTCAATGTCAAAAGTATTGTATCAGGAAGCCAGTGGCCTCTCTGCATGATGCTGTGCGTCTCGGGTCCTCTGCTCACCAGGCAGCTTCGATTGCAGTGCCGATCCTGCTGTAACGGGCCGATGAACTTTCTCGCTGTTGGTTGTACCTATCCATACGTTACAATGGTAAACACTGATAATGTTTTGAGAGTTTCCCGTGGTTACCGCATTGCGTTAACTAACGTAAGAATTATACCCACGGCCATTGAGGCTGTGCTGAAGTGCGTGTTTCGCAATCTCTGGCGCAGTTCCTTAAGTGCATGTCTCTGTATCTTTAACCTTCATTATTTCCTGAAGATGTTGCCGGGTTCTGTTGTACCCAGTTCTCAACCTTAAGATTCCTGTGTGTCCCTGTCTATTCAGTAGAGCAGCAGCATCTAGATTATGCCTTTGTATAGTTCAATAAAAGTCTTGTGAACTGCACGCAGTAAAAGTAAGCACTGATCAGTAATAAAAATCTCAGACAGTGCGGGGTCTTATGACTTGTGGGTGGTTGAGGGAATTCAGTATTCAATACTGTATGTTTAAAAGTCCTTCGAACTGTACTAAAAAAAAGTAATAATAAATTAAAGAGGTACTATAAGTGAAACTTCTTTAGTACCTCGTTACTTTAAGTTTATTGTTAGCGGTTTTAATGTTCGGAGAACTTGTATATACAGATCTAGACGTACTGTGCCTTTGGTAATTGATGTCTAGTGGGGGGAGGGGACATGACAGACCTGATTTATTGTGTAGAATTTGCAGGAAAGCGTTAATGGACAAAAAGAATAGGAATGAAAGAAACATGGGAAAGAATAAGAGGAATGAAAGGAACAAAGGAAGATACAAGATGAGTAGGGAATTAAAGAAGACAGCGCTCAGGGTAAAGGTAATAGAATGGAAGAAAAGAAAAGTAAAGGGGGTGGGGAGGTGGGTTGGGAGATAAGAATGAGGCAAGTGAAAGATAAAAAAGAAAGAAAGAAAATAGGAAATAATAGAATGCAGAAATGGAAGGAAGTGTTGGAACAATGCTGGTAGAGGGAGAGAAAGAATAAGTACATGAATAAATCACAGTACATGAAAATTAATAACGACGCAGAGATGTTTTTTTCTTTTCAGTAAATAATAGAAGATGGGGAAGAAAAGAACGCCGAATGAACAAGAACCAAAGAAAGAAAACATGCAGGACAAAAGTAATGAAAGAAGGAAAGACTAAAAGAATAGAAGAAAAACTTCAATATCTGTGAAATTAAAGCAATGTCATCCATCACTCTAGCATTTTAATCTCCCCTTATCCCGAGCATGCGAGGAACATACAATGAAATCACAAGAAAATGCCAGAGCTTTGAGGAGAGCGATGACAGGTAAAAATGATATTACATAGCGTCTTATTTCTTGTGCTCGTCATCCTCAACATGATGGATTATAGAAGCTTCCAGTAATGAAGTCATGTCATTATAATGATAATTTATATCACCGTTATTATACTGCTGAAAAAAGTAATACTAGGGTTCAGATTAATGTTTCGTGGATAACCACAGTAAGTAATAATGGGCAGTTTGCGCATCAACGATGGGATCTCGTACCATTGTAATAATTGCATTAGGGCATTGGTGCTGAATGCTTCCTTTGTAGCGTTCAAAATGCTTAGTTAATTGGATTTTTACTATCGTACGGTATCCCACCGTTAATACGCAAACTCTCAGTTATATGTTTTTTTTTAAAAAATAGTTTGGATGGTTTTTATGCAAACCTAATGAATGTAGGGTACAACTGTATTTGGCCGTGAATGAGTATCGGTATTTTAGCAAAGACGGGGAGGGTAGGGAAGGGATTGAGTGGGGGCGAAGTCGACCACAGTGTGGGTGTACATGCATTTCAATATCCAGTAATGGAATCTCATTATTTTCTAAATCATAATAGTGCTGGGGAAATGTCAGACTCCGGTCAGGTCTGCTTGACATGTTTTCAATCGATCAGAACAAGAAAATAGCGGGGATGTACTTTACGTGATTGTATATTATGAGGCCTGGCTTATTATAGTGACGACATGCTTGTTAAGTGATTTATCTCTCCATGTCGTAAACCTCTCCCGCTAATATTAGTATTAGTATCAAAGCTACCAAAACAATAAAAAGCTTCTATTATAGATATGGATTTCTTACAGGCCGTAAGAGCAGAGATAGGTATGCGCAAAATGACATTTTCTGGTGCTATGATAGTATTGCACCATTATGGCATAGATGTCACATTACATCCGGTTATAGTTTGTGACAGGCAATATGATCGTCGTAACACCAGGAAATGTCACAATTATATGCGCTTACGTGCCTGTCTTACAACATTCTGTAAGAAATCCAAACTAAAATCTCTCTATTAGTAGCAACAGAAATAACAAATAACAACAACCACCGAACTGGAAGTTCATTGTATAATATAATGGTATTGTAACACTGGCTGCCGCAGTTACTGTCTCTGTGACAAAGTTCAACACTTCTTAAGTGAACCACTTTTCTCAATACCTTGCGAAGAACTATCTTCTAGTTCTTCCGCATCAACGGCAGCCGTCATGGTTCAAGTAGAGACTGATACTTCCGTCGCGTAGAATCTCCGAGGGACCGTCCACAGAGTTAAAGGATTGCATATTAACAAACGTAGCTTTGATTTCTCTTATGTGGTTTATACACGTTAACGCATACAGTCACAGAGACATTTTATTTTTTAAGGATATTTCTTATTATATCGCTTTGAAAGATAATCATTTTCCTTATTACCATGTAATTTATTATTGCGACATAAATATTGAATACTCCTCTGTATTCATGTACACTTGCATGTCATAGAGACACATGCTTGAACTTTGGTAGAGAAATAACAACTAAGATGAAATGTTCAAAAGACCATCACCCACAACAGAGAAAAATGTATTAGTTATCACTTTGGTGCGCAAATTTGTCTGCAGAATGAACTGAGTTGGAAAAGGACAATGAACACTAAAGTAATTTACTATTTTGACAGCTCGTGCATTCATGATGGGATTACTTACTATCGTAAGAATAACATTAGTGCATCGGTGCAGAATGGACTCCTTAGAAACGTTCAACATTCTGACTTAATGTAATTCCTTCGATGGTAAGAGATCCCATCGTTAATGCTCTAGCTCTGAATAATCTAGAATGGAAGAGCAGGCCGGTGGTTCACAGCACTCAAGTCAGACTCGATTATACAGGCAGGAGGCAATTTCCATACTCCATGGGCAACGTCAGGCTTCTGAGGTTATGGCCAAACCCGTTATGCCACAGGGCGTTTCCTCCTACCTGTCAATCTGGTGGTGACAGCCCAGGAGCGGAAGTGTGGAGGGGCTCATGGTGGGCAGAGCAGAGCAGGGCAAAGGCGAACGGGTGTGTCAGGGGTCAACAGAGGTCACCGACATTAGTGACCCGGAAACAGGGAGGGGGCGGGGGGNGGGGGGGGGGGGGGGAAGAGAGAGAGAGAACGTGTCTTCGACAAACTCCAAGTCGTGGAGATGGTCAAACACAAGGTCTCTTCTGTTTTAGCATTTTTCTGCGGTTCCTGCACTATTGTTCCAACTTACTATTTGTTCTCTATAAAATACAGAAGTTTTGCATCAGAAGGACAGTTTATATGTTCGTGACCAAACAAATCGTTTATTATGGAGGTATAACACAAAAAAGAACAGAATATTTTTATTGTGAATACTATTTAAATGACCATAGTGGACACCTTCATTTTACCTCTGAGCTTCCCAGTTGACATGTACCATTATATTTCTATCATGTTGGGTGGTCCGATACCCAGTGAACTCTATTCTAGTTGAAGTAAACTGTATGTATGTAAATATCCATTCTATGCTTTTTTAATTTTATATATTTGTATTCTAAATATGTATTTTTCATTTGTATTTGGAGTGGTATTATACTTATAGGCGCATCCGTTTAATCGCAATCCGGATAATTGCAGCTTTCGCTTAATCTTTTAACATTTCGACCAAACACATACACACACAAATTGGTGTTATTTAATTTAAGCAGAAACCTTCACTTTCCCTCTCTCCTTCCATTATGACCTGCCTTAACTGGTCGCGGAAGCCACTGCCTTCTCTACCATACTGTTACCATGAGCGTGCATAATTCGCAACGGGTCGCTGCGCCACAGCATTAAACTTACAAAGTCAAAACGTCGAAGCAGTTTAACCTCGGCTCGTCTGCTGCCTTGTCAGGTCAGAGATTTTCTTGTGGGGAGATATGAAATTACACGTAATAGTCTTTGGAAAAATGGAAGGAAGGCGTTCTCCACCAGTAAGGTTTTAATAGAAAAACACTCCAAAAAAACAATCCAAATTTTCGGAACTGGTATGTTCCTTCGTCAGGGACACTACACAGAATGTGACAAGAATACTAAAGATAAACAACAAATATGAAAAGGGCGGACAACGTAATAGTCTTTGGTGACCTCGAACTTCGTGTACCTGAAAC
Source organism: Ellobium chinense (assembly GCA_033807755.1). Lineage (NCBI taxonomy): Eukaryota > Metazoa > Mollusca > Gastropoda > Ellobiida > Ellobiidae > Ellobium > Ellobium chinense. The sequence goes on from JAWQUT010000282.1 coordinate 383,158, forward strand.
GATGTTGTCTTTACTTGTTGTATCGCTGTGGTTCGTGCTCTTGCAGTTTCTGTGGAGTATACGCGAAGTATGTCCGAGTGTAGCAGTTATGATAGAGTGGTTTGGATGGTTGAGTGGGTGAGTGGATTAATTGTGACAGAACGTTACTGTTATTTTCGCTCGTATACAATTGGGTGTTGTCTGAGCTCAATAAACTTATTGTCATTATTATCGGAACGATCCTGCGTTACGTTTTGTATTGCCTTGGGCGGCATACAGCAAACATGGCGGTATCGTTACGAACACTTTTTATGACGTTATCACTCCCGTACCAAATTTGACTCATAAGTTTGAAATCTTTCACAAATAGCCTCGTTACACATGCTTTGTTCAAAACTATTAGACTCGTCTAGACTATATCGCCATTTGCAATAGTTTGGTTCCATACATTTCCACCTCCACAACCAACAACAACAACAGCAACAACAGCAGCATATCAGTAGCAACAGCAACAACAACAAAAACAGTAACAACAATAACAATGACAAGCGATAACGGAGGAGAGCATAAGGCGCAAAGCAACTTCTACTAATGAACATAAAGCATCAATCATAATTCATAGAACTGTCTCTACAGTTATAACGGAACCAGCGGAGACGCGCTGAACAGCCAGTGGGGACAGCAAAAATGACAAGAGACGGCATTTAAATGTCATCCTTTTCAGGTTAACAACAAGAGAGAGAGAGGTCATCAAAATAATTTAATATTAAAGTCCCGCCAGCTGAATGTCACTCTTTCACATTTACACAATAGAGCCATACATAAATTATGTCTACTTCTACACTACTTGGTCCTATGAAGGGCGTTGGCATTATGCTTTCCATCTAGCCATTTTAATACGGTGCGAGGTTTTTTTCGGGTACACTTAAAAACGATGTGAGGTCTTTTTTTCGGTCACACTTACATAAAATATGAAGACTTTTTTTTCCGGCTGTCGCCAGACATTTGACCTTAAACGGTCTGTCAAAGCACACTTTAGAATATAGCCATCTATCATGTTGTCAGAGTCGCGGAATGCCAGAGAATTTTAAAGAAGACAAGCAGAGAGAATGTATGCCAGTAAGCAAGACAGCACTGAAGAAACAGAATGAGTGTAACTGGTTAGACAGCTAGAATACAACTTATTCCTTAACAAAGTCATTGCTAGTCGCCGCAGCGCCGCGCCTTGGCACCCTAGCTCTAAATTAGGGTACTCATTCACAGCTGAGTCTAGGGGAATGTGGGGAAGTGGGGGTGGGAATAGGACTGAAATGTCTTACCCAAAGACACCACTACGTAAACCGCCGAAGCCACGAATTCAGACTAGACAGTCTTCAGTTTATGAGAAATATTCACAAAGCCGCCCCATACACTGGACGCTGCTGAGAAAGACACAGAAAGTCAGAGAGAGAGAGAGAAAGAGAGAGAGGGAGAGAGAGAGAGAGAGAGAGAGAGAGAGAGAAAATACCTCAAAGAAGGCAAAGCGCAAAACGCTGTTGCTTAGCATCATTGTAATGTCCAGGTCACCTGTCATCTTATGTCATATCTCAGAGCTGGGCGGGTTGACACCGCAGCTAACAGGACACTTGATTTACTTAAAGCCAGGGATCACACTAAATGTCACTGGGAATACGCACTGCCCACATCTATGGAGTCACACGAGTCACTTGAGGAATTCATTCACGATATATCACCGGACCGGGCAGAAGAAAGATGAGAAGACGGAGACAGAATAAAAAAGGTCAGTTTTAAAGAGCCTGAACAGATTGGTGAAATATGGCATTTTACGGAGTAGAGTCCGCTTGAGAAGCAATGGTTTGACGCTGTGCTGTCTCGGGGGAGCGGACAAGGAATAGAAATGTGGTACAACTGAACAAATTCAAGCATTCTTGAGATGACAGTGCTTACCCCCCCC